>OX104059.1:77944987-78033683 GCA_944474145.2 Dicrocoelium dendriticum | reverse complement strand
TGGTTTATTTAACATTCCCTCGCGTTCTTCAGCGCAAATTTGCATGCAGAATTCCTTTTGGCTCTAAAGCCACAGACGTGTTAACCATTTAAATTATTAGGTAAAAATATAACTAAACGGAATTCTGCGAGAGAGCGCTTTGTTAGGAAAATTTTCTACGAGGACAAACATTTTGCGAACATCTGCTCAGTTTGGGAATAACTTAAATAAATACCGGAGAAATAGAGCAGACCAGATGCTCAACTATCGTAATTCGTCAATTTATGCTGATTCCCACCTGTTCTGACTATTTAGTCTCATTAATTATTTGGTCCCTACAGTCATTCATTAACGCCGCACAAGCTGCGTTTTTACCGGGTTACGAGGCAACTTGTTCTTCTCGAGGAGATTTATGAGCTGAAATTCATTTCCGGAGCACGGGGGGTAAGAGCATCTATGAAAAAGTTGCTTAAACCTCAGCGAGATTATTTCGGGTAACCATATCAAAAACTAGCTTACTTCTAAACGACAAGTGCAATCGGAAATCCCACCAGAATGTTGTTTTCATTTAACTCCTTTCCATAGCAATCGTGTTATAACCATTTCTTTGCCCACATTCTTAGTTTACAATAAAACGTTGTTTATTCAATTGTCTGGTCTGTCGAGAATCATTATGCAAGATAGATGGAGAGTAACTGGTGGACAAGAATGCGATTTGGTCATTTAAACTTAGCTCTACACGTGCTATCACTTTCTGATTCAATAAACTATTGTAAAATGAATATTCAAGGGTTTATACTATTGTTCCTGGAACAAAAGAACTTCTAATTTGGTGGTTTTGTGGTGCACCGCAGTGTATAATCTATTACAGGGACAAGTGTAAAACTTTGTTAAACCTCTATTTCACTAGCACGACGAAGGAAGGAAACAAGTTAAGAAAACTGAACGGTTGACTAATCACGGAGAACTTGAACTGGAATAATCGAATGCCAGTATTTGACAGGGAGTCAAATTGATCCAATAGATTCATAAGCTTTCTAATCTCGTTAATGTTTAGTGAAGCGTTAACAATCGTAGGCGTTACCTACTAAGAGCTGACGGTCCGTTGTGTGGTTTAACGTCAGTAAATAGAACTGGATTTCCCCAGTTAAGTTTCAAACCTAGACCGTCAGAAGAATAAAATGTGAACTCAAGAGAAACTGTGGTTCACACAAACGTTTGGAATGAAAATGGAAACTTCTGATTGAAACGTTATATATTCGCATATTATACAGAATAGGTACATATATGTTTTGGACGTAAATTTTGTACCCACTTTATTTCATTTTTGTAAACATTAACATTTTCTCCCCTTGAGTTAAGAATTTGCTGATCAGCTTAAAAAACGTTTCAAGCTTTTGCGGAAACACAGACCATGATGGTTTCAGCAGAATGAGAATGCATGTGATACCGATGTTTGTATTGGTGCACCCCTGAGGAATGAAATGTGTTTTGTCATCCACTAACGGCAAATATACGGATACTGCTGTGCCCTATAGAAGCGTAAGCTAAGTGTTGGCTTTGACATCGCCAAAGTCATGCAGCTATATTTGAATTATCACTTATGTTGTTTGGACCAAATGGACATATTAAATTATTGCATCTATCGTTCCATAGCAGCATGCGCTTTGCATTGTAATTCACGCCGAATATTATGCACAGAATTTAGTGTTGCGTCCAAATATACCGTTTAATTAGGTACAATCGAGCACTGCATATACAAACGGTACTATAAATTTACTGCTATCTGTTGCTTTATTAAGCATTAATCGAGATGGTAATAACTTTGCGTCTTATACAAAAGTGAAAAGGCAATTCAATGCCACAGTAAACCTTTAAGCAGAGGGTTTTGAATACTGCAATATAAAAATTATATAATCCGCTTTGTCATTCTTGTAGAAATTCTAGCAAATAACCTAGGCACAAATGTTGATTAAATCTACCATTAGTTGTAAACCAAATGCTTTGTTTGTCTAAATCCAAACAAGCCTCTTTGAATGGATTCTTTCATTTAACTCAGTAGTAAGTTACTTGTCTGCCAAAGACGAATGTCAACCATCTAAATATAAAGAAGTAATATCCGTGGGATTTTGTGAATGTCCTTTATCTTCAAATCACCAAACGTTAATCACCTTCAAATGCTTAACGGGGCTGCAATTTTAAAGAGCACACTACAAGCTGTTTAATTTCATATTCAGCTCAAAAGCCTGTTATGTGGCGGCCATAATTCCTGCCCATTGTGTGAGTTATCGTACGCAATGAATGTCTTGTTTGCCCTCGTACATAATACAAAAAAGTTGCTTAAATTCTGATTAGAATTTCACCGTTACGTGCAGATCAATAATTAATATTCATCTATGTTACATTGTGTTGGCATGTATCTGTAAAGTCTTATGATGAATTGGCTAAACATTTGTTCGCTTACACTGACTTCTGATGTATTAACTTTGTGCTTTTCATCGACTATCCGTTTTCTTAGTTCGATTTCACCTTGTCGTAAATCGTCACATGTTAAAAAGGCATGCGTTTCGCTGACTAAAACTAGGTACTTTGCATTTCAACTTTCACGAAATTACTATTGTCAGTCGTAAGTTGTATGCATGTTCAAAGCTAGAACCGGCTGTGAAACTTGTTGTACTGCAAGAAGAAAGCATTACTCAAAGCCTGACCTTTTATGTGTTGGTTTAAAATTTACCGTAGAATGGTTTTCTCCAGTTGATTAAAACAACCAGCAAATGAAGTTACCTGGTTCACTAACTAAGTTGGTTTGATACAACAAGTCCTTATCATTCAACGTAAGCAACACGTGGAAACGTATATCATCACTAAATATAGATCACATGGCTTGGCGATCGCACCCTGCTCATGATATCTAGATCGTACATGTGACCTAGCGTGTAATACACTTGTCAGCAGGGAAGATGCAGACCACTGACAACAACTGGCCTGCAGTTCGGATACACCTATATACCATTTATAATAAACTTAGTTTGAATTGCTAAATATTGTCTCTCCGCCGCACATGCTAATGCGGTCTTTTTCCAATGCGTTTTTGTGACATATTTTTGACCTAACTCAGTGGTATGTATGAGGTCTCTCAATGGCTGAAATTGGTGCATCCTTACAACGAGGCTCAAATGCAGTGTTTCGAGCCTCGTGACCGATGGATGGAGCAAGGAAATTTATACCAAGTTGCATAGAACCAAAATAGCCCGGTGCTATTACAGACGGAACGGAGGTATTTTTCGAGATTGTCAGTAAATCCCACTCAATATTCGCCGCGCAAATACTCGTACTATGAAACCGTTGTCTGTTATTCATATCTTGAAGCCGAACCCATACTCGTACGAGTTATTAAGGTCTATGAGGATTAGTATTTTCTCACTACTGTGCACGTACATCATTAAGGTGTATCAGTGCTGACATTCCGCAGTTCCCAACTTGAGTCCGGATGCAGCCTCCGCAACCAAACGCATGAGTTGAGGTTCCTATGCGATTTAGTTTTCCTCACTAGGTTTTAGTATCCACCTGGTGACCGGAGCTCCACAGCATAGGAATATGTTCGTACGTTCATTTGTCTAGTACATTTCACGTTATCCTAGTGTTTGACCTGAGTGCGACTCGCATAGCGAGTGACCTTGATTGGTCATTTGATGTACATGTAGGTGTGGCTGTCTCAAATATCAGGCCGGTCGTGCCCTTCATAATCCTTCCCGTTCGCCCTATCCTGTATGCACAGCTGAACGCCTATGATAGCCGAACATCGAATCGCGTGCGTTTGTTCATGTGTGACAGATTCACAGGAAAATTGTGCTGAATCCTTTGAAATGGTCGGTAATCCTCACGCACTCTCATCTTAAATGCTAGGGGTCGGACGACACCGGTCGCATGCAATCACACCTTTTCGCTATTTGGTGATTTGTAACTGTTGCTTTGCAGTTATGCTGTTAGAAGCGCTGATGTCGTTTACCGATTATCCGGCAAAGACTTGCAGATTTAATTATGTGAGGACCGCGTTACCTCCAGGCTACCAAGTGCTTGTAGTTTAAAAATGGATTTCACATGCGTTCTTGCATTCGGATGAAGAATTGGGTCTACTGATAAAATATTTTCCTTGGTACCCAAGTAACATAAACAACGCTCAGCAGTTTTTGGAGAAACTCAAAGGGCTGCGGATTGATCATGAAGAAATGATGGTATCCTTCGACGTTACTGCACTGTTCGCTTCTGTAAACTTACAAGTGGCGAAAGAAAACATCAGAGAACGCCTGAAGGTTGGCGAAGGAGCAATTGGGAATCTGACGACTGATAGTATATGCGAACTTCTTGACTTATGTCTTAAGACCTACTTTAGCTTCGATCTAGCACTGTATGAACAAGTGAAAGGAGCCCAAATGAGATCACCAATATCTGGACTCATTGCAGAGGTTGTCATGCAAACGTTAGAAGAAAATCTACTACCAATCGTGAATCCGAAATTGTGGGTCAGATATGTTGACGAGACGTTTGTCATACTCAAACGCAGCCAGATGCAGACCGCACAATGCCTACTGAACGATGCAATGGACGGTACTCACTTCACTATGGAGCCAGAAATGGAGAACAAACTACCTTTCTTGGATGTATTGGTTACTATAACAACGGACGGAGAACTAAAAACATCAGTTTACAGGAAAGACACGCATACAGATCAAATATTAAATTTCAACAGCAACCATCCAAAATGTCACAAAATCAGCTGCATACGCACCTTGTTCCGTAGGATAGAATCACATTGTAATACTACAGTAGCAAAACGCGAGGAAGAAAATCATTTGTCTACATCCTTCATGCGCAACGGATATCCACGCACTTTCATCCGATGATACATGAACCACAAGAGTACAAACACCACACCTGAACCAACAACAACGAAACGGATCGCTTTACCATATATCAAGAACGTATCGGAACTGACTGCTAGACTCCTCAAGCCACACCATCTGTTATTGGCTCACATACCCACCAACACGATGAAAGGAACCCTATCCAGACCTAAAGGGAAGACGAGAGCACACGAACGACGGAACGCCATTTACAAGATACAGTGTAAAAATTGTGATAAGAACTATGTGGGCCAAACGGGAAGAAAATTGTCTACAAGGCTACAAGAACACAAACGAGCCTGTCGAAACCATTACCCATCACCCCTGGTCTCGACACATGTTGATGAAGAAGGGCACGTATTTGATTGGGAGCAAACAGAGATACTAGCGCAAGGAGAGACCAAAAAAGAAGAGAATTCCTTGAAGCCTGGTTTTCTACAGTCAGTTCAATAAAACAACGCATTGAATTAGATCCGATATACAGGCAGCTGCGACACAAGAGCGTACGTGGATCATCTGGCACATGAGTCGGAAAGAGGCGGCGCCCACACTGGGAACTAGCAACGGTCACGGGACCAGAATCAAATTGAGCAAATTCAAATGTCACTCGCCCGTCGGTAAGAATCGACAAAACAAATCAGTTTGCTTATAATGCACTGAGGAAGTCACCACGACTGGTGACGAAACGTCTGCAACGAAACTGTTCAGCTCGGAGAACAGAACAAAATCTGACCAGATCACCCGAGCTACAAGTATTCCGATTTATATCTCTATCCAGTTCGTAGTCCTTCAGTTGGAAGTTCGGACAAACGCATCTGCTTCTGTTGTATTAGAATTGTCATTGGCCACACATGACGCTAATGCACGTATTACCCATGTAAACAGAATGAATTCTATGATTAGACTAATACAGCTTTTGTATGGCTACAAGAGTGAAGGGATACTGGACGCTGGCAAACCGAAATTACGCTACCGGGACATGAACAATTTGAGTTTCTTACGGACTATGGTTGGTCTGCGTTGTTTGGAATTAGAGGCGAAGTTGATTGGTGTGGTGTTCGTGGGCTGCTCATGAGGGCGTTTGCCTTGTGCAGGAGAAGGCGCTATTTACTTGGAGGAGAAGCACGATGCGTCGCTGCCATTCCACTTACTAATCCAGGCCAATAAGGTGGCGGATGTGGTAGGTTTGCCTGTGTGTTGAGCAGTCATGCATTTCACGGGTTAGATGCTGATTGAGCTCGTCGTTGTGGCAGCGCCTGACGTGAAGATTTGTCTAGGTACATTCCTATCTGTTTCCCACCACTTCGTCATAAACGGCTGCAGGAGATAATTAGTCGTGGCTTGAGAAAACGGTGTGCTCTTTCCTCGTGATGTTGCTAAGTTCAACAAATGGCTCCATCCAATGTAGAACGAGCTACGGCTCGCTAGCGCCTTGCGTACGTCTGGTACGCATGATTTCCAAATTAGGCCGAAATGCTTCTGTATTGCATGATGAAGAAGTGTGGGCCTTTTGCGTTGCTCTGACGTGGCTCTTTTGACAATCACTCCAAACTTATTCCTTCGCGTTTACACTGCAAATGGGGTGTGTTGATGGAGCTCTGTGTGGTGCACCACAAGCCGCCGATGACCCCTCTATGAGCGTAGTCGTTTTGTGTCTGCCTGCGTGTAAACTACCGTGATATGCATATCCGGACACGGTTCCTGGCAACGCATTTTCACCAAATAACAAGTCCTACTGAGTAAGCGGTCTTCCATTCACCCTAATTTGCCAACCAAACTTCGGCTGAAGTATGTTTGGGGAACCAATTGTCCAGCCACAGACCTGAATAGCAACCTCCGTATAACCATTCTTTTCGTTATGCTATACGCATTCGGGCACCATAGCACCCGCGACACTAAACTGGACATAGCTAATCGCAAGAGAACGATTTGATCTGAAGTGTCCTGTGCAACATTAGAGTCGGAATGACATTGATTCATGAACGACCTATGTAATAAAGTAATTTCGGACAAGCGCCGAAAGGTCAGCTTAGAAGTAATCCGAATTGACGTCTGTCAATGCACTCCTGTCAGGCACAATCTAGCTTCTTTGCATTCCATTTATTTTGGCCAAACATGGAAAACGCCAGCTTTCCTAGACGCTGGATCTCATTAAAATCCAAAAATGGTTTGGACATGAGATAGCAAATTTGGCAATTAATTTACTTGGTATGTGGCTGCTTCGAAACGACAGCGATGGAATATGTTTAATTGTCGGTATCTACCCCAAGCTAATGAGCTATGTGATGGTATTAAACGCCTAGAAACCTAAAATCTTGATTCGTTTTGCTGCCAGCGATGTTTGCTTAACAGATGCACATGATTTGTACATGTAATTTTGTGTCTATGGAACCCTTGGTCAGAAATGGACTACAGACTAAGCCGCATTTAGGAGATTTGATCATACAAATCTTGCAGTCAACTTCTTCTCCCAGAAGTGATTATTGTGCAATACTAGAAAACACCAACAGCAGAGGGCTCACAGTTTAAAACCAATTTGTATTTGCTACGTTCCAACTGCTCTCTGTACAACTGCAGCACATCTTCCAGCGAAGTCTTTATGGCTATTGGGCCATCGATATTTTTTTATTGTGCTTAACAACAAAGAGCACGTAGTCGAAGAGTATTTACTGGCACCCTTTAGTCGCATTGAGCGCGTTATGCTACCTTTGTACTATAAACGTTTACAGAATATCCAAATGAGTAAGATGTTGAAGTTTATGACCCTACACACTGCATCGTATTGTCCGCGCATTTTACGGCAATACATTGAATCTAAGTAAATATCCCCAGAATTCTCCTGGGAAACATTCATAATAAATTTAGCAAACTGGCGGCATACCTATTAGTATCGAAATGTTCCATTGTAAAAGAAGTGATTTTTATCTGAGGAGCTTATTATGTATGTATTATGCATATATTTACTTGACGGACTTGGCATGGAGAGCACTTAATGATATTGCGAAGGCTAAAACCCGCAAAGCATACTTGGCACAGGTTATTTTTGCGTGAACGTGGTTTTCTAGGTCATTTTCCTGTGCTTTCTTAACGATGAAAATAATCAATACTGCTTCATATTTAACGTCTATGATAAACCAATGTATTATAGCCCCGGAGCAAGATGGCTTCTGACAAATTCGATTTGCAAGTCAAATTGGTTGCTGGCACATAGTAGCCTGACTAAAGCAGCGGATGGCAGAGCGAAAGGTGATATCCTCTAGCCAGAACTCCAAAAATCACTTGATAGCCTAGACCACCGAATTCCATCATTAAACTACAGAAGCATGAAATTGGTAATGCAAACTTACTTGGATAAATATTGTTTTACACGGAAGTTCGACAATCTACCTCTGTCGCAATTAAGATGGATTGTAGTGTACGAAAACTCTGTGATCTAGGGCCTCGCCTAGTCATGATTTTATAAACCACCTGCTTGGTAAATTGATATAGCTTTTCTACTTTTCGTCCGTGATATCAATATATATTTTGAGTGATCATGAAACCGAATGAGTACAACGAGGTCCAGCGCGACCTCAGCATGATTTTGAACCGGGCAATTTCATAAGCCCCAGTATACAAAGTAAATATTGCGCTCTGGTTATGTACGCCATAGACATGAGTACATCGTTTGATCTTGATCAAGCTGCTTTAATCTACTTTTAGCAACACAAAATTTGTCTGCTGCGACGGAATTACCACAACTGTTCAAAACAGAGTGAAGCAGCTACGAAAACCGGCAAAGAGCAAGTCGTTTTGCTGCGTAGTTTATTCGGTAGGTATAACAAATTGTTCCCAACCAAAATTCGCAACTCTTATTTGCACGCTGACAATGAATAGGTTATCTAAGCTCCGCATACTTTATTGAATCGCGACTTGGCGGTGCTAGAGACAATACACAGCATGACAACGAATAAGGTCTAGGGGCTACGAATTCCGCCTTACTAGAAAAGGTCAAATTAACCGCGAGTTTTCAACGGTCGCGATTTATGAGTAAGCGGTTTTTCATATCAGTTTACTAAATTTTGCATTACTCTTATCAAGTATGCCGTCATTTTCTGAAAACAACAACCTGAGAAGTCAATGAATGAAACCAGACAGCAAGTTACCCCTGATCTCCGATCTAACGGTGTCTTGACTGACAGGTATGGGCTCACCTCCAGGAAATGTATAAACCAGATTTGTGGAATGTCACTTGCATACTCAAGGTTTTAGTAGGTAACGGATAAGGCGGCACAGATGCCGTAATGCGATTAATAAGGAGGACTTTTCACTTTGACCTAGGGATCGGGCTAAGACTGGCTTTTTGGGAAACATGCCGGAAACTCTTCTTCTCCTCAGATGATTCAGTCAGCTTGTCAGACGTATTCTTGCGTAAAATTATGCGATTGCTAATTAGAAGAGCTCTAATTGTATTGCAAATCTAGAGTCTATCCGTTTTTCCAGTTTGTAGCATTGATTCTGGTTGACCCTCGCCACCACATTTAGAGCGGAACGCAAAGACAACATAACAACAGCTCAGCCATCTCATAACCCCTCGGCAGAAGTAGAGTACATCACATTTTACGCTGAAATGGAAACCGGTTAAATAGCGGTTTTGTTGTAACCGTACGATATTCCAGTCCGGTCATGGAATGTAAAAAGTGTGTGATCCACGCGTTTTTCAAAGTGACCCGTTTATCTTCGCTTATTGTGTCACGAAAAGTACACACGCGCACACGTAGTTTAGCCGTCTAATCGAGCGAATTTGGTCCGTGTTGGCTATGCCTATTAAATTGAGGTGCAGTAGGTGAATATAAGCGGTTAAATGTCAGTTCTGATACATTTACTCAAAAATCAAATATGTTTCAATTTCTTTAGATAGTATCCTGCGGGAGTGATGCTTAGATCGTTAACTATCGCATAGTATCCTTTATCGAACTCATTTTCTTGGCTATGGTAACTAATAAAATCAACAGTGTTGCGCGTGTGCGTATGAGCTTGAAGCTTGCTAAACCTTCTTGTGTCACGTGTGTCCATTACATACGGGAAGTTATGCGGATTCGAAGAAGTGCGTGATGAATGTGCAAGATAAGTATATGACAGGAAAACTCTGGCAGATTAATGCATGTAACTAAGCGATCAGTGCAAAAATGCCCGATCGTTTGAAGAATAAAAAGTTAGTCTTGTACTAAACTTGCTTGTATATTCCAAAGGTTTGAGATAAGAACATATTGTGTACGCTACGGAAAACCAACGCAGACATTAAGGAATATTACCTGAAAAACTTAAACAAGTTATCTTTACGCTGCAAACGTGAATTTCCGGAGGCAAATCCATTACAAACTTAATGCAAGTTGGCGGACTTGGATTTGATTTACAATAAAATAACCTTATATGAAACGGTTTACTAAAAAGCACATCAAATGTTTTTAGAAATACCCATTGTTTTGTACGCTTAAAAATATAATGTCTTATTTGAAGTGTACAATATTTCCGTCCACCGGAGTGTTTAATAAAAATTTGTCGTCTCTGTTAGCGTTTCAATCGGAGCAGCGGCAGGAAATTTTTCATTGGAGTTTTGAAGCATTAACCAATGCATGTATACAATTTAGTTAATATTCTGGTTTCGGAATGGCAAAATTGGGAAATAAAAAGTGTATAAGACACACCGTGATATAAGAAAGAGTTAGGAAATTTTACCAAAACATTCACGCTGATGTATGAACTAAATATTCTATCACGATAGGGTATGGAACTGATATTTAGTTAATTGATAACTTGCTCTCGGTGCTGACAGACTTGTATGGCCTTTCACATACTCATGTATTTTCTTAATAGGTCGCGGCGTATGTGTGTCAATGCAAGTTATAAAGCCATAAGGTTATTTAGTCATAAAAGTGCTTGCCCTAAGTTAATGTGGATGGAAAGTAACTCTTTGACTCGCTGTGGAACCTCGATTGCTACCAGATACCAATTGACCAGATGCAATAGGCCTTGATGGCTTTTACACATGGAACCTTACGCATGAATAGTGTATCCGCTGGCGGACATATTTACTAGAATGCAGGAATTTCTTGCCAGTAAATGGCTACGTTATGGCAACAATTTTGGACGCCGCCTTAAATTGTTTTAATCAACCAAGATAAGCCAAACTTTATACTCGAAGTCCGAGTAATTAGGTGACCATTTGCTTGAATTGATCCTCAAATAGTATGTACTGTCCGGCAGACAATGAAAGTTGAGCAGCTTGGCTTTGGTTAAATTACACAGGAACCGCATTTGAAATGGGTTTTCATACCCACTGTCCAAGTCTTTCTGATCAGTATCACGATATCCTTGCTTGAGTATCTCCCGCCACACAATAACATCATTCGTACAAATAAAAATTTGGAGTAATCAAAAGTGCAACCTTGGGAATGAATACGAGAAAGAGACTCCGACCCGGAACTGACTTTTGTGAAAGTTTGTATCCAAGATGATCTGGATGGCACATCCCGATTCGAACTCTACCGTGCGGTTGTTGGTGCTGTATGAAATTGCTGATACATCCAAGTTCAGTTTTTTTAGAATCAGTAACTTTCGAGCTTGGTGTGCTACAAGCGCTGGTTTAGACTGTACAAGTATTTGGAGGAATCGTTAGAAATAACTTCATTTCCTTTTTCGTCGAGTACGGAGACCCAACTGCTAAGTGCAATCTGTTAGTTCGTTGCGCATAAGCGGTGTCAAACGACAGTTTGCTTCAGCTGTGATAGTTTGAAAGTCTAGATGGTCAATTAAAACCTCAGCAGTTATTGCTTCCATCAACTTGCAGCTTACAGCGATGACGAATAATAGGCGGAAGCATTTATACACTAAACGAATGCCAACGTTACTATTTGAAATTGATTTTTACACATGGTGAGTACTATTAGTATACAAGTCCATTTATAATAAATGTAATGATGCCCCGACCAGCGTTGTGGCTGTTAACTGCAGCGGCCACTGATGCAAGTCATTGGCTCCATGAGAACTATGGGTGTGAAATGGGAGTATTTTCGTTGAAACAGTTGTACGGGTAAAGGTACTGTGAGGATAAGCTGAAATTATGGCTTTGAAAATGTGCACCACCTGCTCCTTAAGATCGGAGTAAACTTCATAACTGGAGAAAACTCTGCTTCTGCAGCAAGCAGCACCACTCAAACACCAGTGTTATGTGATTGAATGCTATGCTTCACTATGTGAATTTATTAACATGCTTGAACAGTAGCGTTATTTGGAGAATATAGATTGTCGGAATCCGTGCACGGATAGGCATGTCATGCTGGCTTACATGTGGGCAGCCACAAAACGCCTGCGCCAAAAGAGGGGCCATCGGCGCTGTGCGCTGCACCGAACACAGCTCCATCAACACACCACCATATCCAGTGTAAACACGGAACAATGGAACAATGGAACAATGGAACAATGGTATATGGCGGGTAAAAAAGCATACACTTAACGAGTCCCGCAGGTTGGCAATAGAAATACTAACAAATTGGCAAACCACATAAGTGGTTGAAGTAAAGAGTATCAGTGAGATAAAAGGTAGAAGTATAACAGTTTTAGGGGGATAAAGTGGTACGACGCAAAACTGGCTAAGAAATTGTTATCGTTGGTGATGGTAGCAAATAAAAATGGAGTACTCACCGGCTCGCACAGATTTACGACCGTGAATTTGGGGTATAAATCCAAAGAGGCTGGTCAGCCTAAATATATGCAAGCGTTTTCGTTCATAAAACAAAGCGCAGGGTGCTCAGTGCGACGTCCAATGGTTTTTAAACGTATCTAATGTGGGGGCACAAACAACTGAGGTTGGAAGGGCGTTCCAGGGCCCGCAGACCCGGAGGGAGAAATAGGTTCTCCGACAGTCTAGACGAATGTACTTTTGGCTCAGCTTCAAACTGTTACCGCGAAGGTTAGTGTTCGGGCTGAGCTTCAAGAGGTGGCGGCATACGTGACTGGGATCGCTCAATATCTGGTACACTAGTATGAGGTCTCCGCGAAGTCGCCGGTACCGTCCGCTGAACACTCCGAGTATCTCCAGTCGTTCCTGGTAAGGAGTGTGGCGCAAGCCCTTGACGATTTTCGTTGCTGGACGCTGTGGGTCTCAAGCGCTGCAAGGTCACGTTTTAGCCAGGGTTGCCAGGCCTGGATTGCATATTCGACGTGAGGACGCACGTAGGCATTCAGCATCAAAGAGAAGATGGATCGATCCAAAATTCCGAATGCTCTTCGCAGGAGTCCAACGTGCCGGTTGCCCATTTTAGAAGCGGAATCTGACTGTTTGGAACACCCGAGGTCTTCCTGTATCAGCACACCCAAGTCGCGTTCCTGAGTGGTGGTCTTCAGATCGTGTGCCCCAAGCTTGTAGATGTGGACTTGTCGGTGGCGGATATGAACAACGCGACATTTGTTCACATTAAACGGCAGGGCGTTTCTCACCGACCAATTCCAGGCCTCATTCAAGTCACGCTGTAGGAGTTCATGGTCGTCCGATCGTTTTATCGCCCGCCAAACCTTGAGGTCGTCCGCGAAGAGTAAGAATTTCGGCGGAATAACTCTTACTAGATCGTTAATGAAAAGCAGGAACAAACGAGGCCCAAGTACCGAACCCTGCGGTACGCCGCATCCCACTCGAATCGGATCGGAAAAGGGTGATCGAACTCTAACTAGTAACTGCCGTTCAGAGAGAAAGTTACCGATCCATCCTAACAACGGGTCTCCGATACCGTACTGTTGGAGTTTAATGAGCAGGATTCGATGATCCAGGCGATCGAAGGCTTTCGAAAAGTCCAAGAATGCAACATCGACTCCTGTTCCCTCATCGACAGTCTCGATCCAGTTGTCACGAGCTATCAGCAGATTCGTCGTACATGAACGATGTTGACGAAACCCATGCTGTTCTGGCGCAATTATGCCGTAGTTTTCCAAGTATTCCATTAACGCATCTGCTATCAACGCTTCCATGAATTTGGCGATCACAGGCAGAAGCGTGACGGGGCGGTAATTGGCAGGATCCGATCGACTTCCTGCTTTGTATATAGGCGTTATTACACCTTGTTTCCACCTCGAAGGTACGATGTTCTCATCGAAACAGCGCTGAAAAATGCAGCTAGTGGTTCGGCCAAGTGGATGGCAGCTACCTGTAATGTTTTCGGGCGAATGTTATCGGCCCGGGGAGAGTTGTGTGGACGCAAGGATAGCAGCTTTTGCAGCACCATTTCTGCAGTGAACGTGACGTTGGATAAAACGGCGGTGGGGTAACTAGTGGCGGAATATACGTCGAGGCTTGTACACCTTGGAAGATTGGGGAGTACTGGGCCCTTAATGCGTTGGCCGCCTCTTTCGCAGTATGTGTATACCCATTGGTCGTATTAAGTGGTGGGATTCCCCGTTGCACCTTGCGAAGTCCATTCACATGTTTGTAAGGAAGCTTTTTGTTCGAACAGAATCGTTTGGCTAGCTCCTGCTGATGCGTTCTCTTGTCTTCGCGAACCAAAAGCACACAGTAGTTGCGATGCGAAACGTATTCCATCCAGTTTTCTGGGCTGGGGTTGCTTTTATACGTGCGCCATGCCCGATCCCTTAGAGTCATGCATTTTCGTGTCCGGCTTCGCAAGAATGATTTCGCTGTGCGGGGATGTTGGGAAACTTTTGGTGTTGAGGCTTCTATGACTAGTGACGTGATGGTGTTCGCAAATGTTTCGCAGGCCAGTTCTGGGGTGCAGCTAGCTAGAAACGTCCAACTGGTATTCTCAACTTGAGCGGACAGAACGTGGTAATGGGTAACAGATTGCCTCGTTTCGAGCTCCGCAGCTGGATATTCGGCGTAGCAGATGTAATCGAACTGCAAAGTCACGTGATCGCTACGGCCCAAAGGACTGCACACCTTTAGTCCATCGACCATGAGCTCTTCGTTAGTGAGCACTAGATCTAATATCGATGGGTTGTTTCCTGTTCTGAACCTGGTTGGAACGGTGACGTGGTTATACAAGAAGGTGCTAGAGAGTAGCTCTTGCAAATATGCCTTGAACACTTCTGTCTCGGATGCTGGATTTTCCAAGTCATGGGTGTTAAAATCTCCTGCAACGAGGATGTGCCTGTACTTCTGATTAAGCACGGAGCGAAAAGCGGAGATAAGTCTGTTGTCCCTTTCCGGAGGATTATGTTTGGAGGCATGAGGATAGGAAGAATGTTAGATCAACGGATAAGATCAACACTTCCTCATTATGTAATACAGAAGCATTTGAGCTTAATTTGAAAATCATGCGTACCAGACGTACGCAATGCGCTGGTGAGCCGTAGCTCGTTCTACACAGGATGGAACAATAATTAAATATAACACACTCACGAGGACAGTACACACCGTCACCTCCAGCCACGACTAATTATCTCCTGCAGCCAGTCCAGCGGAAGTGGTAGCTAATATATACGAAGGTACTTAGACAACCTTCACATCAGGCGTAGCCACGCCGACAAGCTCACTAAACACCTAACCGGTAAAATGCATGACTGCTCAACACTCAAGCATACGTACCATTTCCGCCGCCTTATGGGCCTGGATTAGTAAATCAAATAGGAGCGACGCATCGTGCTCCTCCTCCACGTACCATAATGCCTTCCTCTGCACCTGGCAAACTCCCTCTTAAGCAGCCCACGGAATTCGCATCGATCAATTTGTTCTTTGATTCCCAACAGCGCAGAGCAAACTTAGTTCATGAGAAAACTTTTTCTGTCATTGCTATGTAATTTCGGTTTTGCCATGTCCAGTTTCCTTTCACTTTTTGGCCGTACAATGGCTCTATGGATCTTTTCAAACAAATCATTTGGTACAAATGGGTAATACGTGTATTGGCTTCATCCGGGGCCAATTACAACTCGAATGCGGCAGAGTCAGATGCGTTTTTCCGAACTTCCATCTGAAGTACTACGATCTGGATAGATATATATTAAACCTCATGAACCATTGTACTACAGATGTGCATGGTTTTTGTTTGAAGGTAAGGTTAACAGCGATTTTCCCACTCAAGATTATATGTGCTTATCACTAACTGCCGGTGTTATCTTTAACTTTTAGATGTTAACATAAATGGCGGCCTTATATCTTAGGCATCGATATTTGAACGAAATCGTTATAGGGATAATGAACTAACTGCTATCATTACGGTTACCAGGTAGGATGATAAATAAACAAGTTACAGTAAATATTGCATAATTCGTTGTTGCCTCCTGTATTATTAATCTGTCTTGTGGAGCTATTGGAGTAGGTTGTACAGCGTGCAAATGCCACGAGGTGTTTCAGGCTCTGCGTATTGTCGACCGCCGCATAACATTGCACTGGTCCGATCATCTGTTACCAGAGGTATGTGTACATTTGCAAATAACGTTTATGCCCAACCTGAATCACTGATACGTTTGCAATACCACATATTCGCCGCTTACCTCCTGTTTCACAGGGCAACAACTAAGGGTTCCTCTAACTCTTTCCCGTTGCTCACTGTGAAACATGCGACTATCAAAACGTTTTCCACTCCGTTTTGCAGATTTTGAGGATGTAAAATAGCTTTTATTAATTAATTAACTCTTTTTTCACATCGCTGTATAATCTTACCTTACTATATGCTATTTGGTAAACGATGTGCGTTTGTAGGTCTATACTACCATCTTTCGGTACTCCTTAACCAGTCTGTAATCGCTAGGCTCTGATTCCTATCCGAGGTCAAGAACTAAGTTTTTGAACGAAACAATATCTTTGGTATTAGTATATTTTTAGTCTACCTAGAAGATTGGCCATATTCAATGCAATTTCTAGTGTGTACCTCTGCGCCTTCGGCTTTAATCGCATAGTACCTGCGTTTCCATAAGACTGATGAACACACACAGACTGTGAGTATTTGTACGTGCGGTCCACAAAACTGTTGGAATATAGCGGTCATACTTACATTAACTCCATACTCCCGCACGTTAGCAGTGTCATCTCATATGAGAGGATATAGTCTCTCCACCCAGTTTTTGGTAGTCCATACACAAGCGTGTGTGTATGACCATATGAACATGACTCCACTACGGGGCCACTATCGGTTACCTAAACCCCGACAGAATAGACCTATGACGCTAACCATTTCATATGCTTCAGCAAACAGAACGATTGCCGGACCCGAAAACCTACATGCGTTCATTATGCAACATAGACTAACAATTGCCTGCCCAATAGATTGTGGTTTCCTTGTACAGATTTGTATACCACTCCCATGCCAGCTATGCGAAATAACCAAACAACATCCATGTTGCAGCGCGCATTCCGTCATAGTGCTTCCACTGCAACTTCGTATTATGGTTCACGGTATCACATATGTGGCCTGACGAGACACTCAATGTGGAGGCCAGTGATCTCTACATAATGACCATATGACAGGACTTCCATTCGCTCACAGTGAACCCGTCCAGCAAAGAACGTACTCAGTGTTGGTCTAATATGTTGCGACAACGGTGATAAATCAGTGGGTTACTTGCTTTTGATAAGCATACCTACCGTATCCACAAATAGCCAGCGATCAAATTGCTTCAAATACAAACCGATAAGTATATATCTCACCACAATTTCCGATGTATGCCTACGTCTTCGTACCATCCCAAATGTATCAAATATATCATTCAGCAGTACCATGCCTGCAATTTATGACTTACATAGCGCCATAAATACCACAAATCATTTAAGAGAAACTTCATCACGTCCGTTCATAAATTTTCCAAACACCTTTAAATAAATACGTACACATCTCCAGTAAACCTTACATATATATAAAGCTACATACATGTTGATTCATACATATACATATATATACTTGTTTAGCAAGAAGTCACATGCTTATGTAAAACCAAAGGAAAGTACACACTGGTATATGGTCATGCCTTGCTGATACTTGAGAGCTACTTAGTGCATGTACAATGCAGGTTACACATGCACTTTATCACATAGTACCTTTCATTCCCTTCTTAAGCGATTAATGTATGCATGATCCATTTCATCGGTTATCGCATGCGGTCCTGAATCTTATTCCTTTACACCTACGTGTACATACATATATGTATGAAAAGTGACTAATGAGAGTTTACCAACATAGCTTGCGCTTTATAACCTCAGCCTTAATATGGCACATATACATGGCAAATATATAGCCGAATAATGCAGATGTGATTATGCGCAACCCACGTTAATGAACGGTTATCAGTCACACCATCATCATCATCATCATACACGTTAGCTAGAGATAAGGAACACCTCAGCTACTGTGCTACAATACAAAGAAAAAAATGAGAGAGAAAAAGAAAACAACTGGTGAAAGCTGGCTGAGCTACCGCTAACGGATGGGCATTGTTCCGGTAAGCTACCAGCTGGCTGCTGTGCACCCAAAAAAATTATTATGCAAAATTATATAAGGCTAAGTAATGAGATCGTGGTTAGAGGGGAGGCTAAGATAGATGGGGTGGGACAAAGAAACTCACAGCACAAACGCCATATCAGTCACATCGAACAGCACATATTCACGAAGCGTCAAATTTCATGGTGGGCGTGGGTTCATAATCTGTACAAATGCCGTAAACAAAATCCCAAGTATTCAGTGCCATTGTCACGTTAAGTATCATAACTAGGGCTGCTGACCATTAAAAACGCGAATACAATTAGCGTACGTTGACATATATATGTTTGGTTGGCAGCATCCCGCTTCGGCTTTGCCTGTCAACGTGGCTAGCCACAGGACACCTGCGCCTACAGAAGGAACATGGATGGCATGCGCTGCACCACCCACAGGTCCATCCACACAAGCAAATCCGGTGTTAGCCCGGAGGAATAAGACCGGAAGGCATGCGGATGGATGCCACGTTTCATCAAGGGTGCCGGCCCACACTCCTTCACAGGCAAAAGCAAGCACGCTGTAGTTGGGGGATCAGGTGCACACGAGGCGGTTGCCGGACCGTAGTCTGCTCCACACGTAGTACATGGAACCGCTGGTTCAGCCTAGCATGGTCACAAGGACTGTGCACTTCGTCCCCTCCAGCAACGACCAACTGTCTCCTGGAGCCTGATGGACGAAGTAGTGGGTAATAGACAGATCGGCAGCTTGTCAACATGCACATCAAGCACAGCTACACGTGGGCTGTCAGAAAACAGCCAATCACTCAAAATGCCTATATCCAATGAAGTAAACGCACATGAAGATATTAATACTCGCTAAATGAGCAAATAGAAGAAATTGGTTATAAGTGTATCGTGTTAAGCACAACACATCCTTGTTATTTAAATAAAATAACGCGATATAATTACGAAAGTTTACCACAATTCGCATGAGCGATGGTGCAACTTGGGCGAAGGTTATCAAGTACGCAGAACAAACCAAATAAAATGTAAGGAATTTTATCCGCATTAAAAAGACCTAGTTTAAGTGTAAGTTGGCTTAGCCCAACTGCGGTGAAGAAGCATCATGAATGCAAACTCACCCTCAGCATGGGGCACATATAGATATTTATACGCGTGCATAAACCTACGCCTTTGTATTTCATGTTATCTCGACGTACCTGCGCATTTGAAGATATGCAAAGTATTCATTTTTGAGTAACACTTTACGACCACCTAGACACACCAGCACACGTTAAAAAATTGTAAATATTTTCGTTCACCACTACCAATAATAAATAAGCAACAGTGTCTGAGCACATTTGATTCCACCTTCATATACATACTAAAGCATAATAAATATGGACCATTATCGGTAAATTAGTAGCACTTTTGAACACATTCTCCTTTATGCCATCAAAACTGCATATAGAGATGTTTTCATGATAGTAATTATTCATTTTACATTTCACCACAATTATCAGATTACCTTTACTTTCAGTTTCCTTCTAAAAACAATCGGTAAGTTGCACAATGCTTCATTGCATATACTTGCTCATTATAAACCCCTAGTTACCTACTTTGCCCTAAAATGTTCGAGTTAATGCCTTCCGTTTATATTACTTTGCAAAAAATATGCAGTCACGATTTCTTAACCTTTAGCTGTTGCATTGCTGCGAGTACATTCCTTGTACAATTGGTTGGCACTTGACTCTTTACCATATTTAACGTTACAAAATATTTCCTGAAGTACAAAATTGCTATACATGTTAAACCCATTTTGCACAAGGGACCGTTTTAGTGGGCAGTGAGGAAAAACTGCTGCTTGAGGAAGTTCGGTGGTGAAAATAGTACATAACGATGGTGCAACCTAGCATCGTGGTCAAGGGTGCAATATTGGAAAGTGTTCACGAAATGGCGTAGTATAATTAATTGTGATGCAATATAAAAAGCTATGGATAAAGGTGTATGTGTATGTTGTTTGTTTTATTATTCCTATGGTCATAGTTAACGGTGCAGCAGCTATGAATGTGGATGACGGAGTGCTGTTCAGACCCTTCGCTGCGACGAAGTATGACAGTGTGGAAACCTTGTAGTAACAGGTAGGAGGTTTACAAAGGGCAACGACTACTTGTTTTTCCGAGTTACATCGGGGTATGCCGCAGCATACCAGCGTGGAAGCGGAATAGGCTTGCCCAATGGTGATGTTTACGGTTACATCACGTACCGTTGTGTGCATTGTAAACGTACAGGATCTCTTGGCAACCGGTAATTTTTCATTGTGATCAAGTACCGTAACGTATGCATGTAGATACAAATCCTATGATTGCAAAACCCTGTTCTCCTTGCTTTTGAGGGAAGAATGGTGTGCAGTTTTAAGGTTCTGCATGACTCACAATCACGAGTTTCATCTTGGAAACCCGTGGTTATACTGACGTAACCGTCGGCTCTCATCGGGACCAGGGTTGGAGGTTCTACGGTTGATAGAAATATTTCACAGTATACCCGATTTGCGACGGTAAATATTTCCCCAATGTGGCAAGCGTGTCACGCGCATGGATCTTTGTAATTTGCGGAGGCGTCATCGGAGTCAGACAGCATGTGAGGTTACAGACGTCACATCGATGTTAAAATGTCATGGAGTTGGCCACTTGGTGTCTGAGGTGAAACAGGTTTAGTACGTATTTTTCTGCTCCTGTGGTCCGTCTCATCGTGAAACGATGTGTTGGGGTGCTTTTCTGAGATGCAATACACCAGTTAAATTATGGTAGAAACATACTGTGGGATTGTACGTTTGTTGAGTGAGTGGTCAAGGAGTGTATTTTTATACGCCCTATTAGCGGGTGAAACGTCGCACAGCTATAGTCTTGCGGTTGAAGCAATGTTGCAAACGGCGGCAAGCAACGGACATTGTCGTACCGTCGTGATGGATAAAGGTGCAGCGAGTTAAAGGCCTTTAATCGTTGGTGTCCGAACGCAAGGATTGTAATTTATCGTCATCCTGTTAAATTTGAAACCTATCGACCTTGTAGTCAAATACCTGGGATATCCTTTGCTCGGAGAATGCAGTTACGTGCGCGGTTGCATAGTCTAAGCTAAACTCGTGTTGTGTGCTAGTCTGATAGGTTATTAACCGCGGTCAGTTTATGTAATACTGCGCGCTACCGGTATTTGTCCGGAACACGGTTAAAATACGCCGACTGCTGGGCGGCTCACAAACAGAAAAATGTTGTGCACTTCGGTTGCCATAGAACGAACGGAGGAGAGAATGAAAACAAACACCTTAAGCAGTATTTGGCCGAGAGATCTTCGCTGCTTACTCTATTCATCTGCATTTTTGATCATGTGCGTAGTTGTTTGCACGGAAGAAACAAGATCAAAAGAAAGCCTATCGTGAGCCTTGTATCTATTACATCGGAAGTCTCTGCTGTGGCGTTCCCTTACAAACAACTGAGTGATTTTGTGGAGAACGCGATTTTAGCCCACTTTTGCGTATCCTCCGTTCTACGTTGCCGGTCCGATGGCCTCTATTGGTTAGTGTTCTCTCCCCGTTCCAAGGACCTTCGTGTGTGCAACATTCGGGGAAGTGATTGTGCTTGCGAGCCTAGCCTTCAGTGGTGGTTGCCATATTGTCATATTTGTTATGTTGCTTGCTTTCATGGCCTTTCCGCGGCCGAAAGCTTGTATGGTTGTCGCTAGATGGTTGCTCGGCAACCTCCCACAGCTAGTTCTGACGGTGTGGATGAGGGTTGTGTGTTGGGTTTGCGAGGTCCTGAGCCAACCGGGAAGGCTGTTGTTGTAAACCGTGGCTTGAAACTTCTCAAGTCGCAGGAAGTATGGTCGGACAACCACTCTCCGTTATGCAGTTACGGATAGGAAAAGTGTTCGGCCGCGTTGAAGGCGTTTAAAATGCTGGGCTCTTTGAGGTAAAATGCAGGCAGATATCAATTGTATTGTCTCAAATCCAAGTGGCATGTACCTCTTCCGCTGGATAGTAATGCAAACGTAAACATATTATGTGTTGTAGCACCGCCGGAAACCTCGCCTGGGCACTCAACCGTCACTGTATCCACTGCCTCCGAAAGTACCGTTCCGCAGCCATTGCAAGTAACTGAGGGGAACAATTTAGGGCGCTTGACTTCAAAGAAAGCAACTTTCCACTCTACTTCCGTATCCTGGGCTAGGAAACAGAAAGCGCCGCTAAAATGCCTTGTGACGGAGGTGAGTTCCAGTAAAATACTCTTAGTGTATCGGAATTTCGGAAATGGCACACCACACCACCTTCCTTTTACCGAGTCCCCGTTAAACGCAATCGCAGTACTCAGAGAACCTTTCCGAATGACGTGTACGGTAATTTTCAGCGGGAAGATGGCATCGCTGGTCATGGTGACGCCGTTGATTGTGTTATGTGTGATGCATGCACTCATTGGTATCACGCAACCAGTGTTTCCTACGACGGTGACCCGGACTTCGTCTGTTTTTCTTGTTCCACCTAGAGCCAGTGGAGTTCCTGGGCGGCCCGCTTCGGTGGGTTATTTTGTTGGTATACTTCTGTCATACGGAGTTTCCTTATGCATTTTCTAAATTGCCCGTGATCGGTGACGGTTTCTATCAGTGACAATATCCATCCCAGATATGTGACTACGGCAACGGTGTGGACCCCGGTGCACTGGTTGTACCGCTTTATTTCGTGCTTTTGTAGTTAGCAATCTAGATAGCAGTACCAACCTAATTCTCCATTGTTTCCGTGTTTTTCCGTGTTTTTCTGTTTATTGATATCATTAGCCTCGGTTATGGGTCCTCTGCTTGCTAGTGTACTAGGTATCCAATACGGCGATCATTAGCTGCGTTGATAGTGCAAGGGCCAATGGAAGTAATCCTACGTTTCGTTTGGAGATCTCCGATACAACGGCGATATTCCATGGAGAACCGGTTCTAGTCGTAAGTATAGGAGGGTAGTGAAAATTCGGAAGCTGCGGTATAGATGTTGAAATCCGCCTCCGCACATTCTGTATGACAGTATGTTTAAAAGTTCCTTGGGGGTAAGCGGCCCTGGGGGCATAGTCCACGATCGTACGGCCATGTGAAAGGGACTGCGTTCTAATGATCACCGTAACTTTATAAGACGATGTTTCCGAAACCCGGAGCATTCAGTTGGCTGCCGGGAACTTCTTCGGCAGGTCAAGTTATGTGTTGACATCCTGCGACAAGATAACTCCCAGGGCCTTCTCAGGTGTGACGGACCTTAGGAGAAAACCTCCAATATGATACGCATGGTAAAGACCCAGGGCACGAATCTGGAGAAGGGCACATTTGTCACGGTTTATCGGAATTTCCGACTAAACGGACGCGGTCAGCAACTGAGCGAAGGAAGCTAGTATTCTGTTGGTGTCCTCGAGGAAAATTGCGGACTACATCTTTAGGTCATCAAAGTATACTGGACAGTGCGTTTGTAGTACCACTAGAAGGTCTGTTACCCTGAGTGCTCCACTATAGGACCGAGAAAATGTCGCCGTATTCCGTGGGGACAACTTCCCCACATATATTTGAAAAGCTGTGCGTAACTCGACAGGGTGATGCCTCTGCTATACTCGAGCTACAAGTGGGGCGTCACGCACCCAAGGAATTGTCCATCGTTGTGAAGACAATACGAGGCACGCAGTTCTTTTATTTGGACCTAAGCGCAAGATTATCAACCGCTTTTACAACTTACTAACCGGACAAAGCGTTCGTCACCTTGCGCGGATACAATTTTTCTGTGGCTTGAACCGTTGGGTTCACTTTGCCTAACACTATCTATTCCACATGCCACTTGCCTGGAGCACCCCATTTGAATTCGGCTGCCAAATTCTCCTGTCGATACAAAGCCAGAACAATTGGTCAATCTGTGCTTTTCGCTTCGCGTTGACCGCTCAATTGGCCGTGGTTTTTACCACTTTTCCAATCAATAATAAAACATACCCTGGGGATCTGCGGGTTGCTTTAGGAACCATATCCTATCCTTCAAGGTTGCCACAACTATTAAACATATTTCAATGTATAACCCGCGGATACTTCACGTGGTTCTGCAGATGATCAACATATCATACTCAAAAAGTATATTTAATTCCTGCCCTACCAATCGGGCACAGCCATTCGTTCATAACAGGACAGGACCCAGGAACGCAATAAGCACTCGCCTAACGCTTCAGTCAACAGCAAAATGGGACGCAACTTGACCGAATAATCGAGCAAAGAAAGTTCAACAGGAAACATAGCCGGTTACAACTTGCCATTCAATTGATCGGCGGCAAACGTTCTCCTCATAAAAGGTAACAACCGTCCATTTAACAACACTGCAACGTGGCAAACGTGAATCGCCACCGAATAAAGTCAAAGCCTATAACTTGACGCTAGCAGGTCAACTATGGTCGTCATTTTGGAGAGGTTCGTTGCACTGAAACTTCTACAACTACATAGCTTGTTGTCACTCCGTTCTACGATTTCAAGCATAGACTGTCGTCTAATTACTATTCACAATATCACTATTGCCCTTTGCGTTACTTATGCACCAACGCAGTATATTGGCATATATCTCTCGAGCGTCCTCTTCAATTATATGGCAACGGATCATTCAAGGTTCACAATCTATTATTA
The DNA here is from genome assembly GCA_944474145.2 of Dicrocoelium dendriticum. Taxonomy (NCBI): domain Eukaryota; kingdom Metazoa; phylum Platyhelminthes; class Trematoda; order Plagiorchiida; family Dicrocoeliidae; genus Dicrocoelium; species Dicrocoelium dendriticum. Next base: position 78,008,732 of record OX104059.1, on the reverse strand, counting down.
GCGGTGGTACGACTGCAATATATGGCAGACAGGTTATGTCCTAACAAACGGGTTCCGATCTCAAAACTGCCAAATAATTGTTTCGCATTTCCACCACTCTACAATTCCAATCATGGACATATAAACAATTCTCTACTCTCACGGTTACAGTTGCCATAAAATATCTGTACTGTTGCACCTACCTGATCATGCGTCCATGGGCGTGTCTCGCATAGTCGAGAATTAAATATTTATTTAGTTATTTGTTTATTGAGCGTATGCGTGCTCTTTCAATACCACCCACTTTACATAGTGAATAAAAGTTCCATGCTCGTGCGTCCTAGGCGCAAACTTGACTGCGCTTCTGTACTACTAGATTCCCGTTCCACAGGGTGAAGGCGAGGGAGAATCCATGGAAGTATTTGTGTCACGACAGTCACGTATCTTAAAACCAATCTGGTTGGAACAGTCTGCGGGACGGTCCTTGTGAGCACATGGACTTACTTTCCGTTAAACATGGAAGTCGCCTGGATACAGGTTTACTCACCACATCATCCTGGTTCATTGGCTGAAGCTGGACAACACACTTCGACTATTGTGCGGTAGGAACGGAACTGTTTTTAGGATATGTTTATGCGCCATTTTCTCGTTTTCCATTGTTAAGCATTAGGTACATAGAGCAGGGTAAGCCCGAACCACGCATTCGTTCTTGGGAAGGAAATTGTTTATCTGCAGCACCATACGTTGCACAACAATAGCAGTAGCACAGTAGCAATGAGCACTGGTGCCTTGCTGTCGAAGCAATAATATCATCCTATCAAGCAGTAACTGTAGGAGGAACCGTGTGGAAAGCTGTCACGTCCAACGCAGGTATCTAGGAACAACATATCGACACTTAACGGGTGCAAATCACAAACACGTTGGTGTCGCAGTAAGATAGGCAGGAATCAGCGGCACGCTGGTACGCAGTACTGATGTTTTGCTGCCGTCAAGGATGCCGCGAGGGTCACGCGGTCCCCTACCCATGCAGGAATTGGGAACTTCGGAGTGCAATGCAAGCCTGTGATTCGGAAGGCCACGGATCGGACTGCAGTGAACCAGCGCTTCGAGTTATGGTACAATGATACACGACCATGACACAGAAAAGGAGGAATAATGGAAGAAAAGGACCAAGTGTAAAGTTTAAACGGGCTGGCAAAAGTTGTGTTAGGGCATTGAAAATTTATCGACAAACCAACATAAACAGTTGGCCACTATGCGGCGATACGGCGGCATAACCCGTTTGCGTTATAGAAAGCCACGCTTTCGGGATAACCTTGCATAGGGACTACTTGAAATAACTAGCCCAAACTAGGAAGGACAGTAAATGCAAACATAGTGTTGGCCATGGACCGCGTTAAGTCAAGTTTCGAACCAAGCTGATGGTGGATGGTTGGAACTCGAGTACGGAAAACCAGGCGGAACGATAGTGGAAAAAGCAGTGTCGGCGAGGCGGTTCTAATCAACCGTTAGCTGAGCCAGAATACCACAAATATGTGATCTGGTTGCTCGGGAATAGCAGATGATCATTTATTCTGTGTAGTAAGTGTCAACCATAGGAAAAACGGAACATTCTGATTTAGTCGAAATCAGTATCGGATTCAAGAACTTCTTAGACGCCCGCTTAGCATATTGCCTCGCTCTCAAATAGGACCTCACATAGCTGACTCGCTTTGACGGATGCTGTTAGGCCGGCTGTGGGACCAATTTTATAACGACAGTGCAACAAATATGTATATCTTCTAGCTGCCCATTTTCAGTAATCAATAACTAATACTCCCGGCTTCTTATGCAGTGTAGTACTGTCGAATGACAGTGTGGCAGTAGAAGGATCATCGTTCACCTATAACGGCGAAAAGTAGTCAGAACACTTGGTTTTTCACGTACACAGAAAGGTTTTCGACACGTATAAAGCTGCCTAGTGTATCCACTTCGTGCCGACTATTTTGGAAACCCACACCTCCGTTTACACTTTGGCTGGTGCAAATAAGATTACTTAACCAGCCTGCTGCGCCTTGTCTGCCCCGAACTAGCTTGGTCGAACTGTAACAGGGGTATTTGAATAGCCTCCGGCTCGCGAGTAACGTGTACAGTTCCTGTCAACTTTGGTAACCAGTGGCTTAGGATAGTAACTAGCAAAACACTTAGAGTCAAGCGCTGAAAAAGCCAGGGCAGAGGCATCTAGCAAGCTATTCTGAATAAGTTGTTAAGGGTGATGCAGTGCCTGGCCTGTCTTGAACCAGTAAATAACAAACTACCCTTAGGAGCCGTAAAGCCCTATGATCGAGCAAACAAACTTAGAGCATTGATTACGAAAAACTTTGCAGCTGCACAGAAGCTTCACTGTTCAAGTACATGTGGGACTGGACAGATAGAACTTTCCCGTAAATATTCCCCCTTCAGCATGTCGTTGAAACGGAAATTGACGATCGACCTTGAAATATGAGTATCCTTAAAACCAAGACCGGGTCCCACCCTGCCCAAACCTTTCTTGCCCTAACGGTCCTTGTTGGGCCGGTTATGTAAATTAACAAAAAGAAAACAATAATCTCAGAGTGCAAAAAGAGAAAGAGGAGAGTTAATTAGGTAGAATACTAAGACGCTTGAGTTATTACAAAATGGACTCACGATGAGTTAGCTGGGATAAAGGAAAGTTTAGGTGTTGCCACCCAAGAGCATAGAGCTAAAAAGCAAAACCGTCCACCGTAGGTTCCATAGACACAAACTATGGATGTGAAATCCAGCGAACTATATCCGAGACAGCTGAGTTACAGTCTCAATCCGTTAGACCGTGGTTTGTGCAACTTAAAAGGATGACCGTGGAACTTAGTTAACTTAGCGAGACTAAATAGCCTAGACAAGTCCGGACCGACCTTGCACGTCAAAATACGGTACGTAAGCAGCAAGTTCCCTCATATCATTCGGAAGTGCATGGAGTACATTCCAAAGTGTGCAAGCTTCCAGGATACGTCTGTTATCGTAGGCCCTGCGCCAACCATGCACGCAATAGTAGCATCCATTCCAAGTTTATTTTGTCTCGGGTAAAACATGGAGGACAAATCTGGATATGATATTCTAAGTGGGGTCCGCGCGAATGTTGCGGATAGCTTCACAAACATATTGAAAGTTAGGACTCCGAAAGGGCGGCGGATAGGTCACGTCATACGAAAAAACCCTAAAAGCGACCCTCATTCAATGGTCGCCAGAGTGAATAGCTGATGAGTAGAGGACACTTACGTCAAGCTGGTGAGTAAAAACCGGGATTTTACCAACGAAGACAACATACCACGTGGGAGGATTATCAGCTCTGATTCGGAGAACAGATAACTTGATCCGATATATGGGCACGTACCAGAAGGTAGACCATTCGCAGAGCCCATCCAAGGCACATTGAATCGCCTCAGAACCCCCGGAATATGCAAAATATTCCAGAGGCTAAGAGCGTCAGCAAACATTAATGGTGACATTTCTAGCTCCCCAGCAAGTCACTTACACAGATCATGAGCAACAATGGCTCCAATACCGAGGGCTGCGAAACGTCACAAAGGACAGTTTGCGTAAGCAAAAGGCTACGCCCCAAGCGCCCACAGCTCCCCGCCCCCTTTAGAGCGCGACCAGATATCCCGTAAGATCTTAACCTTCGGGAAGTGCTAAAAGAGAACAGTGTCAAAAGCTTAAGAAAAGTAAACGAATAGCACTTCTACAACAAGACTAACGTTTACCGATCCGGCCCAGGTTTCACGAGCTACAAGTAGATTAGCCCGAAGCGCAAATCTATTGCGAATCTATGTTGTACAGTGCTGAGATGGTTAAACTTCTTTGGATGGTTCTCACCCAACTCCCCCAGCAGCGTTTCAAACAACTTGACTACAACGTTTGTCTAAGTGACAGGCCGGAAGTACGGGGGCAGACTACCGTCAGTGCCCTTAAAATCCCTACCGATGATTGTCTCCTTCCATTCCTAAGGTGAAACGCAGCCGTCAAGCGTGTTGTAAACACGCGTTTGAGAGGATCACTCTGCACGGCGGCCAATTCCTGCAACAGCTTCAGAGGAATGGAAGCAGGACCGGTAGCTTCAAATGGCTTAATGCCTTGTAATAGCTCGAAGACTTGAGTCTCCGTTATGTTAAACACAGCTAAGCAATAGGCTTCTGGAACTCTTGCAACCAATGCAACCTGTGGTAAGGAGGACACAGAAACCCAGGGGTCAGCGAGATAATGTACAAAGTGGATGGTTCGCCGACTGTCAACTTACATAGACGCTTGGACCGATGAGCCGAAGCTTTTTATTCCGAGTTCAGTTGGCCCTCACTGTACACTTATATCCCGTGCGAATCCAGCTGCCCGCCACGGGTTGTCACACTTGATCCACTAATGAAGCAAAAGTTGGTCTTGCAATACGACACTTGAAAAGATTCGGGGTTGCCGACTCAGACGGACTTCCGCCGGAGTTTTTCAAACATGGTGGCTCAGTTATTCCTGGCCAGCTAACGTGGCCAATTTTGCAAAAGGCGTAACTACGAAGCTTGTCAAGCTGACAGACCAGTGGTTCAGTGGAAGCGAGCTGTCACCGCCCTTGAAAATCGGACAGCTAATTGCCCCCTTCAATTCCGAAAGTACAGCACAGCTGTAGAGCGATATTGTAAGCATGCTTAGCTCAGAGGCCAATCCATCTATTAGCTTCGAAGGAATTGAATCAAGGCCAGAAACTTTGGAAGGATGTAGCCCTTGCAAAGACCCATAGACTTGTGCCTTCGTTAGCTTGAGTTCAGTTAGGCATGAATCCTCCTGAACTTTTGCAACCAGCTCAAAAGGAGATGGAGAGTTCTCACGAGAATAGACACCGGCATACTGTACAACAAGCAAATAAGCCTTTGTTACCGTCGGTATGCCCAAGGGTCCTGTCCGCTCGCCGTTTAGCCGGTATAGACAAGTTAGTACAACTGCGCCTCTTAAAATAAATAAATAAATTGCATATTCCCAGTAAAACGAGACACACCTGTGAAGGCGCGAGCAAATATGCACACAAGCATAGCCTTATTGGAATAATAAATCATTCCGTTTTAATAAAAGATATAACCAAAAAGTTATAGTCCGTACGGGTGTGCAAGTTGTCAGGTAATATTCAGACCAAGGACCATGATAGCGCTGGGGCGAGTAAAATTTGGCCATAACTGTTGTGTCACAAGAAAAGTTAGGCGTGATTTCGCCGTGTAGTAATTCATGAGCACAGGAGCCTAAGCAGTGTTCTGGTGCAATCAATGACCAATAAGAAATCGGAATGTTCTGTGCTCCATCAAAGCGTTCTTCATAGTAAAAGCAGTTGCACAGATTGTGTGTTGAAGCCTGACGACCGCGCCAGTGTGAAATGTTCAGCTATGAATTTATTCAGTGGTGAGTGGCATCCACCAAGTTGCAGTGTTATTAAGTGGACATTTGTGTCTTTTTATGGGGAGACTGCTTGCCAGGCGATAACCCACCACGTCCTGGAACACTGTTTAAGTTTCCGTTGAACAGTAGTGCTAGCCGGTTATGCATCGTACAGACCGATTTTGCACTTTATTATTCGCAGTCGGTTGGCAACCAAACTTCTTCCTTGGTTGACCGATTGGCTTGGCAATGATCCGGCAGTAGTCGTTGAAACCGGTCAGTGATGCGAAAGAGTCGCAGAGTCAAGCGATACATGGTGCAGTTGAGTAAAGGCATAGTTAAGGGAGTCTGGCTTCTTCTGTTACATACTTGTGTGGTCCGCAAACCGTGTCCAGCTATTCACGCTGGACTTGTCATTGGGATGCTGAGTGCAGTTGTTCCTTGTGACTAACTAGTTCATAACAGGAGAAAATGCTAGTCCTTTGATTAATGCGTAATACCTACGGGTTTCTTACCCCGCAACATGGGGTCAGATATCCTTCAAATTTAGATAAGTCTATTAGTCTCAATGGCCAAGTAAAAACGCCATGAAGGGCCATCGTAAAAGCCTATTGTGAGCGCAACGCTGTCCGTAGACTGACATCGGAAATCTCCAAGTGAATGGGGAAGCTGAATTTTCCTTCGGAAATGTATGGCACCGAAATCAATTTTTTGAATCCTGGTGAGTATAAATGAAGCTAACCGAGGTAATCACGATAGCATCGCTTGTTTTCCTCTGTGGAACAGGGGATCCATATAAATATGCCATTCCAGGCGAGTAAATGGTGCTACTCTGAGTACGAGGCGAGCTAAGCCCAGTTGTTTAGACTCCGTGAATTTAACGTCACTGGAATGGCTTAAAGCTCTCCAATTAGAACGATGAGTGGTTTCTTTGTCTCCCGGAGAATGGGACAAGTTCTTAAGCCAGTTAGATATTGAGAATGAGTCGGCCCGTCCCATTGGATAACCCTTCTTGTTTTGGACGAAGTAACTGAAAGTGTGGTTAAGAAACGGTCAACGGACATGCGTCAGCCAAACAGACAGACAGTAATGGATTATAAGCACCATCGAAAGACTGGTGGCGCGCAACGTTGCACATGATACATTAAAGGCTGTGTAACATTGCTTTGTGTACATGATTTTCAAGCGCGTTCTTTACTACACGTTGCTCTTCTGGCTCAGCATTCAAGTCCTAAGTAGAAAGCATTTTCTGCGCGCGCAGGGTCAAGAGACCGACACATAAAAGCGTGTTTAAAAGGTGAGCGAATAACCCTGTTGCTGGAGAGAAACAGCTAAACCGATGATGAGGATAGCAGACCGAATGCGAGAGGCACCTTAGGTGAAGCTAATTCCAACTAGGTTGAGACCGAATGCGAAAGCAGCAGTATGCAAAGCAACGTTCCAGGTTTAAAGTGAAATTCAAAGATTTGGCGAGGAGCGGATGAATGAGGACGGCAGTGCGAAGGGTAATTCGTCCGAGTACTTACTCTAAAGCGCTCATAATTTCATAGTCCATAAGCCATCTGAATCTAGAGAAAAGGGTCAGAGAGGGCTATAACTACCGTGCATTGGGAGTCGTTATCCCAGGCGCGGTCACACTAATAGGCAACTGGAACATTAGGTAAAGAGCACAAGCATATGAAGAGAGGTTAGGTGAGCGTATCAATGGAATTACCAGTCAAGAAACACTTAGCAATGTTCCGAGTGCCGTTAGTAATCAGAAGCGAGTTCGGAGTGGACGAGACCATACGTAAGCAAACGTCTTTGGATTTGTTGCGGCTGCGTCAACCAACTCCTTCTCCTCCTGAAGACGAAGAGTCCTAAGAGGCTGTTTGCATTTAATTCTAGCAGCTCGATAGGTCACGTAGGAGCTGGTTGATGAAGCTTAGTGTTAAATTCGCCAGCACTTATAGCGCTTCCTGAGCAGGTATCTACCCGTATGGTCTATCCAAGGAGGTTGCGCCCGTCTCCTTATTGTGTGGGATTTGCGGAGCAGAGGTCACGTTAAGGCCTGCTATAAATTACTCCTAGGCTGTCTCAATAGTGTCAGCCAGGATGATCGCGCAACGCAAAACCGAAGCTTTGTCACGCAGTGCGCTAGCGACTGCCAGCCAAATATTTGTACGTGCCTCAGCGGTAGCTTGTTGACACTTTGAGCACATCGTAAGGAGAAGCAGACATGGTCGCTGGCTCCTAGGGCACGGCCGTATGTAATAGTACTTAAGTACTCGTCTGACTTCGCAAAAATGAGATCCAAGGTAGACGGAATTTGGTTGCTCATATAACTAGTTGGGAGGTCCGCGAATTGGTGCAAAGGAATTCGCAACGTTAGTTCGAGGAGATCCCAACCGAAAGTGACCACTGCCAAATTGCAAGGTAGACCAGCCCAGCAGACTTCAGGGAGTTTAAACTCAACCAGCATTAGACACCTAATAGCAGCCTTAGTACGAATAAATGCAACAACCTCCATGGAGATTCTTACAGGACTGCGAACTACCACTACAACTGTAAACTGAGCAGAGGAGGTGCCCACAATAGTCGACAGGGCGTCAAAAGCTTAAGCCGGCGACTGGAAAACACAGGTTCTCAACACCTCAATTTTACAACTTACCTAAAGCGCGAAGCCGCCACCTTGGCAGCCAACAGAGCGAGCACATGCGTAGCCAAGTAAACCCATTTCACCGTCTGTGATATCCGGAGACAACCACGATTCGGTGATAGCAAGTATGTCGGGCCGAGCCTTGTCTACAAGTAGACATACCTCGTGTGTTTTGTTCCTTAGGCCACGCATATCACTAAGCACTACCTGAAGGAACTCGGCACGACCAGCCCTGGGTCTTACGCTACCAGAAGGTTTCTGGTAGGCGGATTTTGACTTCCCGCTGATCACCTGAAATCCCACAAGACGTAGGCCTTGCTCAGCAGCCTCTCGCCTGCTCTTGAGACTTTTGATTTCTTCCTGTAGTTTAAGTCGGTCTGCCAGTTTGAGCTCCGGCTGCACGCTGAAACTGCTACCCTTGTGTTTGAATGCGAAGCGCAATAATGCTTTGCGTTCTTCCGGGGCTGAGAGTACTACACGAACTTCGTCGGGGTCGTGGATTTGTTGTATCGACAGGGAGGTTCCCCAGCTTGGTTAGCTGCTGATAGTGGCAATGGCGAGACCAGGTGAAAGCATCTTGTTGACGCAGAGCTTGAAGCACTGGTGATAATCCAGTACGCATTCCTTGGGAAGAGCTGCCGCGAATTAAGCAAAGTTCCGGAAGATAAGGCGGCTACCAGTACAAGAATCACCTTCACTATGAATATTCACTAAAGGAGGCTTCGACTCGATCTCAGTTTCGATGGATGTCTGACCAGTTGCCACGCGGGACGCGATTCTTGGCCAACCTTAAACTGGACGCATAAGGGTATTGGCGGGAGAGCACAAAGCTCCAACTCCCACCACCCCAGTTTTACTGGCAAAAAATCATGCCGTGTCGACGTTGGCCACGCCCGCAAAGTTTGAAAAGTATAGACGGGTGAGGGAGTTGGAGGTTGCACACAACGCCTCAACATCATTTTCTCCAGATAATTTGGCAAGAAACGCGCCGTGGCACCTGCCAAACCCATCGAAACTGGGATCGAGTCGAAGCCTCCTTTAGTGAATATTCATAGTGAAGGTGATTCTTTTACTGATAATCGCCTTATCTTCCGGAACTGTGCTTAATCCGCGGCAGCTCTTCAAAAGGAACGCATACTGGATTATCACCAGTGCTGCAAGCTCTGCGTCAACAAGGTGCTTTCACCTGGCCTCACCATTGTCACTATCAGCATCTAACCAAGCTGGGGAACTCCCTGTCGATACACCAAATCCACGACCCCGACGACTTCGTGTAGTACTCTCAGCCCCGGAAGAACGCAAAGCGTTAACGCGCTCCGCATTCAAACACAAGGGTAGCAGTTTCAGCGTGCAGCCGGAGCTCCAACTGGCAGACCGACTTAAACTAAAGGAAGAAATCAAAAGTCTCAAGAGCAGGCGAGCGGCTGCTGAGCAAGGCCTTCGTCTTGTGGGATTTCAGGTGATCAGCGGGAAGTTAAAATCTGCCTACCAGAACCTCTCTGGTAGCGTACGACCCAGGGCTGGTCGTGCCGAGTTCCTTCAGGTAGTGCTTAGTGATATGCGTGGCCTAAGGAACAAGGGACACGAGGTATGTCTACTTGTAGACAAGGCTCGGCCCGACATACTTGCTATCACCGAAAGGTGGTTGTCTCTGTGTATCACAGACGGTGAAATAGGTTTACCTGGCTGCGCATGTGATCGCTTCGTTGGTAGCCAAGGTGGCGGCGTCGCGCTTTATGTAAGTTGTAGAATTGAGGTGTTGAGAACCTGTGTTTTCCAGTCGCCGGGTTAATCTTTTGACGCCCTGTCGACTATGGTGGGCACCACCTCTGCTAAGTTTACAGTTGTAGTGGTAGTTTGCAGTCCTGTAAGTATCTCCAGGGAGGTTGTTGCATTTATTCGTACTCAGGCTGCTAATAGTTGTCTAATGCTGGTTGACGTTAAACTCCCTGAAGTCCGCTGGGCTGGTCTACCTTGCAATTCGGCGCTGGTCCCTTTCGGTTGGGATCTCCTCGAACTAACGTTGCGACTTCCTTTGCATCAATTCGCGGACCTCCCGACTAGGTATATGAGCAACCAAATTCCGTCTACCTTGGATCTCATTTTTGCGAAATCAGCCGAGTACTTAAGTAATATTGCATACGGCTGTGCTCTAGGAGCCAGCGACCATATCTGCTTATCCATACGATGTGCTCAAAGTGTCAACAAGCTATTGCTGTGGCAAATACAAATATTTGGTTGGCAGTCTCTAGCGCTCTGCGTGAAAAAGCTTCGGTTTTTCGTTGCCCGACCATCCTGGTTGACACTATTGAGACAGCCTGGGAGCAATTTAAATCATGCCTTAAGGTGACCTCTGCTCCGCAAATCCCACACGATAAGGAGACGGGCGCAACCTCCTTGGATAGACCATAAGGGTAAATACCTGCTTAGGAAACGCTCTAAGTATTGGCGAACTTAACAAGTGGCTTCATCAACCAGCTCCTACGTGACCTATCGAGCTGCTAGGATTAAACGCAAACAGCATCTTAGGACTTTTCGTCTTCAGGAGGAGGAGTTGGTTGACGCAGCCGCAACAAATCCAAAGACTTTTGCTTACTTATGGTCTCCTCCGAGCCGAACTCGCTTCTGATTACTGGGGGCACTCGGACCATTGCTAAGTGTTTCTTGACTACTAATTACATTGATACGCTCACCTAACCTCTCATCATATGCCTGTGCGCTTTACCTAATGTTTGCAGTTGCCTATTAGTGTGACCGTACCTGGGATAACGACTCCCAATGCACGGCAGTTATAGCCCTCTCTGACCCTTTTCTCTAGCTTCTGACGGCTTTTGGACTATGGAATTATGAGCGCTTTAGCGTAAATACTCGGACGAATTACCCTTCGCACTGCCGTCCTCATTCATCCGCTCCTCGCCGAATCTTTGAATTTCACTTTAAACCTGGAACGTTGCTTTGCATACTGCTGCTTTCGCATTCGGTCTCAACCTAGTTGGAACTAGCTTCGCCTAAGGTGCCTCTCGCATTCGGACTGCTGTCATTATCATCGGTTTAGCTGTTTCCCTCCAGCAACAGCGTTATTCGCTCACATTTTAAACACGCTTTTATGTGTCGGTCTCTTGACCCTGCGCGTGCAGAATATTCTTCCTACGCAGGACTTGAATGCTGAGCCCCACCAGCAAGGCGTAGTAAAGAATGCGCTACCACATCATGTACACAAAGCAATGTTACACAGCCTTTAATGTACCATGTGCAACGTTGCGCGCCACCAGTCTTTCGATGGTGCTTATAATCCATTACTTGCTGTCTGTTTGGCTGACCCTTGTCCGTTGACCGTTTTTTAACCACACTTTTAGTTACATCGTCCAAAACAACAAGGGTTATCCAATGGGACGGGCCGACTCATTCTCAATATCCAACTGGCTTGAGCACTTGCCCCATTCTCCGGTAGATGAAGAAACCACTCATCGTTACAGATGGAGCGCTTTAAGCCATTCCAGAGACGATAATTTTACGGTGTCTAAACAACTGGGCTTAGCTTGCCTCGTACTCAGAGTAGCACCATTTACTCACCTGGAATGGCATATTTATATGGATATCCTGTTCCACAAATGAAAACAAGCGACGCTAGCGTGAGTACCTCGGTTAGCTTTGTTTATACTCACCAGGATTCAAAACATTGATTTCGGTGCCTTACATTTCCGAAAGAACATTCTGCTTCCCCAATCACCTGGAGCTTTCCGGTGTCAATTCACGGACAGCGTTGCGCTCGAAAGTGGCTCTTACGATGGCCTTTCTTGGAGTTTTCACTTGACCATTGAGACAAGTAGACTTACCTACATTTGAAAAATCCTGATTCCATGTTGCGGGGTAAGAAACCCGTAAGGATTCCGCATTGAACAAAGGACAAGCATTTTCGCCTATTTTGGACGTATTCAGCCACAAGGAACAACTGCACTCAGCATCCCCATGACAAGCCCAGCGTGAATAGCTAGACACGGTTTGCGAAACACACAAGTATGTAACAGAAAAAGCCAGCCTCCCTTAACTATGCCTTTACTCAACTGCTCCATGTATCATTCGACTCTGCGGCTCCTTCGCTTCATTGACCGGTTTCAACGCCTACTGCCGGATCATTGCCAAGCCAATCGGTCAACCATGGAAGAAGTTTGGTTGCCAACCGATTGCGAATAATAAAGCGCAAACTCGGTCTGTACGATGCATAGCCGGCTAGCGCCACTGTTCAACGGAAGCGACAACAGTGTTCCAAGACGTGGTGGGCTATCGCCTGGCAAGCAGTCTCCCCATAAAAGGACACAAATGTCCACTTAATAACCCTGCAACGTTGTAGATGCCACTCACCACTGAATGAAGTCACAGCTGAACATTTCACACTGGCGCGGTCCTCAGGCTTCTACACACAATCTGTGCAACTGATTTTACTATGAAGCAATCTTTGATGGCGCACAGAATATTCCGATTTCTTATTAGTCATTGGTTGCACCAAAACATTGTTTAAGCTCCTGTGCTCATGAATTACTACACGGCGAAATCACGCCCAACTTTTCTTGTGACACAACAGTTATGGCTGACTTTTACACGCCCAAGCGCCATCATGGTCCTTGGTCTGAATATTACCTGACAACTTGCGCACTCGTACGGACTGTATCTTTTTACTTATAGCTTTCATTAAAACGGAATGTTTCGTTATTCCAATAAGGCTATGCTTGTATGCATATTTGATCGCGCCTTCACAGGTATGTCTCGTTTTACTGGGAATATGCAATTCGTTTATTTATTTAAAGAGGCGCAGCGGTACTAACTTGTCTATACCGGCTTTAGGGCGAGCGGAGGGGACCCTTGGGCATACCGACGGTGGCAAAGGCTTATATGCTTGTTGTACAGTATGCTGGCGTCTTTTCTCGTGAGGCCTCTCCATCTCATATTCAGTGGTTGCAAAAGTTCAGGAGGATTCAGGCTTAACTGAACTCAAGCTAAGGAAGACACCAGTCTTTGGGCTTTTGCAATAGCTACATCCTTCCAAAGCTCCTGGCCCTGATTCAGTTCCTTCGAAGCTAATAGATGGATAGGCCTCTGAGCTAAGCGTGCGTACAATATCGCTCAACAGCTGTGCCGTACTTTCAGAATTGAAGGGGGCAATTAGCTGTCCGATTTTTAAGGGCGGTGACAGCTCGCTTCCACTGAACCACCGGTCTGTCAGCTTGACAAGCTTCGTAGTTACGCCTTTTGAAAACTTGGCCAGGTCAGCTGGTCAGGGATAACTGATCTACCATGCTTGAACAACTCCGGCGGAAGTCCGTTTGAGTCGGCAACCTTGAATCTTTTCAAGTGTCGTATCTCAAGACCAACTTTTGATTCATTAGTGGATCAAGTATGACAACCCTTGGCGGGCAGCTGGGTTCGCACGAAATATAAGTGTACAGTGAAGGCCAACTGAACTCGGAATAAAAACCTTTGGCCCATCGGTCCAAGGGTCTATGTAAGTTGACAGTCGGCGAACCATCCACTTCGTACATTGTCTCGCTGACCCCTGGGTTTCCGTATCCGCCTTACCACAGGTTGAATTAGTTGCAAGAGTTCCAGAAGCTTATTGCTTAGCTGAGTTTAACATACGGAGACTCAGGTCTTCGAGCTATTGCAAGACACTAACCCATTTGAAGCTTCCGGTCCTGCTTCAATTCCTCCGAAGCTATTGCAGGAATTGGCCGCCATGCTAAGTGATCCTCCCAAATGCGTGTTTTCAACACGCATGACAGCTTCGTTTCACCTCAGGAATTGAAGGAGACAATCATCGGTAGGGATTTTAAGGGTAAGGTGCCCCCGTACTACCGGCCTGTCACTTTGACAAACGCTATAGTCAAGTTGTTTGAAACGCTGCTGAGGGAGTTGGGTGAGAACCACCCAAACAAGTTTAACCATCTCAGCGCTGTACAACATAGCTTCGCAATAGGGTTTCACTTCGGGCTAATCTACTCGTAGCTCATGAAACCTGGGCCGGAGCGGTAAACGTTGGCCATGTTGTAGAAGTGCTAATCGTTTACTTTTCTTAAGCTTTTAACATTGTTCTCTTTTAGCACTTCCCGAAGGTTAAGATCTTACGGGATATTTGGTCGCGCTCTAAAGGGGGCAGGGAGCTTTGTGCGCTTGGGGCGTAGCACTTCGCTTAGGCAAACTGTCCTCTGTGACGTTCTGCAGCGCTCGGTACTGGAGCCATTTTTGCTCATTATCAGTGTAAGTGACTTGCTGGGGCACTAGTAATGTCATCATTAATGTTTACTGACACCCTTAGCCTCTGGAATATTTTGCTTGTTCCCGGGGATCCTGAGGCGATTCAATGTGCCAAGGATGGGCTCTGCGAATGGTCTACCTTATGGTACATGCCCATACATAGGGTCAAGTTCTCAGTTCTCCGAATCGGAGCTGATAATCCTCTCACGTAGTATGTTGTCTGCGGTGGTAAAATCCCGGTTTTTATTCACCAGCTTGACGTAGGTGTCGTCTACTCATCAGCTCTTCACTCTAGCGACCATCGGATGAGGGTCGTTTGTCGGGTTTTTCGTATGACGTGATTTATCCACCGCCCTTTCGGAGTCCTAACTTTCATTAGTGCGGATCCAACTTAGAATATTGTATCCAGATTTGTCCTCCATGTTTTATCCGAGACAAAGTGGACTTGGAAAGGATGCTACCATCGCGTGCAAGGTTAGCGCAGGGCCTACGAGAACAGACGTATCCTGGACGATTGCATACTTTGGAATGTACTCCATGCACGTCCGAAAGATATGAGAGAACTTGCTGCTTACGCACCGTATTTTGACGTGGAAGGTCGGTCCGGACTTGTCTGGGCTATTCAGTCTCGCTAAGTTACCTAAGTTCCTCGGTCACCCTTTTAAGTTGCACAAACCACGGGCTAACAGATTGGGACTGAAACTCAGCTGGCGCGGTTATAGTTCGCTGGAATTCACTTCCATAGCCTGTGTCTATGGAACCTACGGTGGAGGGGTTTGTTCGTCAGCTGTATGCTCTTGGGTGGAAACACCTAATCTTTCCTTTATCCCAACTAACACATCGTCAGTCCGTTTTGTAATGACTCAAATGTCTTAGTATTCTACTTGTTTAACTCTCCTCTTTCTCTTGTTGCCCTCTGAGTTTATTGTTTTCTTTTTCTTAATTTACATAACCGGCCAAACTTGGACCGTTAGGGCAAGAAAGGTTTGGGCAGGGCGGGATCCGGTCTTTGTTTTAAGGCCACTCGTATTTCAAGTTCGATCTTCAATTTCCGTTTCCACGACCCGCTAAAGAGGGAATATTCACGGGACAGTTCTATCAGTCCAGGCCCACATGTACTTGAATAGTGAAGCTTCTGGTCAAGTGCAAAGTTTTTCGTAGTCAATGCTCTAATTTTGTTTGCTCGATCACAGGGCTTTACGGCTCCTAAAAGTAGTTTGTTATTTGCTGGTTCAAGACAGGCCAGGCACTGTATCACCCTTAATAACTTATTCAGGATAGCTTGCTAGATGCCTCTGCCATGGCTTTTTTCAGCCCCTGACTCCAAGTGTTTTGCTAGTTACTAGCTTAAGCCACTGGTTATCAGAGTTGACAGGAACTGTACACGTTACTCGCGAGCCGGAGTCTATTCAAATACCCTTGTTACAGATCGATCACGCTATTTTAGGGATGACACAGCGCATCAGGCTGGTTAAGTAATCTTCTTTGCACCAGCCAAAGTGCAAACGGAGGTGTGGGTTTCCAGCATAGTCGGCACGAAGTGGATACACTGGGCAGCTTTAGACGTGTCGCAAACCTTTGTGTGTACGTGAAAATCCAAGTGTTCTGACTACCCTTCGCCGTTTTAGGTGAACAACAATCCTTCTACTGACACACTCATTCGGCAGTACTACACTGCATAAGAAGCCGGGTGTAGTAGATACTGATTACTGAAAATCGGTAGCTAGAAGATATACATATTCGTTGCTCTGTCGTTATAAAATCGGTCCCGCAGCCGGCATAATAGCATCCGTCAACGCGAGTCAGCTATGTGAATTCCTATTTGAGAGCGAGGCAATCTGCTAAGTGGGCGTCTAAGAAGTGCTTGAATTCCGGTACTGATTTCGACTAAATCAGAATGTTCCGTTATTCCTATGGTTGACACTCAATACACAGAATAAATGATCCTCTGCCATTCCCGATCAACAAGATCAAATATTTGTAGTATTCTGGCTTAGCTGACGGTTGATTATAACCGTCTCGCGGACACTTTTTCCACTATCGTTCCGTCTCGTTTTCCGTACTCGAGTTCCGACCATCCACCGTGCGCTTGGTTCGAAACTTAACTTAACGCGGTCCATGGCCAACACTATGGTTGCTCCTACTGTCCTTCCTAGTTTGGGCTACTTATTTCAAGTGATCTCTATGCAAGGTTATCCTGAAAGCGAAGCTGTCTATAACGCAAATGTGTTATGCTGCCGTATCGCCGCGTCGTGGTCAACTGTTTATGTTGGTTTGTTGATAACTTTTCAATGCCATACCACCGAACGTTTGCCAGCCCGTTTAAACTTCACACTTGGTCCTTTTCTCCCATTATTCCTCCTTTTCTATGTCATGATCGTGTACCATTGTACCATAACTCGGAGCACTGGTTCACTGCAGTCCTACCGTGGCCTTCAGAATCACCACCTTGCATTGCACTCCGAAACTCCCATTTCCTGCCTGGGTAGGGGACCGCGTGACCCTCGCGACATCCTTAGCAGCAGCAACCCATCAGTACTGCGTGCCAGCGTGCCGCTGGTGCCTGCCTATCTTAATGCGATACCAACGTGTTTGTGAATTGCACCCGTTAAGCGTCGATATGTTGGTCCTAGATACTTGCGTTGGACATGTCAGATTTCCACACTGTTCCTCCTACAGTTACTGCTTGATGGGGTGATATTATTGCTCCGACAGCAACGTACCAGTGCTCATTGCTACTGTGCTACTGCTATTGTTGTGCAACGTATTGTGCTGCAGATAATCCTTTTCCTTCCCAAGAACAAATGCCCGGTTCGGGTTTACGCTGTTCCATGTACCTGGTCAGGTGTGTCTCGGAAATTCGAGAATATACTTTTTATTTATTTATTTATTTATTTAATGCTTAACAATGGAAAACGAAAAAATGGCGCGTGAAGGTATTCTAAAACAGTTCCGTTCCTACGGCACAATAGCCAAAGTGTGTTGTCCAGCTTCAGCCAATGCACCAGGATGTATTCAGACGACTTCCATGTTTAACGGAAAGTAAGTCCATGTGCTCACAAGGACCGTCCCGCAGGCTGTTCCAACCAAATGGGTTTTAGGATACGTGACGGTTGTGACACAAATACTTCCATGGATTCTCCCTCGTCTTCACCCTGTGGAACGGGAATCCAGAAGTAAAGAAGCGCAGTCAAGTGTGCGCCTAGGGCGCACGGACCTGGAACTTATAGTCACTATGTAAAGTGGCTGGTATTGAAAGAGCACGCATACGCTCAATAAACAAATAACTAAATAAATATTTTCTTCTCGGCTATGCGAGACACGCCAATGGAGGCATGATCGGGTAGGTGTAACTGTACAGAAATTTTATGGCAACTGTAACCGTGAGAGTAAAGAATTGTTTATATGTCCATGATTGGAATTATAGAGGTGTGGAAATGGGAAACAATAGTTTGGCTGTTTTGAGATCGGAACCCTTTAGTTAGGACATAATCTGTGCCATACATTGCAGTCGTACCACCGCTAATTATAGACTGAGAACCTTGAATGATCCGTTGCCATATAAGTTAAGCGGGCGCCTGAGAGATTTATGTCAATATACTGCGTTGGTGCATAAGTAACGCAAAGGGCAACAGTGATATTGTGAATAGTAATGAGACGACAGTCTATGCTTGAAATTGTAGAAAGGAGTGACATCAGGCTATGCAGCTGTAGAAGTTTCAGTGCAACGAACCTCTCTAGAATAGTGACGATAGTTGACCTGCCAGCAGCAAGTTATGGGCTTTGACTTTATTCGGTGGCGATTCACGTTCGCCACGTTACAGTGTTGTTAAATGGTCGGTTGTTACCTTTTATAGGGAGAACGTTTGCCGCCGATCAATTGAATGGCAAGTTGTAACCGGCTATGTTTCCTGTTGAGCCTTCTTTGCTAGATTATTCGGTCAAGTTGCATCCCATTTTGCTGTTGACTGAAGCGTTAGGTCAGTGCTTATTGCGTTCCTGGGTCCTGTCCTGTTATGAGCGAATGGCTGTGCCCGGTTGGTAGGGCATGAACTACATATACTTTTTGGTCATCTGCAGAACCGCGTGAAGTAACCGAGGGGTTATACATTGAAATATGTTTAATAGTTGTGGAAACCTTGAAGGACAGGATATGGTTCCGAAAGCAACCCGCAGATCCCCGGGGTAGGTTTTATTATTGATTGGAAAAGTGGGAAACCACGGCCAATTTAGCGGTCAACGCGAAGTGAAGAGCACAGATTGACCAACTGTTCTGGCTTTGTATCGGCAGGAGAATGCGCCAACCGAACTCAAATGGGGTACTCCAGGCAAGTGGCATGTGGAATAGATAGTGTCAGGCAAACTGAACCCAACGGTCCAAGCCACGGAGAAATTGTATCCGCGTAAGGTGACGAACGTTTTTTCCGGTTAGTAAGTTGTAAAAACAGGTTATAATCTTCCGCTTAGGTCCAGATAATGGAACTGCGTGCCTCGTATTGTCGTCACAACGATGGAAAATTCCTTGGGTGCGTGACGCCCCACTTGTAGCTCGAGTATAGCAGAGGCATCCCACCTGTCCATTTACGCACAGCATTTCAAAAACATGTGGGGAAAGTTGTCCCCACGGAATACGGCGACATTTTCTCGGCCGTAAAGTGGAACCCTCAGGGTAAAAGACCTTCCAGTGGTACTACAAAAGCACTGTCCAGTATACTCTGATGACCTAAAGATGTAGTCCGCAAGTTTGCTCGAGGACACCGACGGAATACTAGCTTCCTTTGCTCAGTTGCTAACCGGTTCCGTTTAGTCGGAAATACCGCTAAACCGTGACAAATGTGCCCTTCTCCAGATTCGTGCCCTGGGTCTTCACCATGCGTATCATATTGGAGGTTTTCTCCTAAGATCCGTCACACATGAGAAGGCCCTGGGAGTAAGCTTGTCGCAGGATGTCAGCGCATAACTTGACCGGCCGAAGAAGCTCCCGGCAGCCAGCTGAATGCTCCGGGTTTCGCAAACATCGTCCTATAAAGTTACGGTGATTATTAGAACCCAGTCCCTTTCACCTACCCGTACGATCGTGGAATATGCTCCCACGGCCGCCTACCTCCAAGGAACTTTTAAACACACTGTGATACAGAAGGTGCGGAGGCTGGTTTTAACATCTATACCGCAGCTTCCGAATTTTCCCTACCCTCCTATACTTACGACTAGAACCGGTTCGCCATGGATTATCGCCGTTGTACCGGAGAGCTCTATACGAAATGAAGGATTACTTCCATTGGCCCTAGCACCATCAACGCAGCTAATGATCGCCGTATTGGATACCTAGCACACTAGCACGAAAGGGACCCATAACCGACGCCAATGTTATCGATACACAGAAAAATAAGTAAAAACACGGAAAAAACGGATAATTATGTTGGTACTTATATCTAGATTGCTAACTACCGAAGCTCGAAATAAAACTGTACAACCGGTGCGCCGGGGTCCACAACATTGCAGTAGTCACATATCTGTGATGGGGAATGGCACTTAAAGGAACCGTCACCGATCACGGGCAATTCAGAAAAAGCGTAAGGAAACTCCATATGACAGAAGTATGCCAACAAAATAACCCACCGAAGCGGGTCGCACACAAACTCCGGAGGCTCTAGGTGGAACAAGAAAAACAGACGAAATCCGGGTCTCCGCCGTAGGAAACACTGGTTGCGTGATACCAATTAGTGCACGCATCACACATAACACAATCAACGGCGTCACCATGACCAGCGATGCCATCTTCCAGCTAACAAATACCGTACACGTCATTCGAAACGGTTCTCTGAGTACTGCGATTGCGTTTAACGGGGACTCGGTAAAAGGAAGGTGGTGTGGAGTGCGATTTCCGAAATTCCGATCAACTAAGAGTATTTTACTGGGACTCACCTCCGTCACAAGGCATTTCAGCGGAGCTTTCGGTTTCCTAGCCCCGGATACGGAAGTAGAGTGGAAAAATGCTTTCTTTGAAGTCAAGTGGCCTAAATTGTTCCCTTCAGTTACTTGCAAGAGCTGCGGAACGGTACTTTTGGAGACAGTAGATGCAGTGACGGTTGAGTGCTCAGACGAGGTTTACGGCGGTGCTACAACACATAATAGATTTACGTTTGCCTCACTATCCAGCGGAAGAGGTACAAGCCACTTGGATGTGCGAAAATACAATTGATATCTGCCTGCTTTTGACCTCAAGGAGCCCAGCATTTTAAACGCCTTCAAGGCGGCCGAACACTTTTCCTATCCGTAACTGCATAACGGAGCGTGAATGTCCGACAATACTTCCTGCGACTTGAGAAGTTTTAAGTCACGGTTTGCAACAACAGCGTTCTCCGTAGGCTAACGATCTCGCAAAACCAACACACAACTCTCGTCCACACCGACAGAACTAGCTGTGGGAGGTTGCTGAGGTACCATTTATCGACAACCGCACAAGATTTCGGCCGCGGAAAGGCCATGAGAGCAAGCAACATAACAAATATGACAGTATGGCAACCACCACTGAAGGCTAGACTCGCAAGCACAGTCACTTCCCCAAATGTTGCACACACGAAGATCCTTGGAACGGGGAGAGAACACTAACCAATAGGGACCATCGGAACGGCAGCGTAGAAAGGAGGATACGCAAACATGGGCTAAAAGCGCGTTCTCCGCAAAATCACTCAGATGTTTGTAAAGGAACGCCACAGCAGAGACTTCCGATGTAATAGATACAAGGCTCATGATAGGCTTTCTTGTGATCTTGTTTCTTCCTTGCAAACAACTACGCACCTGATCAAAAACACAGATGAAGAGAGTAAGCAGCAAAGATCTCTCTGCCAAATGCTTCTTAAGGTGTTTGTTTTCCTTTTCCACTCCGTTCGTTGTATGGCAATCGAAGAGCACAACATTTTTCTGTCCGTGAGCTGTCAACAGTCGGCGTATTTCAACCATGTTCCGGACAAATACCAATAGCACTCAGTATTACATAAACTGACAGCGGTTAATAACATATCAAACTAGCACACACCACGAGTTTAGGTTAGACTGTGCAACCACGCAAGTAACCGCATTCTCCGAGCAAAGCGTATCCCAGGTATATGACTGCAACGTCCATACGTTTCACATTTAACATGATGACGACAAAATACAATCCTTGCTTTCGGACACCAATGAGTAAAGGCCTTTAACTCGCTGCACATGTATCCATCACGACGGCAAGACAATGTCCGTTGCTTGGCGCCGTTTGCAGCATTGCTTCAACCGCCAGACTATAGCTGTACGACGTTTCATCCGATAAAAGGGCGTATAAAAATACTTTCCTAAACCACTCACTTCATCAAACGTGCAATACCACAGTTTGTATCTATCATAATTTAACTGGTGGATTACATCTCACAAAAGTACCCCAACACACCGTTTCACGATGAGACGGACCACAGGAGCAGCCAAGAATACGTACTGAACCTGTTTCACCTCAGACACCAACTGGCCAACTCCATGACCTTTTAACATCGATGGGCCGTCTGTAACCTCACATGCTGTCTGACTCCGATGACGCCTCTGCAAATTACAAAGATCCATGCGCTTCACACGCTTGCCGTATTGGGGAAATATTTACCATCGCAAATCAGGCGTACTGTGAAAAATTTCTATCAACCGTAGAACCTCGAACCCTGGTACCGATGAGAGCTGGCGGTTACTTCAGTATAACTACGGGTTTCCAAAATGTAACTCATGATTGTGAATCATGCAGAAACTTAAAACTGCACACCTTTCTTCCTTCAAAAGCAAAGAGAACAGGATTTTGCAATCATAGGATTTGTATCTACATGCATACGTTACGGTACTTAATCACTATGAAAACTTTCCGGTTGCCACGAGATACTGTACGTTTACAATGCACACAACGGTACGTGATGTAACCGTAAACATCACCATTGCGCTAGTCTATTCCGCTTCCACGCCGGTATGCTGCGGCGTACCCCGATGTAACTCGGAAAAACAAGTAGTCGTTGCCCTTTGAGAACCTCCCACCTGTTCCTCCAAGGTTTCCACACTGTCATACTTCGTCGCAGCAAACGGGTCTGAACAGCTCTCCGTCATCTACATTCATAGCAGCTGCACCGTTAACTATGACCATTGGAATAATAAAACAAACAACATACACATTCAACCATATCCATAACTATTTATATTGCATCACAATTAATTATACTATACCATTTCATGAACAGTTTCCACTATTGCACCCTTGACAACGCTGCTAGGTTACACCATCGTTATGTACTATTTGCACCACCGAACTTCATCAAGCAGCAGTTTTTCCTCACTGTGCACAAAACGGTACCTTGTGCAAAATGCGTTCAACATGTATAGCAAATTTGTACTTCAGGGAATATTTTGTAACGTTAAATATGGTATAGCGTAAAGTGCCAACCAATTGTACAAGGAATGTACTGTTAGCAATGCAACAGCTAAAGGTTAAGAAATCGTGACTGCATATATTTTGCAAAGTAATATAAATGGAAGGAATTAACTCGAACCTTTTAGGGCAACGCAGGTAACTTGGAGTTTATAATGAGCAAGTATATGTAATGAAGCATTGTGAAACTTACCGATTGTTTTTAGAACGAAACTGAAAGTAAAGGTAATCTGATAATTGTGGTGAAATCTAAAAGGATTAACTGCTATTACAAAAGCATCACTATATGAGTTTTTGATGGCATAAAGAAGAATGTGTTCAAAAGTGCTACCAATTTACTTATAAGGGTCCATTTATATTACTGCTTTAGTAGGTATATGAAGGTGGAATCGAATATGCTCAGGCACTGTTGATTCTTTATTATTGGTAGTGGTGAACGGGAATATTTACAACTTTTTAACGTGTGCTGGTGCGTCTAGGTGGTCTTAATGTGTTACCCAAAAAGGAATACTTTGCATATCTTCAAATGCGTAGGTACGTCGAGATAACATGAAATACAACGGCGTAGGTTTATGCATGCGTATAAATATATATATTTATGCCCCATGCTAAGGATGAGTTTGCATTCACGACGCTTATTCACCGCAGTTGGGCTAAGCCAACTTACACTTAAACTAGGACTTTTTAATGCGGATAAAATTCGTTACCTTTTATTTGGTTTGTTCTGCGTACTTGATAATCTTCGCCCAAGTTGCATCTCCGCTAATGCAAATTGTAGTAAACGTTCGTAATTATATCGCGTAATTTTATTTAAATAATCTGATGTGTTGTACTTAACACGGATACACTTATAACCAATTTCTTTTATATGCTCATTTAGCGAGTATCTATGTCGTCTTGTGCGTTTACTTCATTGGATATAGGCATTTTGAGTAATTGGCTGTTTGTTGACGTCCGAGATGTGGCTGTGCTTGATGTGCAGGTTGACAAGGTGTCGATCTCTCTATTACCCACTACCTCGTCCATCAGGCTCCAGGAGACAGTTGGTCGTTGCTGGAGGGGACGGGGTGCACAGTCCCTGTGAACATGCTAAGCTGAAACAGCGGTTCCATGTACTAAATGTGGAGCGGACTATGGTCCAGCAACCGCCTCGTGTGCACCTGTTCCCCCAAATACAGCGTGCTTGATTTTGCCTGTGAATGAGTGTGGGCCGGCACCCGTGATGAAACGTGGCTTCCATCCGCATGCCTCCCGGTCTTATTCCTCCGGGCTAACACTGGATATGGTTGTGTGGATGGACCTGTGGGTGGTGCAGCGCATGACATCCATGGTCCCTCTGTAGGCGCAGGTGTCCTGTGGCTAGCCACGGTGACAGGCAAAGCTGAAACCGGATGCTGCCAACCAAATCTATATATGTCAACGTACGCCACTTGTATTCGCGTTTTTAATGGTCAGCAGCCCTAGTTATAGTTACTTAACGTGACAATGGCACTGAATACTTGAGATTTTGCTTACGGCATTTGTACAGATTGTGAACCCACACCCACCGTGAAGTTTGACGCGTCATGAATATGTGCTGTTTGGTGTGACTGATAACAGTTCGTTAACGTGGGTTGCGCATAATCACATCTGCATTAATCCACTATATATTTGCCATGTATATGTGGCATTTTAAGGCTGAGGTTATAAAGCGCAAGCTATGTTGGTAAATTCTCATTAGTCACTTATCATACATATATACGTATGTACACGGAGCTGTGAAGGAATATGATTCAGGACCGCATGCGATAACCGATGGAATGGATCATGCATAGATTAATGGCTTAAGAAGGGAGTGAAAAGCACTATGTGATAAACGTGCATGTGTACCATGCATTGTACATGCACTAGGTAGCTGTCAAGTATCAGCAAGGCATGACTGTATACCAGTGTGTATTTTCCTTTTGTTTTACATAAGCATGTGACTTCTTGCTAAGCAGGTATATATATGTATATGTATGAATCAACATGTATTTAGTTTTATTTGTGTGTAAGGTTTAATGGAGCGGTATACGTATTTATTTAAATGTCCTTGGAAAATTTATGAACGGACGCGATGAAGTTTCTTTTAAATTATTTTTGGTACTTATGGCGCTATGTAAGTCATAAATTGCAGGCATGGTATTGCTGAATGATATATTTGATACATTTGGGATGATACGAAGACGTAGACTTACATCGGAAATTGTGGTGAGATATATACTTATCGGTTTGTATATGAAGTGAGTTGATCGCTGACTATTTGTGGATACGGTAGGTATGCTTATCAAAAGCAAGTAACTCCCACTGATTTATCACACTTATCGCCACAGGTTAGACCAACACTGAGTACCTTCTTTGCTGGAATGGTTTACTGTGAGCGAATGGAAGTCCTGTCATATGGTCATTATGTAGAGATCACTGGCCTCCACGATGAGTGTCTCGTCAGGCCACATATGTGATACCGTGAACCATAATACTAAGTTGCAGTGGACGCACCATGACGAAGTGTATGCTGCAACATGAATGTTGTTTGGTTATTTCGTATAGCTGGCGTGGGAGTGGTATACAAATCTGTACAAGGAAACCACAAGCTTTTAGGCAGGCAATTGTTAGTCTATTTTGTAAAATGAGCGCATGTAGGTTTTCGGGCCCGGTTATCGTTCAGTCTGCTGGGGCATATGTAATGGTTAACGCCTTAGGTCTATTCTGTCGTGGTTTAGGTAACCGATAGTGGCCCCGTAGTGGAGTGATGTTCATATGGTCATACACACACGCTTGTGTATGGACTACCAACAACTGGCTGGAGAGACTATATCCTCTCATGTGAGATGACCCCGCGAACGTGCGGGAGTATGGAGTTAATGTAAGTATGACCGCTATATTCCAATAGTTTTGTGGACCTCACGTACAAATGGCAGCACGCAATACCACTGTCGTTGGTTAGTAAACATTTAAACGTCCGCTGAACTGGCAGTCATAGACGTGTTCTGAAGTGCGATCATCAGCAATAGGTAGAGGCAGATAGTGTGCTAGGGAAGCAAATGCCATCAATACAATTACCAGATGGAACTTTGTACAAATGACATGTTCAATAAATCATTGATGTCGGATCGTTAATGTGTGTTGCACCTGCCGTCAGCTATATGACTTAGAAGGAAGTAATATCACAGAATCGGGTATCACAGCTATGACGCGATCACAGGAATGATACATCCAGTAAGTGCTGCCGCTTTCTATTCTATAATCAGATACGAAAAATGTGCAGCAACTGTTTAAGTCAGGTTACAAGAGGTAGGTTGCATAGCATGCGATTACCCAACGGTTGGTGGGTATGGCTGCTTATTCAACTGCGGCGATACCTTTTTTATGCAACTGAGAGAAACTTTGTGAGGCTCGAAACACACGTAAAAGCAGCCTTGTGCAAAGAAGCAGGGAGGCGGATAAGCTCGCCACCGGACAAATAGGCACATTAAACCGGTTGTGCAACAGGTGCATGCCACAGGCCCAGTACAACTTTATCTATGCTATGCGGCACACACGTATATGTATGGCTTGCGACATCTGGTTTCGGGTAACTCTCTCACTGCGGCCAGCCACAGGACTGTGGTGTTTTCGGAGGGACTATGGGTTGCTCGCACTTCGCCACCCGCCTTTCGAGCCACGCACCGCATATCCTGTGTAAACCCGAAGGAATAAGACCAGGAAGCATGTGGATGGGTGCCAGGTTTCATCAACGTAGCCTGACCACACTCCTTCATAGGCAAACACAAGGAAACTGTATTTGGGAATACAGCAGCGGCTGGACCGTAGTCCGCTCTACACTGGGTGCTTGGAACCACTCCTCGGGCCCAGCAGGAGCACAAGGAGCGAGCACCCAGTCCACTCCAGCAAAGACCATGTTTAAGTACATATACAAAGTGAACATTAGATGGGTGACCACTGCCTCCAGTAACAGGACACCGTATACAAGGGCCTCGTGAAACGGGATCGCATTAACGTCAGTAGAAGTGTATCCTTTTACGAAATGGTTTCCAAGAAGGTTGTGCAATGTCCGTTGAGCATCACTCTCTACTAAGTGTACGGGCAACGCTCATCTGGGGAACGTCAACGCAATACTTTTAGCAATGAATGATGGCAGACATGTTGATTCATGATGTTGGCAACGTGATGCACAAGCACATGGTGGATCGAACGGTTACGCACGTACACATACAAGGAAACTTTACCTACAGTACAGAGCAACATGTAGGCCGAAGTGGGTCCGGCCAAGTAGCCTTTTGCCTAGCAATCTCTAACGGTGGTAAACACGAGCAGTGTATATGGGAACATATGGGAACGGCGACATTTAGCGGCCCGGTGTTCACAAGAAGTTACTAACTTTTAGTTTTCCAATTTATGTTGTTGCGGTTGATAGCATCGCATTGGTATTTGAGAAAGGTACTCCGCCAGGCGTGTAAAGCAAACGCCACTGTCTCATACAAATAAGGTAGCCTAATGTTTGATTACCGAAATTTGGTAAAAAGCAGCATGAAAAGTGGATGCACCGGTTCGTAAGGATGATCAAACCATTCACAAATATTCCCGACCTGGCAGGGAGCTTGTTAACGGCTCGTAACCCACGAAGCGAGAACACTGAGTAATGGTTTGTGCGTCTCTCAAATAGGTGCCAACACATTCTACGGAACAGGTACACAACGTGCCTGCATTAAACAGATGCACGACGCGTTATTGCCAATCGATTGTGCTTACCTGCACCGATGCACACAGTAGCACATTGCTGAGGCGGCATTGTACTGGGGGAAGATAAGGGAAAAGTAAATACCAGAAATTACGTTGGTTTACAACAACAACAGGACATGATTGAATGGAGCAAACAACTCCATGCCATAGCATCAGCATGACGTATGAAACCCGGAGTAGAGAAGTTGCATAGTCAACATGCCGAAAGCTTCTGTTAACCGTATGCAGTTGCACATATCGGGTCATGGAGTAAAAGTGTGCATGCAACGGGGCTAGCATTGTAGAGTCTTTCTATGCAGTGCGTCCTTACGTACTAGTATCCCGCTGAGAACTATGTATGAAGCACGGTTAGCGCAAGTTAGTCCGACTTGTGCAGCGAGGGTAGGGAGGACGCGGCACCGTGGTCCATGGCTATGGATGTCCTCTGCATTTACCAACAAAGTCCAATGAGGGTTACTTTGACAGCAGGCTGGCAGTGTAAGCAAACTATTTCGGCAATCTCATTTCCCTCTAACAACTTGCCCATATCCACCTGCGGTCTGGCTGTGCCCCATACTTGACGGAGGCGACATGGAAAACCAGGGATCTAAATTACTCCTAACAATTCCCGATCGGACGAAACACAAAAGAAGGAACATCCTAGGGATTATCCTATGGTTCCAGTCTCGCCTAAACTTGAACTAGCATCCTACAACCCGCACAAGCTTATGGACCCACCTGGTGTGTTAGTAGTACGGTCAGTTTGCTTATGCCTCTGCTTTTTCTGCCGCCACGCCTTTTCGTTAGTCGATTGTAGTGAACTATAGGTTCCCCGTATAACAGTGTACAATATTCTAAACTATAATCAAACTAGCGTTTCTTCATGTACCAGGGAATTAGGCGGTTTGCCTGTAGCAACGTTGTCCCCGTTTGTTTGAAACACTAACACGATATCCGACTTTGGCGCGTCAATCGACTGCGAACAGCGCACTCGACACTAAACTACACCCTCTCTAGCTAGCTATCTTCCATAAATAAATAAATAAATGGGATATTCTCGGTAAAACGAGAAACACCTGTAAAGGGGTGATCAAATATGCATACAAGCATACCATCTTTGGAATGTTAAAATATTTCATTTTAATGAAAGGTAAAACAGAAAAGAAGTAGACAAATGAGTGAGCATACTGTCAGATAATAGTCAGACCAAGGAACATGACGACGCCGTGGCGCGCAAAAATCAGTCATAACTGTTGCATCATCGTACAAGTTTGGGGTAATTTCGCCATGTAAAAATCCATGAGCACAGGAGCCCAAACAAGGTTTTGGTGCAAACAATGACCAGTAAGAAGTCTGGATGATCTGTGCTCCATCAAAGCATTCTCCATAATAGTATTAGTTGCACAGGTTGGATGTAGAATTGAGGACTGTGTCCGTGTGAAAGGTTTAGCTGTGACATTATTCCGTGGCGAGTCAGATCCGCCATGTTGCAGTGTTGTTAAGTGGATATATGTTGCTTTATATAGGGGGCTCGCTTGCCGTGCAAAAAACCCACCACGACCTGCAACACTGCAGTAGCTTCCGTTGAACAGTAATGCTGGTCAGCTGTGCATCGTATAGACCGATTGTGCACTCTATTATTCGCAGTCGGTTAACCGCCAAAATTCTTCCTTGGTTGGCCGAATGGCTTAGTAATGATCCGGCAGTAGCCGTTGATGCCCGGCAATTTTGTAAAAGAGTCGCAGAGTCGAATGATAATGATGCATGTGAGTAAACGCATTGCTAATAGAGGCCGGCTATATCGATTATATTCTTGTCCGGCACGCAAACGGTGTCCAGCTATCCACGCTGGACATGTTATGGGGAAGGTGGGTGCAGTTGTTTATGCTGGCTGAATTTGTCCATAACAGGCGAAAATGCCGTTCTCCGCAAAGTGGATTCGAAA
The DNA here is from genome assembly GCA_944474145.2 of Dicrocoelium dendriticum. Lineage (NCBI taxonomy): Eukaryota > Metazoa > Platyhelminthes > Trematoda > Plagiorchiida > Dicrocoeliidae > Dicrocoelium > Dicrocoelium dendriticum. Next base: position 77,979,338 of record OX104059.1, on the reverse strand, counting down.
TTCCTTCAAATGTAAGTAAGTGTCTCCATGGCCAAGTGAAAAAACCCATGAAAACCCATCGGTAAAGCCACTTATACGAGACCAACGCTGTCCGTGAAATGACATCAGAAAAGCTCCAGGTGACTGGCAAATCGGAATGTTTGAGGCCGTGAAGGTAATTATGCCAGAATTGTTTGGCTTTGGTTGTGGAACAGGGGATCCGTGTAAAGATATTACTCCAGTTGAGTAAAGTGTTCTACTGTGAGTAGAAGGCATTGGTTTAGACCACGTGAAGGTAGCGTCTCCAGAATAGCGAAAAGAGCTCTACTTGGAACGATGTGTGGGTTCTTCATCTCCCAGAGAAAGAATCAAGCGTTTAAAACAACTAGCTATTGAGGATGGGTCGACCAGTCCCAATGGATAAACCTTCTTGTTTTGTCGGACGTAACCGTGAAAATCTCGGGAAAATACGGGCTACCGACAAGAGGCAGCCCAACAGAGACAGCAATGAATCAAGAAGCACTAACACAGACTGAGGGTGCGCAACGGTGCCCATGATACACTAAAACTTATGTAATTTTGTTTACCTTATGTGATATGCAAGCGCGTTCGTTACATCACGTCGCTGATGTGATGCAGACTACAACTGCTAGGTGGGAAGAAGGTTCTGCACGTGCAGGGTCAAAAGTCCTATATAATAAAACCTGTTAACCAAAGTTAAGCGAATGATGCGATGGCTGGAGAGAAACAGGTACACCGATGATGATGACAGCAGTCCGAATGCGAGAGGCATCTTAGGTGGACCTAAGGACAACTAGGTTGAGACCGATTGCGGGAGCAACATAGGTAAAGCAACATTCCAAGAGGAAAGGAAATTCAAAGAATCGGCCAGGAGCAGATGGATGCGAACGGCAGTGCGAAGAGTAATTCGTGAGATTAATTGCGCTAAAGCGCTCATGCTTCCACAATCTAAAAGCCGTCAAAATCTGGAGAAAAGGGTCACAGTGGGCCAAAACTGCAGCGCCCTGGAGGTCGTTATCCCAAGTACGGTCACACTGATAGGCAAATGCGCACATGAGATAAAGAGCAGAGGCAGTTGAAGAGGGTTAACATGAACATAATATTGTAACTAATAGTCAAGAAATACTAAGCAATGGTCCGAGTGCCGGCAGTAATCAAGAACGAGGTCGGAGCGGAGAAGACCATACGCACGAGGATAACTTGATTCGGCGCAATGAGGGTAAGCTGTGGGAAGAAAAATGAAGCGCAATGGCAGAGAAGGCGATGGATAAGAGAAAAAAGTGGTCTAGACGTAAGTGGAAGAGAGTGAAGTCGCTGCCAGACCCGGGTTGGAAATGGCAGTACTTGGAGGGCGGAAGAAAGTTAAGGTAAGAATAGTTTAGTCGGCACACGGAGAGCCGGTCTTACAATTGTGGTGAGAAGAACTGCGGGGGACAGCGGATATTGACGGGTTAAATACCAAAAAGTTTATGTTATACAGGGGTGATTAGGCCTGGCAAGCTCCACGAAGTGAGGGAGACCGAGCAGACGACACTTGACTTTTCTGTGCATTGAGACTGAGTCGGACAGATAAAATGGAAAGAAAATAGCGAGGATCAGTAGTATTGGGTAGGAAAGAGAGGAAATTAGCTGTTTCTACATTGGATGTGCAAGTTCGGCAGATTCTTAAGGAGATAAAAGGTGCTTTTGGTCTCCAGAGTCTAGACCGTTAACCTCCAAGTGGTCTGGAAGAGGTCACAGAGAAGCAGGCTAGTCACCTGATGCTATGTTAAGGAAGTGCACTGAGATTTGGCTGCCCGATTGAAGACAAAGAGCGCAGCCAAGAGCTGACATTTAGGGTGAATAAGGTTTACTGCAAATGTGTAGAGAAGACAAAGACGCTCGCTAGCGAAGGAGTATGAACCTTCAGTTCTGAACAATCACCGATAATATCCCGGTAGTCTGAGAGGATTCAGAGAGCCGGAGACCGAACAGACGAGACTGGATTAGTCGACACATCCGGAGGCCTGGTAGTAGCCCCAGAGAATTTGACTGATCAGATGGGGCTAAATTAGGGCATGGCACAGAGCGTTTGCCGTCCGATTGAAGAATGATTGAATACAGATGGCGCCCAGTCATCTGAACGATGGACAGTAATGTCACAGCAGTCTGAGAAAAGTCGGAGAGCAAGAGACCGTTCAGCCGAGACGGGATCAGTCAGTACATGGTGATTGAGGCTATAGTTCGTTTGCGGAGACAGTTGGAATGTGTCGAGAAGTGGACAGGTTAGAGGTGGGGGTGCCTATATATAACGGGTAAACAAGCCTAGAAGCATGTCAACGTACACTTACAGACCCTTGACCGTTTAAATCTTGCTGGTCAGGAGAAGTCAAAGAAGCAGAGTGGTCAGATGAGACTATGTCATCGCATGACACTGAGAGTTAGCAGTATGCGTAAAGAACTGAAAGTAGAGAACGCCATAAGGAGAGGAAACGGTCCGGAAGAAAAAGGTTCACTTATAATTTGTGGAGAAGTGCATAAGTCTCACGAGGTGTTGGGGACCAAGCATTCGGTCTCCCGAATAAATGCCGGTAACGTCACAGCAGCCTGAGAGAACTCGGAGAGCAGGGGACCGGCCAGACGAGACTGGATTACTCGGCACATTCAGCATAAGTTGTACAGTTAAGGTGGGAAGATAAATAAAGTGTCAGCCGAGATTGACAAGGTCGGGATGGAGGAGGTGATTTGAGTATAAGGCTTGCAAGTCAGGCAGGTTCACAATGTGTGAGTAGTTGTGTGTTGGTGATGCAAAGCCTGGAGCTGCATTTCTCCAGCCAGGAAGCAGTCAAAGAGTAGAATAGGGCAGGGCACTGTGAGCTTGTTCTCCGGTTGAAGAAGAAATAAAGACAGCGCGGTAAGGAGAGGACGGAGTCGAGAGAAAACTTTTATGGATAAGAAATGCAACAGTTAACGTGGCTCTCGTGGTAATGGTGACAGAGCGTTCAGTCTTCCAAGCATGGCCGACAACCCCACAGACGTCGGAGAGAAGGATACCGACTAGACGAGACTGGGTTAGTCGGCGCAGTGTGATTTAGTCATATACTTTATTTGGGAAGGAAAGTGAAGTCAGTAAAATTGGACTGGTCAGAGCTGGAATTGCTTATATTAACATAGGGGGAAAGTACAGCAAGCTGTCGAGGTGAAGGAGGCACTGATTTCCATCGACCGAGACTAGATCGCTAATATCCGGTAGCCATTTAGCAGTCCCGGTGTATTCCGCTGCTGAGATTAGGCTAAATTTGGGTATGGCACAGTGAGTTGGCCGTCCGGTTGAAGAATGATTGAATACAAACGGCGTTTAGTCATCTGAACGATGGTCGGTAACGTCACAGCATGCTGAGAAAGTTGGAGAGCAGGAGACCGATCAGACGAGACGGGATTAGGCGGCGCATTGTGATTGAGGCTACAGTTCATTTAAGGAGACAGTTTGAGTGTGTCGAGATGTGGAGAGGTTAGACATGGAGGTGCCTATATATATATAAAGGGTGGACAAGTACAGCAGACTCGCGTGTTTAGGGAGACATTGCGTTGAACCTTCAGAGCCTGGAACTTTGACCTCCCGGAAGTCTGGATGAAGTCAAAGGGTATCAGACTGGTTAGATGAGACTAGGTTATTGCAGGGCACTGAGTGTTGGCGATCCGATTGAAGAAAGATTCACAACGGAGGACGCAGCACAAATGACAGGATCGGGATGGAAAAAATTTACTGCTGGTGTTTGGAGATGTCAACAATGCTGGCGCCTTAAGAACAAAGAGCGATTAGATAAGGAAAAAGGTTTTGATAGGAAGTAATTTATCGAGAATGTGTGGGAAAGACCTTGAGGCACTTGTGATAAGGGGCATGGAGTGTTCGGTGTTCCGAGTATTGGCCATTGAATTTACGGTGGTCTTAGAGCAGGAGGCCGTTCAGTTATGACTAAGTTGGTCGGCGCGTTGAGGTTGAAGCGTATAGTTAAGGTGTGAATACAAATAGGGAGGGGAAGCGAAAATGGACAGGAATCAACTACATTAATAAAGTGTAAGCGATTCCAGCGGACTGTCAAGGTGTAGTAGGCTTAATATTGACTGCAGATCCCAGACCGTTTGCAACTCGGTAGTCGTGGATGCAGTCAGAGACTGAGCAAATGAGACTAAGTAATGCAGGGCACAGAGTTTACCTTCCGATTGCAAGAGAAATTAAAACAAAGAGCGCGATAAGGAGCGGACCGTTTCGGAACGAAGAGAGCCTTGTTGATACTGGTTGAAGAATTTGTGTGAATATCTATATATGATCGAGGCCGTTCTCCCAGAGCTCGTCCTCGGGGATGCAGATGCCCATGACCTCTGCTACTTTGGGGACGCTTAATGGTCTGTTTAGGACCGCGGAGAATTGCGTGATACTATCAGACGCTCTGACGGCTTCAGGTAGCTTATTCCATACGTCGCATATCTATAGAGGAAGAAGTTAGAAGGTATGGAGCAATGTGTGTTGGGCAGTGAGAATGAGTGCGCTTTTGGCGTAGAGGATGACGTGTATCGCCAAGCGGCTGAAAAAACTAGAGACAATTGAATCCGATGTTTTGATTAGCTTATATAGGAAAACAAGTTTGGTATTAGGTCGTCGCAGCGAAAGCGGTTCCAGACCAAGCTGCTTGCAGCGGCTTTGAGAGTTAAGCGCAGATGCTCTTAAAAGGTGCTTAGTAAACAAACACTGAACTTTCTCAATAAATATCCTGTCAGTTTTACGTGAGTTGATAACAACCATAGAGCAGTACTCTACTACAGGCCGGGCACACAACTTATAGAGCATTAGTCGAGACTCAAACAAGCACATTGACTTCAGTATATAACCAATGATAGACCTGACTTTGGCAGAGCTATGGCTCGTTTGTTCCGCAAAATTCAATGTGCTGGAATATTGTACACCGAGGTCGTGCACAGTGAAGTCGTTATCAAATAGTGTACCGTTAAAAGTTAATAGCTTGTGAGTATAGAATACCGGTAGGAAAGAACGCTGCATTTCGTTGGTGAGAACACTATTTTCCATAGATCACACCATGTTTCAAAAGCACCGAGATCTCTTTGAATGCTAGAGATGCTATCACGTAGACAGCTATGATCAACTGAGAAAATAACTTTTATTTCATTGGCAAAAAGGCACGGCGTGCCGTGTTTGAAGGCTTAGAATTCATCATTAATGTACAGCAAAATCAGCAGAGGACCCAGGACGCTGCCTTGGAATACTCCGCTGGTTCCGGGGGCCTTTCTGGATGATATGTCGCCCAGTTGCACTGACTGTTTGGTTGGAAAGGTAAGAAGAATACTATGAAAGGAGGTAGCTGGAGACACCGTGTGCTGCTAGGTTAGTCATTAAACCATTGTGTGGGACCCGATCAAACGCTTTTTACTATCCAGGAAGAAATGACCAGCGCCTGACCTAGGTCGATGGCGTATGCCACGTGTTTTCAGAATTCAAACTGGCAGATTTAACAGGACTTGGTCTGCAGGAACCCGTGTTGGTACCTATTGACAAGTTTGCTCTGCAACATAAAGCGAAGCAACGCATCCTTTATTATTCTTTCCATGAGTCGAGACGCAATAGGTGTGTGGCTAATAGGACGATAATTTTCAATATTTGGGCGACAACCTCGTTTGGGTCATGGTATGAGGATTGCTTACTTCCAATTGAACGGGTATTGACTACTCTTCATTGAGAGTGCCCTTTTTAGCATTAGCTAACTTTCCTACCGTCCAATAAACTATTTCCTTAGATTGATTTGTGTGTTGTACCCATTGCTTTTAGTTGGCCCTCTAGTCTCCTGCCATATATATAGCGCACGTTCATCGCGCTATAGCATTTATATCTTCGAATGGCTAGTCGGCATCGGAATAACAGTTACTGAAAGAAGAACTATAACACAAGTATGCATGATTTTTCTTCTATTTTGTTTTTGCCTAGTTTTTTGTCTCCGCAATCAACTTTCAGTAATAATCCTCGTTGATGGGGTCACCAATTAAGCTACACCTACATTAATTGGTGACCCCGTATTTGTGTGACAACAGGTTATTTTCTTCTTTATTATTTTTAATCCACCTCATTGTGAACCGCTATCTGAAACTTCCGTTACAAGTTCTTTGCTAACTAACACATGTGTCTGGTCTATTCAAGTGCAAGCTATGTTTCGTTTCCTTAAGTTTATCTCGCAGGCTTCGATTTTCCCTAGGGTACCGCCCATTTACCTACCAAAACGTTACGGAACTCATCGATATCCTCGATCCTATGACGACTGACTCGCCTTATGACAAGTTTAAAGCAGCCATCTTAAAAAGTACTACCTTATCCGATGAGGTATGCCTCTAACAGCTACCCTGATGTCCAGCTTCGTGCACGTACGCCGTCACAGCTCCTCCGGGACCTACGAGCCCTTGTCGGTGCTTCAACCTTAGATGATTCCATCCTTTGTTAACTCTGGAGTAAGTTTATTCCAGCTAACGCGAAAGCGATACTGGCTGTTTTAGCTGAGGACCCTTCACTGAATAAACAGGCGGAAACGAAGGAGAAACTGCACAAAAATTTCTTTACAAGCGCTGTCACGAGGCTGAGGCGTGCACTACAAGCACTTCAGGGAGTACCACACTGGACTCCATTAGTGAGTGGCTCTCAAACTTGGAGCTTAGCATTTCTCACCTTATTCGCGGTCGAATACGAAATCAAAGATCCTTTCCCAGAAGCAGGCCCGGCAGCAAATCCCGCAGATGGGCACCGCGCTCTTAATGCTACTTCTATTACCCTTTTGGTAATGACGCAGGAAACTGCTGTCCACGGTATTCTCACCCAGATGCTTTCATAAATTCCAAATCGGGAAGCGTCGAAGCCGGCCAGTAATGGCGACGGGTGCCACCGGTCAAATTGTTAGTCGCTTACTGTACGTATTTGATTCCACGACCTAACCCCACTTTTTGATTGACACCGGTGCGGAGATAAGCGCTAAATCATGTCCATCCGAAAAACCCTCGTTTCAGTCGGCTGAAATGACGCTACAGGCTACTAACGTAAGGAAGAGCACGACTTATGGCCAGAAACTTTTCACGCTCAGTCTTGGACTACGTCGTAGCTTTCCGTGCAGTGTTACAATCGCCGACGTACAAAAGCCTATCATCGAAGTGGATTTTCTTAGCAAATTTTGCCTCGTAATAGATCTATGTTGTGAAAGTTACGTGATGATACCACTTCAAGAACCGCATCCGACAAGCTTACTGCAGTTAATTCCATGGGACTTCAAGTCCTTATTTTCCATGGTCCGCAGTATTCCGCATTGTTGCAGAAATTTCCGTCACTTGTCAGAGTAAATAACGACGCGACGGCACTCCAGCACGATGTGCAATACCACATCGTCACAACTGCTCCACCCTTGACGACGAAACCACGACGACTTACACCTGATAAACTACAGGTCGCTAAGAAAGTGTTCGAGCACATGCTCATGCTCGGGACCATCCGTCTATCAAGCAGTTGTGGGTCACCTTTACTGCTCTTTGGGCCTAAAATGTCCGGTGTTTGGCGCCCATGTAGCGACTGTCAAGCACTAAATAACTTCACTGTTCCCGGTAGATACCCGATTCCGGATATACACGTTTTCTCATTGGGATTGGCCAGAAGGTCGATCTATTCTAAGATTCATCTTATCAGGGCCTACCACCAAATTTCCATGGCCCGTGAAGATATTGCAAGAACGGCAGTGACCACCCTATTTGCGTTGTACGAGTTTCTGCTTAGTCCTTCGGTCTTCGAAATGCCGCGCATTCTTTCCAACGCTTCATGGACAGCGCTCTCCGTCGGCTGGACTTTTTCTTTTTATTTGTTGGTGGTGTGTTGGTCGCAGGTGCTTCTTCCGACGATCACTTAACTTCTAGGAAAAGGTTTCGTAAGCCTTGAACCTAATGGTATCAACATTAACCCTGACAATTGCGCATTTTGCCAACCTTACATCGACCTCCTAAGCCATAGAATTGACACTAATGGTATTATCCCTTTGACTGATAAGACGCAAGTCAGCACAGACTATCCATTGCCACAATCCTTTAAGAGCCGAAGCCGTTTTCTTGACTGGGTAACTATTACGGACGATTTATAACGACTGCGCTGCAATTCTTCAACCTTTAACTTGGGTTTTGCCACCTTTTAACACCCATTCCCCTTTCATTTAACAAGAGCAGAAGCCAGATCGTCTCGCTGGGTAACGGACGATCAAACAAGGTAGCTGAGAATTCGTTGTCAACAGGGTTGCCCCTATATTGCGTAGTGACAGTAGGCGTCGAGTCTGGAAATTGTCTTCCACTTCCTCCTGATTGAGACTAAGCGGTCCAGAAACTTAACAAAGCAACAAACGTTCCCGTCCATCGAAAACAGCATATATCAGGCATTCCAGAGACCTCGGACTGCCAGGTACTGGCTCATAAGACTTAGTGCTACGTACCCAGCAGACAGCCCAATTGTGCTGTATAATCTAGCGACCAGCCATAGGTGCATACAGCATCAGATGCGAACCAAAAACTCCACTAGGATCCAACGGCAACAAATACCGCATTGAAGGCCCCCGGTCAAGTCTGTAACCACTTTGAGATACTCCGCCTTGCCGCATATAACAAACCAGTCGTCGTAAGGATACGAAGAGTTAGGACTGCACTCACAACCATTTCGACATGTTAGAAAATAAAATAAATGCAACAGATAAGCTACTGTTGTGAACCAGTTTACGGTGACCAGATATGCAATCGACGAAAGGACTAGTCGGAAACACCAAGTATCTACGTACGTTACAGAAGAGTATTAGGGGGAGTTGAATGGTATAGGTAGAACTTTTGTCACATCTAGGCACACTCAGACAGCCGTCACATGCCCGGAAAAGCACTGTACGCGCGTTTCATTCTTTCGGGAATTATCAGCGGTGCGCATTCCATCGGACCCCTGGTAGGGCTCGAAACCGCAACTCGACTGTTGCCAGTCCGTGGTTGAGACCACTGAGCTACGGGGGACGGCAACGACCATCGTGAATAAGTTACTAGATGTGATAAAGCGCTGCTCAATATCCACCGACTTACACGTTACTGCCGTGCAGCGGACAGGGTAGCCCCCTCACCAAGCGACAAGCTTAACAAACTTAAGCCGCCAATTAGCTTATGGCATTATAAGCAGTTTGTTCTGCGTACTGATTACAGTAGAGTAGTAGGGGGAGTTGTATGGTACAGGTAGAAGTTCGTCACATCTAGGATCACTCAGACAGCCGCCACATGCCCGGAAAAGCACTGTACACGCGTTTCATCCTTTCGGGAACCATCAGCATTGCGCATTCCATCGGACCCTTGATAGGGCTCGAAACTGCAACTCGGCGCTATATCACATCTAGTAACTTATTCACGATGGTCGTTGCCGTCCCCGTAGCTCAGAGGTCTCAACCACGGACTGGCAACAGTCGAGTTGCGGTTTCGAGCCCTACCAAGGGTCCGATGGAATGCGCACTGCTGATAATTCCCGAAAGGATGAAATGCGCGTACAGTGCTTTTCCGGGCATGTGGCGGCTGTCTGAGTGAGCCTAGATGTGACGAAGTTCTACCTATACCATCTACGTATGTATTGAAATGGACTCACCAAATCATAAAGGGCGAAACAAAGTCTACGTGATCTCCAAGCATTGACGTCAGGTTCTTTGCGAAACAGCATAGACACAACAACCAAGTAACCGAGAGCAAGCAGACAAGTTCCACCGAAATGATCAACTCACAAGGAGTCAAAGTAGATGCGCATTTTGCAAATGATTAATGGCGCACGCGGCGGGAAGCTGGTTAACGTCCAGTGAACAAAAGACGAGTAACTTTCGACTACTGGTGCCTTCGTAATTTAGCTCACATTTGGTGGGAACACCGCGTGAGCAACGAGTGTGTTCGAAGCCTTGTTTATGGCACAGGGAAAGGAACTGAACCGCTCAGCACCGTTATTTAACGCATCAGCCTCCGATGGCTCGGCCACGTGTTACGCGTGCCAGCCCACCGACTTCTGCGACGTGTGTTGTTTGCGCGCCCGTGTTGTGGATGAAAAAATGGAGGGGTGGCCAAGCCATGACTTGGTCCAGAGGAATGAAGGACCTCACTTCTGAGCTGGCCTCGGTTGGAGCGTCTCGGCTCCCTGGTTGCGGTCCGAAAGAAATGAACACGTTTGGTTGGATACACTTGCTGACATGGCAGGGAGCCGACCTCAGTGGCGTTCGTGTTGTGAGTTTCTTTGTCCCACCCCATCCCTCTTAGCCTCTCCTCCAATCACGATCTCATTATTAAGCCTTATATAATTTTGCATAGTAATTGTTTTGGGTGCACAGCTTCCGGTTGGTAGCTTACCGGAACGATGTTCATCCGTTACCGGTAGCTCAGCCAGCTTGCACCAGTTGCATTTTTGCTCCTTTTTTCTATGTATTGCGGCACAGTAGCTGAAGTGTTCCCCACCTCTAGCTAACGTGTATGATGATGATAATGAAAAGACGAGTAAACATCCAATGCTTTAGAAACCTCAAAGGTTCCGGAGAGAGGATCCAGGGACAAAATACCCACAGCTCAACCAGCTTCCCGTTTCGTGTTCCGATAAGTGAGAAGAGCTTCCAGCAGGTCGATGTGATAATCGATTCTTGCGTTTTACTAGAAAAAAGAATAGCAATGAGCAAATTCATGCATTTTTATACACTTCTTTTATGTGGTCAGAGGCTAAAATGAGTATGCACAAGTAAACTACGAACAAGGAAAACCACATTACTCTCAGGCCATGTCTAATGCCTACATTTGTTTGCGTGAAAGGTACCAAAAACAAGCATCTAGAGACGCGTCCCACGTGGCTCTGCTACAGGACAATGGAAGAGTTTGCTGGTACGTCAATAAAACCCTCGTCATGGTGCCAGCAGTCTTAAAACCGCTGGAAACGAGTTACAATTTCACCCTGCCCGTAAGGAAGATACATAAAAGTTAATTTTGCGGGCAAAGGTAAGCACCACCTGCTGGTTGTAAAATTAATTCGCAGCCGCTAGTTACAAATTCTTCGCACGCTCCACCAAGTTTGCAAATTTAAGGAAAGTGAGACGCAATAAACTCCAAACCTTAGCCATGTCGTCCGCCATGATTACCGCTTCTAATGTGAGGTCACAGCGCTGTATTGTCCATTGTTATCCACTGGAACAAACACAGAGTAATTTCTTTGCCATCTATTTAAATCAGCACAACGTAAGACTCCTGGCGTGAGTACCTCGGGTTGCTTTGCTTATTCTCACTGGCATCCAAAAAATTGTTTTCGGTGCCTTGCATTTCCGAAGAACATACGGATTCTCCATTCATCTGGAGCTTTTCCGGTACCATTCCATGGACAGTTTTACTCACTTATAAATGGCTTTCCGATAGCCTTTCATGGAGTTTTCACTTGACCATGGAGGCAATTACACTCACTTACATTTGAAGGAATTCTGATTCCACTTTGCGGAGTTAGAAACCCGTAAGCATCTCGAACTGGACATGTCATTTTCGCCTGCTATGGACGTATTCAGCCACAAGGAACAACTGCCCTCAGCATCCCCATGACAAGCCCAGCGTGAATAGCTGGACATGGTTTGCGAACCACACAAGTATGTAACAGAAGAAGCCAGCTTCCCTTAACTATGCCTTTAATCAACTGCTCCATGTATCATTCGACTCTGCGGCTCCTTCGCATCATTGGCCGGTTTCAACGACTACTGCCGGATCATTGCCAAGCCAATCGGTCAACCAAGGAAGAAGTTTGGTTGCCAACCGATTGCGAATAATAAAGCGCAAACTCGGTCTGTACGATGCATAGCCGGCTAGCGCCACTGTTCAACGGAAGCGACAACAGTGTTCCAAGACGTGGTGGGCTATCGCCTGGCAAGCAGTCTCCCCATAAAAGGACACAAATGTCCACTTAATAACCCTGCAACGTGGTGGATGCCACTCACCACTGAATGAAGTCACAGCTGAACATTTCACACTGGCGCGGTCCTCAGGCTTCTACACACAATCTGTGCAACTGATTTTACTATGAAGCAATCTTTGATGGCGCACAGAATATTCCGATTTCTTATTAGTCATTGGTTGCACCAAAACATTGTTTAAGCTCCTGTGCTCATGAATTACTACACGGCGAAATCACGCCCAACTTTTCTTGTGACACAACAGTTACGGCTGACTTTTACGCGCCCCAGCCCTATCATGGTCCTTGGTCTGAATATTACCTGGCAACTAGCGCACTAGTATGGACTATATTTTGGGTTATACCTTCCCTTAAACCGGGATGCTTTATTATCCCAATAAGGCTATGCTTGTATGCATAGTTGATCGCGCCTTCACTGGTATGCCTCGACTTACCTAGTATATACCATTTACTTATTTATTTATTTATTTATCACCTTGACGTATTTGCCATCAACAACTTCCTTTTAGATATGTTCACCTTCACTGTCAAGCAAAACAACTTTTAGCTTAGCGGACCATGCAACACTCACCATATTAAGCTCAAAAAGATTGGTTACAATCCCGGTCCCCACTCCCTTTACGCCGTCGACGCCAACTACATTCTCCCCAGCTAGCACTCTTCTGCTGCTCTATTTTTAGCTTTGGCTTGCTCCTCACGTCCAATAAGCTTTTTCCTTAGCTTACTCTTCTGTGTTCTTCCCACTGATTTTGGTTGGCCGTCTGGTTTCGTGCCGGATATCGTGCCGATCATCTCGCTATATTTGGTAGCCTAGACGTGAGTGGATCGATGAATCGTTAAAAGTCTGCGCCGCGTTGCAAAGACCGAACGGCGTACGCACTATTTAGATGTGAGCGCTTCATTGGCTGACAAGTGGGGGCGTTGCGTTTTACGTCAGATGTAAACTTGACGGTTCACGTACCTACATGTTTCAGTCGGCAAATAAAATTGTCGAATCGCTGTCGGTAGTGTTTAGTACTTCCTCAGCTCAACTTACCGTTGTACTTGTGTAAAATGCCCTGGGAGTGCGTGCAATGAGGTGCTTGACTTTACTCGCTCCCAATCCGCAAACGGTTATTTGATACTGGGGGTTTCAATCTACCAGAAGTTGGCTGGGCGGATCTTTCTTACAACTCGGTGGAAGGTACTTTCGGTGCAAACCTACTTGAGCTTACGCTACAGGTCCCCTTGCATCAGTTCGGGGACCTCCGCATTAAGTACATGGATGCGAAACTCCCGTCTAATTTGGATCTAGTGTTGCCAAATCACTAGACTATTGGGTGACATCACTTACAGCTCTCCCTTAGGTGTTAGTGATCATGTTTGTTTTTCGCATAGGAGCACCTTTCCCGCTTTCGAGCTACATACTCGGTGGGGTAGAACTCCCCCCTTGTCTCCAACCAGGTAGATTTAAGCGTCGTTCGTTCCTCTTATTTGCATTCTTGGGACAACTGGAAGAAGCACGTTAGTGAGGGTTGCAGAATGTTATGGTTAATACGCCGTTCTTTTGGGTCATAATTGCCGACATTTTTATGAGGCTTTTCTCAGCCTTCGTTCGGCTCCATCTGGGATACTGCGTCCAGGCTTGCCTGCCTTGCCTTTTTCGGGACCAATTGGAGCTTGCGAGGGTTTTAAGAGTAGGTAACAAATTGGTAAATGGGTTGCAGGGCAATCGTACCCCGAGCGTCTACTTAGTTTAGGTATGCATGCAGTGTACCACCGACGGCTTCGAGGAGACCTAATCCTTTCTTATCGCCTTTTATCGGGGAAGTTTGGACCGGACTTGCGCTGGCTATTTATCCCCAACGGGTTGCCTTGTCTTCGCGGTCATCCCTTGGAGTTACACAAGCCGCGTTCTGACCGGATCAGGGCGGAAGCTCAGATATCGCGTAGAATTATGGAGCGCTGGAACTCGCTTCCAGAAAGTGTAGTCAGTGAACCTACGGTTAATGGTTTCTAGCGTCAATTAGACTCGCGTTGGTAGCAACACGAAAGCTTTCACTTCTCCAGACCATATACATCTTCAAACTTTAAGTTCATATTCTGTCATTCTTTTCAATCTTTAGTATTATCCTTCCTTTAAATGACTTCCATCCCCTGTACATTCCATTTACTTCTACCTCAATCATACATCCCGTAACCTACAAAGCGAAGTCCGCTAGTGCATGGCCCGTGGGCAGTAAATGGTTGACCATTAATTGTTTTGCGGTGTTTTGTTTTATATCTATCAAGACCCAGCATCTTATAATTTCATGACTCAATGATTTGCACATGAGGCAATACGCAAAGAATTTTCCTATCGTTCGACTCCAACTAATTCTGAATCTGCACAAGCAAATATTCGAAAGGTCCAAACGACATGATTACGGCAGTCTTTGTATGTCTCCTCAGCGATTGGAAACTGGTGGTACGCGCGAAACAGATCGGCGTGCGAGAACACCCGGGTGCCGCGCAGGCTTGCCGTAACATCCTGAATGTGTGGAATAGGATAGTGGTCAAGAACAGTAAAGTTGCTGAGCGAGCGGTAATCACAACATGGACGCCAGTCCACTGAATTTTGAGCACCATGTGGAGCCGCGACGCCCACGGACTTTTGGATGGATGAATTATGCCTAGTTCAAGCATGTGCTCGAATTCTCGGCGAGCAACTTTTAGCTTTACATGAGTCATTCGTCTGTCTTTGGCGAAAACAGGCGGAACTTCGGAATCGATGTGACGTATAGCAGCACCAGTGGCAAAAGGAACCAGTGCCATTGCACTGAAGACTTACGGGAACTTGGCATTGAGCATCTGACCGATAGGCGAGCTTGACTGGTTGGCGTACACAAGACTGATTGACTCAGTGCTGGTCAAAGTACCTATAACAGCCAGAGTAGTTTGACGATCGCTCAGACGGCGATGCATCGCGTCACCAAGCAACTCGAAGGGCTGCAGAGAGTCAAGGCCAAGAATTGGCGTCTGGACATCTGCGACGCAAAAGATCTATTTAAAAAACGTCGTAGGTTTAAATTAAGCCTGCGCGAGCGTTGACCATACAAGTGAACGGTGGTGCCGTTTGTTGCGCGCAATGAACTAGTCGCCTCTTCGATAACATCATTAGGATCACGTGCGATGACGCTGGCTTCTGCGCCGGTGTCCACGAGATAGCTTGTTCCCGTACTGCGAGCGGTAACAAAGGAAAGGCGACTGGGAAAGCCAACAATGTCTGTCGCCCCTACGTGCTGGCCGGTCCGTTTCCTTGTGTGTTGCGCTTAAAGACACAAGGCGGGCTGCACGATCTGGCCCGGTGACCAAATCGCTCGATACCAACAATAGCTTGACCTAGAGGAGATTTCGAACGTGATCTAGGACGAGTGCGACCACAAGAACGATTTCGGCGGTTGGATCCAGACTAGGTTAGGTTCTCTAGTCGGTTGGTAAGTGCCGCTACTTGCGCTGTTAATGCCGCTACCTGTGAACTGGAATTAGGCTGAACTTGAGATACTTGCGTGTTGGATGCCCAACTACGGTCGACAATGCCGACGAGCTCTGCAAGGGGCTTTATCGAGAGTTAACCAATTCTCTCGGAACCAAGCGTATAAGAACAACTGCGTACCACCTATCATCTAACGAGTTAGTCGAACGTTTCCACCGTCATCTCAAAACAGCTTTGATGGCATGTTCCGACACCACCCGTTGGACATAAACCTTACTGCTGGCTTTATTAGGTCTTCGAATGACACCTAAAGCTGATTTAGGTTGCTCCATCGCGGAGCTGGTTTATGGTACCACGTCAAAGCTACCGGCTGATCTCGTTCAAGCTACCGATATCAACGCCATAGATCCCTCAAAATTTGTCCATCGGCTACATTCATCTATGCATGAAATGCACTATATCCCCACACGCGCACACACCAATAAGTGTTGCATACCGAAAGATCTCGAAACTTGTTCACACGTGTGGGTAGGAAATGATGCAGTCCGCAATCCATTACAACCACCGTACGAAAGACCATTTGAAGTGATCGCTAGAACCGAAAAACATCATATGATCAACAAGAATGATAAAGTCGATGCGGTTTCCGTAGATCGTCTTAAACCAGCGTACGTCGAAAAACCTTGTAAACAACAATCTACTGATTCTTACTCGACACCGTGTACGCAGCAGACACCACAGCTCGTTGAAGATGACCCGCAGCTTGTACCATCTAAAGCTAAGCCACAAGGAGACATTAATACGCGGCCGCCACAGTCAGGAAGGCGAGTCCATTTTCCAGACCGCTTAGTGTATCACACATCTTGACAATATCAACTTGTGCTGCTGATCACTTGCTAGTACTGCTTGTTGCCAGTCTCCTTCTCTTTGTTTTTTCTCCAGATTTTCCCAGAATGCAACTGAACATCTCGCACGAGGAATAAGCGGATTATCCAGCCTAGACGAATCTAACATCAGTGCATTTACCATCCTGCACTGCTCCCAAATCTTTCATTGTAACTTACACACAGAATATTAGTCTGCATGCCTCCCCTACCTCAGCCTCGGGTATTTCATGAGACACTGTACCAAATAGAGGTCAGTTTTTACCGACTATTCCCACCGGGTAGTTTATTCCTGGTCGCTTGCATATCGTGCGACTAACGCACTGGTGGGGAGGTATGTCGTGTACATTTCACATTTTATTACATATCCTACCGGTCAGCTGATAATATCACCAGCTGTATCGACTATTTTTTCAAACACTTCACACATCGACCAACTTTCCTTTTGAATCGCCGGCCAACTCTAGACTACGTCGTGTACAACATCTGGGAGCTCCAAAAATACATTTATGGGAACACACGTTGTCAATCGCTTTTGGCGTCCAAGAATGACGGGTTATTAAACCAGGAACACCGCAATCAAAAGGCGTTACCAAAATACGATAAGTGGAACGACGATAACATCAATGTTTTCTTTTATTCTTCACGTGGCCGGCACAGCAAAGGGCTGCTAGTGAAGGGCACGTGGGCATTGCTTCGTTGACCGTGTAAAACGTATGTGTTGATTTGGCTCTCTTTTGGCCTATCGGGGCACGGGGTTCGCTGTTGGATCAACTACGCTTTCGAAGGCGGAACGTTTGCGGAACTTTCCTACTGTTCCGGACCCACCTGAAATTAAATCAATTTTTTCTTTGCATGGCGTTAAGTCTGACAGTGTCAAATTTCATTGCGTTGTCGCAGTGCTTTATCTGCAAGTCCTGTATCACCTCGAAGACGTCTTGGAGCTTCCAGATTATCAGAAGAGTTACGCTGAGCGTAAGGCCGTAGTCTTAAAGCGATTCGTCATATCAGACCATGCTCGCGTTACACATCTTCTTAACGAAACCGAGCTAGGTGATCGAAAGCATTATCAGTTGCCGGCTCTAGCTAAGCCTCTCTCTGTTGGCGACTCTTTCCTAAGAGATGTGGCTTCGTCGCCTACCATGTGATATGCGTGTCACATTTTATGCTATTGATGCGCACCTTTCTCAGCTCGCCGGCATTGTCGACCGTAGTTGGGCATCCAACACGCAAGTATCTCAAGTTCAGCCTAATTCCAGTTCACAGGTAGCGGCATTAACAGCGCAAGTAGCGGCACTTACCAACCGACTAGAGAACCTAACCTAGTCTGGATCCAACCGCCGAAATCGTTCTTGTGGTCGCACTCGTCCTAGATCACGTTCGAAATCTCCTCTAGGTCAAGCTATTGTTGGTATCGAGCGATTTGGTCACCGGGCCAGATCGTGCAGCCCGCCTTGTGTCTTTAAGCGCAACACACAAGGAAACGGACCGGCCAGCACGTAGGGGCGACAGACATTGTTGGCTTTCCCAGTCGCCTTTCCTTTGTTACCGCTCGCAGTACGGGAACAAGCTATCTCGTGGACACCGGCGCAGAAGCCAGCGTCATCGCACGTGATCCTAATGATGTTATCGAAGAGGCGACTAGTTCATTGCGCGCAACAAACGGCACCACCATTCACTTGTATGGTCAACGCTCGCGCAGGCTTAATTTAAACCTACGACGTTTTTTAAATAGATCTTTTGCGTCGCAGATGTCCAGACGCCAATTCTTGGCCTTGACTCCCTGCAGCACTTCGAGTTGCTTGGTGACGCGATGCATCGCCGTCTGAGCGATCGTCAAACTACTCTGGCTGTTATAGGTACTTTGACCAGCACTGAGTCAATCAGTCTTGTGTACGCCAACCAGTCAAGCTCGCCTATCGGTCAGATGCTCAATGCCAAGTTCCCGTAAGTCTTCAGTGCAATGGCACTGGTTCCTTTTGCCACTGGTGCTGCTATACATCACATCGATTCCAAAGTTCCGCCTGTTTTCGCCAAAGACAGACGAATGACTCATGTAAAGCTAAAAGTTGCTCGCCGAGAATTCGAGCACATGCTTGAACTAGGCATAATTCATCCATCCAAAAGTCCGTGGGCGTCGCGGCTCCACATGGTGCTCAAAATTCAGTGGACTGGCGTCCATGTTGTGATTACCGCTCGCTCAGCAACTTTACTGTTCTTGACCACTATCCTATTCCACACATTCAGGATGTTACGGCAAGCCTGCGCGGCACCCGGGTGTTCTCGCACGCCGATCTGTTTCGCGCGTACTACCAGTTTCCAATCGCTGAGGAGACATACAAAGGCTGCCGTAATCATGCCGTTTGGTCTCTTGGAATATTTGTGCGCGCCTTTTAGTCTTCGCTACGCAGCCAAGAATTTTCATCGATTCATTCATTAGAGGTCTAGCTTTCGTCTATCCATACATAGATGATATCCTAGTTGCCAGCGCAGAATATCTTAAAATTATTTTGTATAGGCTGGCCACTATTAGCAGCACTGGCAACCCTGAAAAATGGGCATTTCAGCGGACATCCGGCGAATTTCTTGACCACCATATTGATCAGTAGGGCACGCGGCCTCTAGACAATAGAGACCGCGACAGCAAAGACTTTCCGGTCCCGACTGCTTTAACCGTTATTCGCCGTTTTAACGGCATGCTCAACCATTATCGACGTTTTCTTCCGAACTGTTCCCATTTGCTTATTCCGCTAACAGTCTACTTCGTGGTCATAAGACGTAAGTCTGGTGGAACTGACTGTCGCTGCACCTAAAGCGTTCAAAGCCAGAAAAGAAGTTTCAGTCAAAGCCGGTAAGCTTCCTCATTTCGACCCGAACGCTCCGCTCAGTGTTGCAGTTGACGCAACGGACACCGCCATTGGCATCGTCTTACAGCAACATACGAGTAGATGCTGGAAATCTCTTGCTCTCTACTCTAGACGCCTACAACCCACCGAAGTCTAGTGCAGAACGTTCAGTCGCAAACGGCTGGCCGTCTACTCTACCGTTCGACGTTTCCGATACGTCCTTGTAGTTACCACATTCATTTTCTCCGCCGATCACAAGCCGCTTATTTAGGCATTCCGTAACCAATCAGATTGGCACTCACAACCTGCGATCCGTCAGCTGGATTCCATCGCCCAATTCTCGACTGATATCCGACACATTTCTGGTCAAAAATACGTCGGCGCTGATGCTGTTTCATGACTATGTGTGATTAGCCCTGCCGGGCAGGCAATCGATTTTTCTGCTTTGGCCACCATGCAATCAAATGAGCAAAACTTTTCGGAACTCCGTGATTTTTCTTTGAAGATATCCACGAACCCTTTGCCGTCATCGGATGGTGCAATCTTATGCTAACCATCTACCCGTCGACCTTTACCCCTAGTTCCGGAAATTTTTCACCGTATCTTTTTCTACACTTCCACAATATCACCTACCCAGTTCTTAAAGTTACTGCTAAGATTGTCTCCCAGAGATAGGTTTGGCGAGGGATGCAGCGCGATCTTACACGCGGAGCACGCAGCTGACTCACCTCTCACCAAGTCAAGATTCAGCGGCACGTGTCCGCTCCACTTGGTCGATTTCCGTCCGTTTCAGCGAGATTTGCTCATGTCCATCTCCACATGATACTACTAATAATAATGATAATAATGTGTCAGATGTACGCCGAAACGGCGCTTCACTGCCGCATGACCCCCAGCAGTCGCGCGCATGCTGAGTATACCGCATGGACACGCGCCGCTATGCGTATTCGAAACGGTGCCCTTATGTTTGCAAACCAAACGTGCAGAGTAGTCGGCCACCGGCCGAAACCTCCACATAATGGGACCAGTGGCATCGTCCAAAGGAATGGTCTACATTTGGACCATGATCGATCGTTGCACCCGTTAGCCCCAAGTCCTTCCCATCCCGGACGTAGCTGCGGAAACCGTACCTCGCGCTTCTATCGAGCGCTGGGTCGCTTCACCCGGCTGTCCAGCTACAGTGACGACAGATCGCGGTCTGTACTTCGAATCTTCGACCGCTACCGATCTTAAATTCATTGGATGCCGACGAATTCGCACGACCGCCTACCATCCACAAGCGGAGAACATAGTGGAGCGTTTCTACCGACAGTTGAAAGTCTCACTTAGCGCCGCAAATGCGCTGACTTGGACTGAGGTGCAGCCTACGATCCTCCTTGGGATCCGATCAGCCCTAAGTGCTAATCTACGGAATTATAGCGCCGTGTTTGCATCTGGACAACCACTGCCTTTACCTGGCAATTTCTTTTCTCGTAGTCCCAGAATTCCACGTTACGACGCGAATCATGCACGTCAGCTAGCCACGGACATGCGCCACTACTAGCTTCCCGACGTTAGAGAAGGACGTAAAGCTTTTGTTCCAAAAGACCAACAGCATTGTCCGTTCGTTTTTCTTTGCCTCAATGGTATCCGCAGACCACTGGAACGCGCTTGCGGAGGTCCTTTCAAGTTTCTGCGGTGTAAGCACCGCGTCTCTATTATCGACCCTCGAGGTACACGAGAAGCCGTTACGTTTGACCGTCTCAAGGGTGCCCACGTGGAACCTGAGCTCGATGAAGACCCTTGCTCGTCTTATGCCGAACCCACAAAGCCTATGATGGAAGACACGCTGGCTTCCAACAACCCTGACCTTAAGCATCCCTCTGCATCCAAGTCTTTCAATTCAGCTATGCAGTCTCTATCCAATCAGCTGCCACGTATTCAGCATTTTCTCCAATTTTGCAGTCCGATAGGACGTTTAAGACGAGGCATTCCTTTGATTCGCACAAGTGGATTAGGTCGGGTGGACGCGTTCGTTAGCCAGCGCGATCGAGGGTTAGTGTACCTTTCACTTTTCTTTTATTGCTGTCCTTTTCCCCTTGGGCCAACAACGTACGAAAACCCAAAAATTCGGCAAAAGCTTTTCAAAACTTCAAAAATGCCGACGAAAGCTATTTGAAAACCAAAAATAACGCTGAAAGTTTTGAACACCCAAAAAGAAGAATACGTTTTGAAAACACATAAAAGAAGTTGCTTTTGCTTGACGCCTACACCATCCGGTAAATGTTACTTACCGTTGCCTTCGCCACCACGGTCACTGTTGTTGTTTCCGTTTATTTTCCATGTATGAACGGAGGAGATGATGAGCCTGAAGCGAACATTTGAAGCTAGCGAACTTACCCCATTTTTTGGTTTGTGCACCTTTAGGGAGGACACGGGTGGAAACCGCTAGGGTTCGATCGCCTGGTGCTCCCCCAGCAGCTGCATCAGGCTACACTACCTGGTCTCGCAAAAGGCTTGCCTGCGACGGACAGTCCTCACGTAGATCCACTGGTGAAGCACGGTTTCCCTTCTAGGGAGGCTGTGTAGTGACCTGGAGATTCCCCGTATATCTATGTAAACTATTCTAAAATATATACAAATTATAGCTTTCTTATTTGTTGGGGAATTAGGCGGTTTGCCCGTTTGAACGTTGTTTCCGTTTGTTGGCAACACGAACAGGATCTCCGCCTTTTGCGCGCGATTCGACTGCGGACGACGCTCCGTCCACGCGTTTAACGTGCAATACATTGTCATAATCTTCTCACTAGACGTAATTCCAAAGTAACAATTTACTACTTCACAAACTTCTAGCCCTACCGAAGGAAAAAGCAAAACGCTAATGATCTTGACAAAATACCGTATTACTCGCCGTCAACGAACACTGTACAGCTACTGCAGACCTTGGCTGTAGTTATAGGTCCCTTACTGACCTTCGACTGTTAGGATTAGATGGTCAGCTACCATGGTTCGTGGTTCCCCGTAGCGTTTGCCGAGGTGTCAGGTGACTTTTAATTAAAGTGCAGAAGTAGAACATTCCGGAACTTTCGAAATCCATTCGATAATCGGTAATAATCAATTACAATAATCAATTACTCGGAAAAATAGTGAATGCTAAGGAAATTCTTACTTTCTCCCGGACACCTCTCCTGAGATATCGTCTGCGATATAAGACGATAACCTAGTATTAACTTGCAGTCTTCGGGACGGTGTTTTGCCTGTCGATCCACCTCCTTGGTAGTAGCTCCCAAGAACTTTGTTCCCATGTTCTTGTTCTGGATTCTTTGCTAGACTGTTTGCATTCGTCCACTGCTACCTTCGGCAGGCTGTAGCTTTCCACCAGTAAATCGAGCGGCAGGTCAGTAGGCCATGCTTGTGCTGGTCAGCACGATGTGAGCCGTAACTGGTTAGCATGCCGTGGCTAGATCTGTGCGCCCCCATTTTGTCATACATGACGTTACCACACTTCCTTTGGACCGTCCCTGGCGTCCATTTAGTATGGCCTTCCCGGTAGTCACGTACTAGCACCTATTGTCCAAGCGTAAAAGATAGCTTCTACGCTCCATGCCGCCGGTTATCATCCTGTTCAATTCGGCCTTTTTCTTCACCAACAGAGGACTCCGAGCGCGGTAGAATGGCGTCGAAAGGCATGCGGAGCATCTGGTTCGTCATGGTCTTTGCTGGAGAGACTCCGTCTGGCGCTCGTGGATGCGGTGTTGATTAGTAGAGCAAAAGGAACCGGTCAACCACATCCTCTATACGTCCCTTCGCTTTTGATTTGTGGAGAGCTCGCTTGATTTTATCGACAAACCTTTCTGCCTAGCCATTGGATGGCGGGCGAAACAGCGGCGAGCGAACGTGCTGTAAGGCGCCTTGCTTGCAAAACTCAGTAAACGCTGCTTAGGTAAATTGTGGGTCATTGTCAGTGACAAATATCTTAGGACAGCCGAATCTGCTAATGGTTTGGCGCAGTTCCAATATGCTTGCATTGGTGGTTGTATTATCCATAAGAAATACTCCAGGTCACTTGCTGTATGAATTAAATATAATGAGGAAACTTGGCCTTTGATCGGTCCCGCAAAGTCGACATGGATGCGGCACCAAGGCTAAGTAACTGTTGGCCATGCATAGAGTACTGATTTTTGTGGCGCTTTCAAGACATGGGCGCACTGTTGGCAGCGTTTAGCTAGTTCTTCTAGCTGTTTGTCTATGAAAGACCAGTATACATAACTGCAGGCAAGCGCGTTCATCCGGTTGATTTCAGGATGCCCGGCGTGAAACTGCCGAATAGAGCCTTCCTGAAGTGCCTTGGGGAGGACCACTCTTTCCGAAAATAGTATGCCGTCGTTTACAAAAGAGAGCGAGTGTCACCTCTGAGGGTACTGTTGCAACTCGGCAGATGGACATGAACGTGGCTAACTTGTTTTGTGAAATTATGTGACCTTCTTGAGTACTGGGTCCCTAAGTGTTACGTTTCATAGAGCTTCCGCGGTTACTGGTAGGCCGTGCAACGCATCAGCTGCCAGAAATTTGACGTCAGGTTCAATGTCGACTTACTGGCAAGTCGACCAGTGTCATTATTCAATATTGCCCTGACACTTTCAATAATAAGTTACACCGTGCATATATGTATCGTTTTCATTACACATGTAGTGTCCTGACTGTTTACACTACGCACGCTAAATTCAACGCTTCATCATTCATTGAAGACTCTATCCCTCATGACTGCTTACACAATTTCCGCAGCCTGTACAACCTTTGGCTTACTGCCGACTACACTCAGCTACGTGTTTGTTGCGAAGCAATATTACAGGTAAATATTGATCATGCCTTGCTTGGTGTGTCTCGACAACTTCGAGAACAAACAGCTTGTTTTTGTTTGTTTTGTTTGATCGTGTCCTCATGTTCTTTCTGGCGGACATCAATTAGGAGTGACAGTGCATCCGCTTGGCCAACGGAATCTGTCGACTGGTAGTTGATCTCGAAATCATGCCCCATTAACGTAGGAGACCAACGTTGCAGCGGGTTAGCTGTGTAGACCAGAATGCCCTTTTCGAACCAAAGATAGCCAGCATGGGCTTGCGATTTGTCAGAAGCTTGAAGCGGCGGCCTATAGCATTTTGTGGGGTTTCTTGACCGCATACACTATGGCCAATGCTTCTTTTTCAATCTGACCGTAATTCTTCTCGGCCATCGTAAGTGTTCTGGCGGCATGGGCGGTTGCTTTCTGAGATCCATCGGTGTACGTGTGTGATATTATTGCACCAATTCCATGGCTTCATGCCTCTGTGACCAAGACAATCTCTTTGGAGAGAGCAAAATGAGTCAACATCAAGTTTGAGGACAGCAGTGGCTTGACTCGTTCGAAGACATTGTGGCATTCTGATGTCCAGTCCCATGTTTGGCCTTTGGCTAGTAGCTTGTTTAACGGGGCACGCAGGCGGTGAATCTCAGGCAAGAATGCGCTGTAATGGCCGATGAGCTTACAAAAGAAACGCAAGGACAGTCAACCAGTTGGTGGAGGCATTTTTCTAATGGCTTCTATGTTTTCGGGATCTGGTCGACGTCTGTCCTTTTCGAGGGTAAAATCGAGGTATTTGATGTGCGGCGTGAAAAAGGTGCCTTTCTCTTCACGGATCAAGAAGCCGTACGACGGTATACAACCAAACACTTCATCCAGGTTGTTGAGTAGTTCTGCTGGTGTTCGACTCATCACTATAATATCATCCAGATATGTAGCGGTTCCAGAAACGCCCGCTAGCATGGTATCCATCAACGCTTGGAAGACGGCTGGCGCCGTTTTCACACCTAATGGCAACCAGTTGTATTGGAATAGCCCACAATGAGTTTTGATCGTCAACCACCCCCTCGCGACTCTGTCAACATCCACTTGAAGATAAGCATCGGATAGATCAAGCTTGGCAAAGTACTTACCACTTTTCAGCCTCGCAGATATCTTCTGGTACTAGTACCAGGTCCTGGTGGTCGTCCAGCGGGGCGTTGAGGCCAGTTGAGAAGTCAGAGCAAACGCGTACCTTACCATTTGCTTTCTTCACTGCGACAATGGTTGTGGCCCATGGTGAGTAGTTGACGGCTGTGATGACTCCGGCACGTTCCAGGCGATCGAGTGCTTACTCAATGGCTGACATGGGTGTATATGGTACCGGAGTTTTAGTCTTGAACACTGGGTTGGAACCTGGTCGCAAGTTCAGTGTCGCTTTGAATTTCATACAATGGACCAAGCTATCCTGAAAGACCTAAGCAACTTTTCGCTTCAGATTACGTGTCGTGTCTTCCGTGGACTTTGCTGATGGGTCTGGACTTGCTCGACCTCGGTTGCTGATCTGATTCAAGGGAACATAGAGAAGACTCAACTTTTCAATCCAGTCGAGGCCAAGATGATTTACATTCGGCCGGTCTGAAATGTAGCATGTTCCCGACTTTTCCACACCTTGGAAAGCAATCTTGCAAGTGAGTTCGCTCACTGGGTTTAACACACCGCCGGTTGCATTGTGTGCAACTTTCTGAGACTCGACCATCTTCGGCCTCTTTGTGTGATTCCATGTGCTCCTGGAAATAATCGTGATGCCCTAGGCTGTGTCAAACTGCAGTTTCGTTGGAATCCGTATATTCAACACACTGCTTAGTCGTCGCCTCGGTTTGGAATGTGGCAACTATGGACGGAGATTCTGTGCTATCCTTTCTAGAATTCCCATTTCGATAAGACTTCTTCATGTTCTTCGACCGGACCTGACTGCAGCATTCCTCGTTATGCCCACGCTTATGGTACGTTTGACAAATACGATGTTTGAAGGGACAAAAGCGCGCGAAATGCCATTCGCCGCATGACCAACAGGCTGCGAGCAGTTTGTTCGTCGGCATGTTGAAGGGTTTGATTCGGCTACCTGTCTTGGCATTTTCACGAGTTGCACGGTATCTGGTGGTGCGCGACCATTGCGTTCGACTGTGGCAGCGTCGTGTTTTAGAGTGAGCAGCCGGTTGCATTCGCTTTCGAGGGCTTTCAGTGTCAGATCAGTATCCTGCTCCAGCTTAGCTAAAAGACGCATGCGGGTCTCGGCATCACTGGGCGATTGTAGAGCGCTGACGACAATGAGACAATTATACTGATCGTCCATTAAACCGCGTAGTTTGAAATGTTCACATTCACGGTTAACCATGTCTACTAAGGCCCCATAGTCGTCAGATTCCGGTTTGACAATTTTCAGGCATTGATGGCGTGTACCAAACAAAGATACGGACTCATCAAACATTTACTTAAGATGCGACACTACTTCGTCAAAATTCAGATCCTTCGGCTGTTAGGGCAAAATGTGGTCTATAAACCTTGAATGTTCGCTTATGCCGAGCATCCGTAGTGGCAAACGAAACTACCAAGAGACGTCTTGACGAATGAAGTCCGTCTGGAACATGTCTTCCCGGCGCTTGAACCACGCTTGGAAGGTGCATCCAGAATCCCTATCATAATTGAATTCAGTGGTAGCGTTCGTGAGAAGACCAACAGAGCTCGCCTGCGTGTCCCACGCCGCTGCTCCTGTTGTCGGCAAACTCAAGCATTGTGTCAGATTTCGGTCATTTTATTTTATGCCTCCATTGGAGCTCGCTGTTGAAAAAGCAGCCTTTGAAACTGTCAAGCAGAAAAATTCGTCATATTTCCAATTTTCTCTTTCGCCATTTAAATAAATAAATAAATAGGTATATTTCGAGGCCTGCTAGAGGCTGCACCCTAAAGGGTTCAGATCAATGCTTAGATAAATCCGATGCTCTTGCATGGAAGTAGGTAAAATATAAGTATATGTTCATCGTCAGCAATTACAAATGCACTGGCATTGTTTGATATACAGCTACTGGGTCGCAGGCGCCCACCTTGACATGTTTCTGGTTCCTGCGGGTGATATTGAACTCCTTGTTCTTTTGTGAAAACTTCGCGGAGGTGTAGTTGTGCCTTTTCTCCTTGGAACAGAATCCAATTCGCCGAAAGTGCACTTTAAATTGATCGCACATTAATTAGCCACTCAGTTGCCCCAATTGTGCGCACATGGTAGAAATGAGTGAAGGGATTGTAAGGCATACGAAAAGTTGAAAACAATTCCGATAAATGCGGACAAAAATAGAAACAATTTGTTAAGAGAGAAAATAAAGCTGCGTGTTTCAGTCGAAAAATACCAATTAACAAAATATACAGCCCTACTTTTCATACGCTGATATTGCTCTCCGGCGCAAAATTTCAACCTGAGTTATTCTCAGATAAAAGAAAAAGCCTTTCTACAGATAGAATACCGCTTAAAGTGGCACAAAATTACACTGGTCTGGACCAGCTTTAGCGCCTGAATACGTTAAACGTAAAAGCAACACAATACGTGCAGTAGTTTGCGAGTTATTCGTGTCCAGTTTTCCTTATGAGTTAGATCATGTAGACATTAACTTCAATTCTGTGGTTAAACTTCCCCTTGATTTAGATCCGTATTCTTCACCCGGCCCGGATGGCTTGCACCCCCTGTTCCTTAGGATAGTGGCGCAATACATCGCCCCTCCTATCTGTCAGGTTTTCCGTCTTTCTTTTGAAGCTGGGCGTCTTCCGTCGGTTTGGAAAGTGGGCATTTTCAAACCCATTTACAAAGGAGGGAACAGGCAAGTTCCAGCCAACTATCGTCCTATCTGTTTAACGTCGGTATTATGTAAAGTTATGGAGCTGATCTTGAAGCAGACTCTTCATCTCTACCTCGAGGAACTGAATCTCTTCTCTTGTGCACAGCATGGTTTTCGAAGGGCACGCTCATGTACCTCGAACTTACTAGTTGCTAAGGAGAAATGGGTGAAATCGCTAGATTCCGGCAAACGCTTGGATGTTGTGTTTGTGGATTTCAGCAAAGCTTTCGACAGGGTCCCGCACAAACGAATTTTGCTTAAACTCCGAGGAATCGGCATTGCCGGGAATCTTCTCTCCTGGATCTCTTATTTCCTTCGCGACCGCACGATGCAGGTGCAAGTAAACGATACATTTTCCGCCCCTGTTCTCATGACTAGTGGAGTCCCACAAGGTTCGGTCCTCGGCCCTGTGCTTTTCAACATCTTCATCAATGACTTACCGTCAACACTCCAGGCGGATTGCCTAATCTACGCCGACGACTTGAAGCTGTGGATGGAGGTATCCAGTATGGAAGATGCTGACAGGTTGCAATCGACACTCGACCTGCTACATGATTGGTCAATTAAGTGGCAGTTGCCAATGAATCATGAGAAGTGTTCAGTTCTCCCAGTTGATGCGTCTGTCCCATTTGGAACCTACCATATTGGTGGTTCCTTGCTCAGAAACGCCACTCAGGAGAGGGATTTGGGAGTTGTACTTTCGTCTGAACTCAAATTAATGAAGATACGAAGAAAAAGGTCGCTGCGGCCTACAGGATGTTTCACTATATACGCAGAGCTTTCTCTCGCCTGACCCCGGGGATCTTCCGACTCCTGTTTACTTCACATGTACGCCCGCTTCTGGAATACGGACTACCTGCCGCCTACCCTCTTAGGAAACTTGAATGTGCTATGATTGAAAAGGTTCAACGGCGTGGATCCAAAGCTGTTGCTGAGCTGCGGGACCTGTCCTATTCTCTCCGACTCAAACAACTAAACCTCTTTTCCCTTGATTACCGTCGTCATCGCGGAGATTTGATCTTCACCCGACGTATTCTTAGAGGAGAGTTGGGGAGGGAATTACAGGAATTCTTTCATCTCAACACAGAGAGTTCAACAAGTGGCCACAGTTTGAAACTGTTCAAACCGAGGAGTGATCGAGTGCGATCCAGCCTGGCTTTATCCACGCGCGTTGTGAATGACTGGAACCGCCTTCCGGAGTCTATCGTCGCTGCCGAGACCGAGGAACGTTTCAAGCATTTATTGGACTCTCACTTTAGTTTACGGGGATCCAGCTGTTTCCAATGCAGCTTCAGCGCTTCTCTGTGGGACCTTGTTCCGCAATGACCCAGGCCATCTCCCAAACGATCGGGAAGTGACGGAGCTGACAAAGGAACTTCCTTCTGCTCTCTATTATCCAATGATCCAATGATATCTCTTGTCTGAATATTGTATTTTTTGTATTTTTTAAAATCGCGATGATTGAAAGCGAAATTTACAACTAATATAGCTTACCAACTACCATTCTTTGTACATACTTAAGCACAAAGCGACCTATACACATCTATTTCAAAACTGTTTATGAAAGCATCACCATTTAGCTTGGTGTACCGGAAAACAAAGACCCTCCAGGCCTATTTTTCATGTCAAAAATTAGCGACTCTCGCCATACTGATCGAGATTTTTAGTTGAATTACCTTGGAAAACAATGTTTGAATAAACACTTGGAACGAAATTTGTCTATTGTCGAATTTCCTCTGATCCAAGTTACCTTGGATCGATTAAAGCGGTTCTGGTCAAAGCGTCTTTGGCGCTTACTGGTAATTTTTCCAGTTTTAACCCCGTTTTACACCCAATTTTTGCTTTTTTTTGAGGTCGTTTAACTATTGAATACGTGTTATAATCACACTGTTTTCCACTATGTCGGTCTCGCAATGCACCGGGGCTGTTGTTCCTGATGGCTCGGATTCTGAGGTTATCGCACTTTGTGGCGGACCAAGCTGCACTACCCGTAACTGACGATTCCGGCGGTATGCAATGCGATGTCTGCAACCGATGGTACCATCAGCTTTGTACGGAGCTAAATAACGAGCAGTACGCAGCGCTGGTCTCTAGCGAAAAGTTGCTTTTTAGTCGTGCCAATTGCTGCAGCCGCCGGCAAGGCCGCACAGCCTTTCGTATGAGAGACGAATTTCTGGATACCCGGATGCGAAATGTAGAGCGTTCGTTCTCGATGCTCTCTGATCTTTGCTTTAAGATTGACCTGCTTATGACGAAGCTTCCGATCTCCAACAAAACAGATTTGATCGATTACACTGATGATCAACTTGTGGCACCTATCATTATGTCACCGGTCCAGATGGCTACCGACCACCAAAATGAAGCAGCTTCGGACGTCGTATCTAAACCTAACCTGATCGACGCCGAATTGCTGGTTCAAGGGTCACTTCGAGTTAAGCGAAGAAAAGCCAGGAAACCTCGTAAGCTCTCTGCTAAACAAGAAGTTGTCTCGGCACCCGAAACAAGCCAAGTGTCGTTACTTGGCAAACCGTCTGACGGTTGTGCGAAAGCGAAGATCCCAACACGCAATACTTGTCAGCCGAAGTTGCCGGAAATCTTGGTTCTCACCGAGAAGACATATTCTGAAGGTTTGATTGATTCTGCTCAAAGCGAAAAAGCCTCACGGGACCCTGCTCCTGTTATCAAGAAGTACAAGTAGACAAAATCTGTCATAAAGCCTTCCGGTGATATCGATGATGCTAAGTTCTTCTCGAATCGTGTAATGCGCAACTGGAATAAGTTGCCTTCGGAACCAATGGATTGTGAGACTGTGGTTGCTTTCAAAGCAGGCCTAGACAGGTGCTGGCCGCGTATTTTTCCGGAAGTAATATAATCCTATCCAATTTATTCGCATTGATATCCGATGTGTTCCTTGTAAAAGCAAAGATTGCTCTCGCTTTTGCTTCATTACTTTTTGTAGAGGCAAGGAGAGGCGATCAAAAGTCGAAGTGCCGGGGCTCTGGTTCGCTTGCCGGTACAAAAAGCTGGACGCTCGTTAGGCGGAAGCCTGTATCGTCCACGGATTTTGATCTGACCTAACAAAAGTAAGACATCGATAATGGAGCGAAAAACACGCTGCCGTTGCTACATCATCGGAGGGGCAAAAGACAGTGTAGTGCATCAGAAAACATGCTCTTTCAGTATCTTGTAACATTGGATTTTATGGTTGTTTTAACCTTCGAAACGTCCATTCGTTTAACTGACTGCACATCCGTTGTCACAAACCGTTTTGGTGAGTTCCTCGCTGCACGTTTCTCGCTCTGTCTGATTCGCTTCCTATTCTTGTAGCCTACACAATACACGTTGGGTCAAATCTCCTCCGACTTCAAGGTGGAGGCGTCGCTCTTTATGTGAGTTGTAAACTCGATGTGTTGAGGACTTGGGTGTTCCAGTCGCCGGATCAAACTGTTGAAGCCCTCTCGGCTATTGTGTGCACTTCCTCCGCTCAGTTTACAGTTGTAGTGGTATATCGAAGTCCTGGTAGTACCTCCAGGGAGGTTATTGAATTTATTCGTACTCAGGCTGCCAATAGGTGTCTAATACTGGGTGACTTCAACCTGCCTGAAGTCTGCTGGGCTGATCTATCTTGCAATACGGCGGTGGGCACTTTCGGCTTGGATCTCCTCGAGCTAACCTTGCAACTGCCTTTGCACCAGTTTGTGGACCTGCCGACTAGTTATATGCGCAACCAAATTCCGTCTACCTTGGATCTCATTTTTGCGAAGTCACACGATTTCGTAAGCGATATTACGTACGACTGTCCTCTAGGAGCCACTGACCATGTCTGCATATCCTTTCGATGTGCTCTAACTAAGTGTCATCAAGCTACCGCTGAGGCATGTCCAAATATTTGGCGGACAGACTTTAACGCAATACGAGCCAAAGCTTCAGTTTTGCGTTGTGCGATCACCGTGGCTGACACCGTTGAGACAGCCTAGGAGAAATTTAAAGCGTATCTCACTGAGATCTCTGCTCCCCACATCCCATTCACTAAGAGAAGGGTGACACGGGCGCAGCCTCCATGGATAGATCATACAGGTAAATACCTGCTCAGGAAGCGCTCTAAGTGCTGGTGAACTTACCAAGCGGCTTCATCAACCAGCACCTACGAAAGCTATCGAGCGGTTAGAAATAAATGTAAGCATCATCTTAGAACTCTTCGTCTTCAGTACGAGGGGGATTTGGCTAACGCAGCCGTAAAAAACCCAAAGAAGTTCTTTGCTTAGGTAAAGAGACGTAGCGGTACAAACTCGTCTATACCGGCTTTACTACGAGCGGACGGGATCCATGGGCATACCGACTACGATAATGCCTGTAGACTTAGCGAACAGTATACTGGTGTCTTTTCTCATGAGGCCTCTCTACCTCAAGTTGAGCTGGTTACTAAACTTTCGGAGGATTCTTGCCTAACTGAAATAAGCATAACGGAGACACAAGTCTTCAGGCTATTGCAAGGGCTAAATCCTTCCAAAGCTTCTGGCCCTGATTCAATTCATCCGAAGCTGATGCATGAATTGGCCGCTGAGCTAAGTGGCCCTCTGACATGCATGTTTACAATATCACTCGACAGCTGTGCCTTACCTCCTGAATGGAAGAAGGCAATCATCTGTCCGATTTTTAAGGGCGGGGACAGAGTTCTGCCCGCGAACTATCGGCCTGTTAGCTTAACAAGCGTAGTAGTTAAGTTGTTTGAAAAATTGGTCAGGGATTCGGTGGAGAATCACCTGATTAAGTTTAACCTTCTCAGTGCGGCCCAGCACGGATTCCGTAAGGGATTTTCATGTCTGACAAATTTGCTTGTAGCTCGGGAAAGCTGGGCTGAGGCAGTAGACAACGGCCACGCCATCGACGTGCTTTTGGTTGACTTCTCGAAAGCCTTTGATACTGTCCCACATCAGCGACTCTCATTGAAGTTGAGATCGTATGGGATATCTGGAGCCGCCCTTAAATGGGTTTCTGCTTTCCTAGAGGGCAGAGAACAGTGTGTACGCGTGGGGCGTAGCCTTTCGCTTAGACAAGCTGCTCTTAGTGGCGGTGCGCAGGGCTTGGTTCTAGGGCCGTTGCTTTTCGCAATTTATGTCACTGACCTACCCGAGGAGCTTGGAGTACCGTCGCTATTGTTTGCTGATGACCTCAAGCTCTGGAATATTGTGGATATCCCTGGTGGCTCTGAGGCACTTCAGAGTGCTTTGGATAGGCTCTGGGAGTGGTCAACCTTATGGTTTATGCCCATAAATCAGGCAAATGTTCTGTCCTCCGCATTGGCGGTGCTAGTCCCCCCACGCGCTATGTAGTTGGTGGAAGTGAACTCCCTGTTGTTATTCAGCAGGTTGATCTAGGTATCACCCATACCTCCTTGCTTCACTCTGGGGAAAATTGGAGGAAGGCTGCTTGTAGAGGGTTCCGTATGATGTGGTTTATTCGCCGCTCCTTCAGTGTCCTAACGGCCAATATCTTTGTGAAGCTGTTCTCAGCTTTCGTGCGACCTCACTTAGAGTACTGTATCCAGGCTTGTCCACCTTGTCTTGTAAGGGACAAAATGGTACTGGAGAGGGTTTTGCGAGTGGGTACAAGGTTAATGCAAGGATTACGGGGGCAAACGTATCCCGAACGTTTGCTTAGCTTGGGTATGTACTCAATGCAATACCGCAGAATTAGAGGAGACTCGATTCTCACTTATCGTATCTTAACGGGTAAGATTGGTCCAGATTTATCCTGGCTATTTAGTCCCGCCAAGCTGCCTAGTCTCCGAGGTCACCCGTTGAAGCTGCACAAACAGCGTTCTGACCGGGTAAGGACGGAAACTCGCTTGTCGCGTCGAGTTATTGAACGTTGGAACTCGCTTCCAGCGCACGTGGTTAGCGAGTCTACGGTAGAGGGTTTCGAACGTCAATTAGATGCTCTAGGGTGGCAGTACCAAACCTTCCCCTTCTCCTAACTGACTTGTATCTTCAACTTTCCCTTCGTTCTTTTTTAATCTTCTTCTCACCTTGGTATTATCAGTATTTAGCTGACATTCCTCCTTTTCTTTTCCTAACTTACCCTTCACTCTTTTACTTCACATAAACCGGCCCGGCAGGGACTGCTGGACAGGAAAATGTGGGCAGTAATTGGTTGGACAGTGTGTGATGCGGTCTTTGTTTTAGGCTTTTCAACATCTCAAGCAAGTTCAAGTTCAAGTTCAATTCCCGATCCAACGATACGCAAAAGAAGGAACATTCACGGGATTATCCTATCGTTCCGGTCCCAACTGAACTTGAACTTGAACTTACTGTCGTATTTGACACGTCTTACGTGTCGTTGCTTACCGACTAGTATCCCGGTTCCGCCCAACAATTGGTGACCCCCTGTCAGGAACACGCCGCCCGCCATTTTGCGTCTTCATTCTGGTGAGCTCGTTCCAGTGATTTTGTGATTCATTACTTGTGATCATATTGTTTTCTCACAG
>OX104059.1:77925468-77944489 GCA_944474145.2 Dicrocoelium dendriticum | reverse complement strand
GAATCGCTAGTCGGCATCGTAATAACAGTTACTGAAAGAAGAACTGTAAAGCAAGCGTGCTTGAGTATTCTTCTATTTTGTTTTTGCCTAGTTTGTCTTTTGTCCCAGCAATCGAAATTCAGGTAAGGATACTCATTGACAGGGTCACCAATTAAGGTACACCTACATTAATTGGTGACCCCGTATTCTTTTGACAACAGGTTATTTTATTCTTTCTTATTTTTAATCCACCTCATTGTGAACCGCTATCTGAAAATTCCGTTACAAGTTCTTTGCCATCTAACACATGTGTCTGGTCTATTCAAGTGCAAACTATTTTTCGTTTCCTTAAGATTACCTCAAAGACTTCGATTTTTCCTAGGTTACCGCCCATTTACCTACCAAAACGTTAAGGAAGTCATCGATATCCTCTATCCTATAACGACTGACTAGCCTTATGACAAGTTTAAAACAGCCATCTTAAAAAGTACTACCTTATCCGACTAGGTACTCCTCCAACAACTACGCTGATGTCCAGCTTCGTGCACGTACGCCGCCACAGCTCCTCCGAGACCTAGGATCACTTGTCGGTTCCTCAACTTTAGATGATTCCATCCTTCGTTAACCCTGGAGTAAGTTTACTCCAGCTAACGCGAAAGCGATACTAGCTGTTTTAGCTAAGGACCATTCACTGAATAAACTGGCGGAAACGACCGAGAAACTGCACAAAACTTTCTTTAAAAGCGCTGTGGATCACGAGGCTAAGGCGTGCATTACAAGCACTACAGGAAGTACCACACTCGACTCCATTAGTGAGTGGCTGTCAAACTTGGAGCTCAGCATTTCTCACCTTTGCCGCGGTCGAATACGAACTCAAATATTCTTTCCCAGAAGCAGGCCCCGCAGCAAATTCCGCAGACGCGCACCGCGCTCCTAATGCTACTTCCATTACCGTTTTCGTAATGCCGCAGGAAACGGCGGTCCGCGGTATACTCACCCAGATGCTTTCATAAATTGCAAATCGGGAAGCGTCGAAGCCGGCCAGTAATAGCGACGGGTGCCACCGGTCAAATTATTAGTCGCCTACTGTAAGTATTTGATTCCAAGGCCAAACTCCAATTTTGGTTGACACCGGTGGGGAGATAAGCGTTAAACCACGTCCATTCGAAAAACCCTCGTTTTAGCCGGCTGAAATGACGCTACAGGCTGCCAACGTAATGAAGATCACGACTTATGGCCAGAAACTTCTCACGCTCAGTCTTGGACTACGTCGTAGCTTTCCGTTCAGTGTTACAATCGCCGAGGTACAAAATCCTATCATCGATATGGATTTTCTTAGCACATTTTGTCTTGTAGTAGATCTATGTTGGGAAAGTTACGTGATGATACCACTTCATGAACCGCATCCGACAAGCTTATTGCAGTTAATTCCATGGGACCTCAAGTTCTTATTCCCGATGGTCCGCAGTATTCCGCATTGTTGCAGAAATTTCCTTCACTTGTCGGAGTAAATAATGACGCCACGGCACTCCAGCACGATATGCAATACCATATCTGCACGACCACTCTACCCTTGACGGCGAAACCACGACGACTTACACCTGCTATACTACAGGCCGCCAAGAAAGTGTTCGAGCACATGCTCACGCTTGGGGCCATCCGTCCATCAAGCAGTTGTCGGTCCTCTTTACAGCAGTTTGGGCCTAAAATGACCTGTGTTTGGCGCCCATGTGGCGACTGTCAAGCACTGAATAACTTCACAGTTCCCGGTAAATACCCGATTCCGGGTATACACGGTTTCTGGTTGGGATTGGCCAGAAGGTCGATCTTTTCTAAGATTGAGCTTGTCAGGGCCTACCACCAAATTTCCATGGCCCGGGAAGATATTGCAAAAGCGGCAGTGACTACCCTATTTGCGTTGAAAGTGTTTCTGCTTATGTCTTTCGGTCTTCGAAACGCCGCGCATTCTTTCCAACGCTTCATGGACCGCGCTCTCCGTCGGTTGGACTTAGCCTTTGTTTTTATTGGTGGTGTTTTGGTCGCAGGTGCTTCTTCCGACGATCCCTTAACTTCTGGGAAAAGGTTTCCTAAGCTTTGCACATCATGGTATCAACATTAACCCTGACAATTGCTCATTTTGCCAACCTTCCATCGACCTCCTAAGCCATAGAATTGACACTAATAGTATTATCTCCTTGATAAGACGCAAGTCAGCATGGACTATCCATTGCCACAATCCTTTAAGAGCCGACGCCGTTTTCTTGGCTAGGTAACTATTGCGGTCGGTTTATAATGACTGCGCTGCAATTCTTCAACCTTTAACTTGGGTTTTGCCACCTTTTAACACCTATTCCCCTTTAATTTAACAAGGGCAGAAGCCCGATTGTCTCGCTGGCCAACGAACGATCAAACAAGGTAGTTGAGGATTCGTTGTCAACAGGGTTGCTCCTATATTGCGTAGTGACAGTAGGCGTCCGGTCTGGAAATCGTGTCTTCCACTCCCTCCTGATTGAGACCTAAGCGGTCCAGAAACTTAACAAAGCAACAAACATTCCCGTCCAGCGAAGGCAGCATACCTCAGGCATTCCAGAGACCTCGGCCCGCCAGTTACTGGCTCATAAGGCTTAGTGCTACGTACCCAGCAGACAACCCAATGGTGCGGTATACTCTCGCGACCAGCCATAGGTGCATACAGCATCAGATGCGAACCAGTAAACGCCACTAATATCCAACGGCAACAAGTACCGCATTGAAGGCCCCCGGTCAAGTCTGTAACCACTTTGAGATACTCCGCTTTGCCCCATATAACCAACCAGTCGTTGGAAGGATACGAAGAGTTAGGACTGCACTCACAACCATTTCGACGTGAGTTGGAAAATAAAATAAATGTTAGATATAAGCTATTGTTAAGAACCAGTTTACGGTGACCAGATATGCAACCGACGAAAGGACTAGTCGGAAACACCAAGTGTCTACGTAT
This sequence comes from Dicrocoelium dendriticum, assembly GCA_944474145.2. Classification (NCBI taxonomy): domain Eukaryota; kingdom Metazoa; phylum Platyhelminthes; class Trematoda; order Plagiorchiida; family Dicrocoeliidae; genus Dicrocoelium; species Dicrocoelium dendriticum. The sequence continues at coordinate 77,941,530 of OX104059.1, read as the reverse complement.
GTATTGAAGTGGATTCACCAAATCATAAACAGCGAAACAAAGTCTACGTCATCTCCAAGCATTGACGACAGGTTCTTTGCAAAACAGCATAGACACAACAACCAGGTAACCGAGAGCAGGCAGACAAGTTCCACCGAAATGATCAACTCACAAGGAGTCAAAGTAGGTGCGCATTTTACAAATGATTAACGGCGCACGCGGCGGGAAGCTGGTTAACGTCCAGTAAGCAAAAGACGAGTTAACACCCAACGCTTTAGAAACCTCAAAGGTTCCGGAGAGAGGACCCAAAGACAAAATACACTTCAGCTCAACCAGCGTCCCGTTTCGTGTTCCGCTAAGTGAGAAGAGCATCCAGCAGGTCGACGTGATAATCCATTCTTGCGTTTTACTAGAAAAAATAGAATAGCAATGAGCTCACTGCATTTTCATGCATTTTCATGCCCTTCTTTTATGTGGTCAGAGGCTAAAATGAGTATGCACAAGTGAACTGAGAACAAGGCCAACCACATCACTCTCAGGCCACGTCTAATGCCTACCTCTGTTTGCGTGAAACAAACCAAAAACAGGCATCTAGAGATGCTTTTTTCACGTGGCTCAGCGACGGGACAATGAAAGAGTTTGCTGGTACGTCAATAAAACCCTCGTCGTGGTGACAGTAGTCGTAAAACCGCTGGAAACGAGGTACGATTTCACCCTTCCTGTAAGGAAGCTACATACAAGTTAATTTTGCGGGCAAAAGTAATCACCACTTGCTGGTTGTCGAATTACTTCGCAGCCGCTAGTTACAATTTCTTCACATGCTCCTTCAAGTTTGCAAATTTAGGGAAAGTGAAACGTACTAAACGCTAAACCTTAGCCATGTCATCCGCCTTCCTTACCGCTTCTAATGTGAGGTAACAGCGCTTTGTTGCCCATGGTTATCCACTTAAACAACCACAGAATACTTTATTTGCCATCTATTTAAATCATCACAACGGAAGACTAACACTGCTGGCGTGCTTACCTCGGGTTGCTTTGCTTATTCTCACTGGCATTCAAAAAAAATTTTTTGGTGCTATACATTTCCGAAGAACAGACAGATTCTCCATTCACCGGGAGCTTTTCCAGTATCATTCCACGGACCGTTTTACTCACGTATAAATGGCTTTCCGATAGCCTTTCATGGACTTTCACTTGACAATGGAGACAAATACACTCACTTACACCTGCAGGAATTCCGATTACATTATGCGGAGTTAGAAATCCGTAACGATCTTGCACTGGACAACGCAATGTCATTTTCGCCTGTTATGGACGTGGTTAGTCACAAGGAACAACTGCACTCAGCATCCCAATGACAAGTCCAGCGTGAATAGCTGGACACGGTTTGCGAAACACACAAGTATATGACAGAAGAATCCAGCCTCCTTTAACTATGCCTTTACTCGACTCTGCTACTTTTTCGCATCATTGACCGGTTTCAACGACTACTGCCGGATCATTGCCAATCCAATCGGTCAACCAAGGAAGAAGTTTGGTTGTCAGCCGACTGCGAATAATAAAGTGCAAAATCGGTCTGTACGATGCATAACCGGCTAGCACTACTGTTCAACGGAAACTTAAACAGTGTTCCAGGATGTGGTGGGTTACCGCCTGGCAAGCAGTCTCCCCATAAAAAGACACAACTGTCCACTTAATAACACTGCAACTTGGTGGATGCCACTCACCACTGAATAAATCCACAGCTGAACATTTCACACTGGCGCGGTCCTCAGGCTTCTACACACAACCTGTGAAACTGCTTTTACTATGAAGCAAGCTTTGATGGAGCACAGAACATTCCGATTTCTTATTGGTCATTGTTTGCACCAAAACATTGTTTAGGCTCCTGTGCTCATGAATTACTACATGGCGAAATCACGCCTAACTTTTGCTCGCCCCAGCCCTATCATGGTCCTTGGTCTGAATATTACCTGACAACTAGCGCACTAGTATGGACTATATCCTTTTGGTCATACTTTCCATTAAAACGGAATGATTTATTATTCCAATAAGGCTATGCTTCTATGCATATTTGATCGCGCCTTTACGGGTATGCTTCGAGTTACTGAGTATTTACCCATTACTTATTTATTTATTTATTTACCACATCGACGTATTTGCCATGAACAACTTCCTTTTAGACATGATTACCTTCACTGTCAACCAAAACAACTTTTAGCCTAGCGAACCATGCACCACTCACCACATTAAGCCCAAAAAGATTGGTTAGAATCCCGGTCCTCACTCCCTCTACGCCGTCGACACCAACTAGGTTCTCCCTAGCTAGCACTCTTCTGCTGCCCTATTTTTAGCTTTAGTTTGCTCCTCACGTCCAATAAGCTTTTTCCCTAGCTTACTCTTCTGTGTAGTACCCATTGCTTTTGGTTGGCCGTCTGGTTTCGTGCCGAATATATAGCGCACGATCATCGCGCTATAATTGGTCGCCTCGACGTGAGTGAATCTATGAATCGTTGAAAAGCCTGCGCCGCGTTACGAAGACCGAACGGCATACGCACTATTTAGATGTGATTGCTTCATTAGCTGACAAGTGGGGGGTTGCGTCTTACATTAGATGTGAACTTGACGGTTCACGTACCTACATATTTCAGTCGGCAAATAAAACTGTCGAATCGCTGTCGGTAGTGTTTAGCACTTCCTCAGCTCAACTTACAGTTGTACTTGTGTATAAAAGCTATGGGAGTGCGTGCAAACAGGTGCTTGAATTTACTCGCTACCAATCCGCAAACGGTTGTTTGATAACGGGGGATTTTATTTTTAACAGAAGTTGGCTGAGCGGATCTTCCTTGCAACTAGGTGGAAGGTACTTTCGGTGTAAATCTACTTGAGCTTACGCTTCAGGTACCATTGCATCAGTTCGGGGACCTCCGCACTGGGTACTTGGATGCCAAACTCCCGTCTAATTTGGATCTAGTGTTGGAAAAATCACTAGACTTCGTGGGTGACCACTTACAGCTCTCCCTTAGGTGTTAGTGATCATGTTTGTTTTTCGGATAAGAGCACCTTTCCCGCTTTCGAGCTACATACTCAGTGGGGTTGAACTCCCCCTGGCCTCCAACCAGGTAGACTTAGGCGTCGTTCGTTCCTCTTTTTTGCATTCTGGGGACAACCTGAATAAGCCTGTTAGTAACGGTTTCAGAATGTTATGGTTAATACGCAGCTCTTCCAGGTCTTAACTGCCGACCTTTTTTGAGGCTTTTCTCAGCTTTCGTTTAGCTCCATCTGGAATACCGCGTCCAGGCTTGCCTGCCTTGCCTTTTTCGGGACAAAATGGAGCTTGCGAGGGATTTAAGAGTAGGTAGCAAATTGGTGAAGGGGCTACTGGGGCAATCGTACCTCGAGCGTCTACTTAGCTTGGGTATGCTCTCAATGTACCACCGACGGCTTCGGGGAGACCTAATCCTTACTTACCGCGTTTTAACGGGGAAGTTTGGACAGGACTTGCGCTGGCTATTTATCCCCACTGGGTGGCCTTGTCTTCACGGTCATCCCTTGAAGTTACACATGCCGCGTTCTGACCGGATCAGGGCGGAAGCTCAGATATCGCGTAGAAGCACGGAGGGCTGGAACTCGCTTCCAAAAAGTGTAGTCAGTGAACCTACGGTTAATGGTTTCTAGCGTCAATTAGACGCGCTTTGGTGGCAACACGAAAACTTTTACTGCTCCTGACAATATACATCTTTAAACTTTTATTTCATATTCTATCATTCTTTTCACTCTTTGGTGTTATCCTTCCTTTAAACGACTTTCATCCCCCATACGTTCCAGTTACTTTCTACCTCAATCATACTTCACTTAACCTACAGAGCGGGACTGCTAGTGCACGGAACGTGGGCAATAAATGGTTGACCAGCAGGTGTTTTCGGTGTTTTGTTTTAGATCCATCAAGACCCAGCATCTTATAAGCTTTTGGCTCAATGTTTCGCACATGAGGAAACACTCAAGGAATTTTCCTATCGTTCGACTCCAACTGAATCTGAATCTGCATATGCAAATATTCGAAGAGCCAAAACAGCGCGCTTACGGCAGTCTTCGTACGTCTCCTCAGCCACTGGAAACTGGTGGTACGCGCGAACCAGCTCGATGTTCGAGAACACATACGTGCCGCGCAGGCGTGCCGTAATATCCAGAATGTGTGGAATAGGATAGTGGTCGGGATCAGTAACGTTACTGAGCGAGCGGTAATCACCACGTGGACGAAAGTCCGCTGAATTTCAGGCACATGTGGAGCCGCGACGCCCACGGACTTTTAAATGGATGAACTATGCCTAGTTCAAGCATGTGCTCGAATTCTCGGCAAGCAACTTTTAGCTTGTCAGGGGTCATTCGCTTGTCTTTGGCGAAAACAGGCGGAACTTTGGAAACGGTGTGATGTATAGCAGCACCAGTGGCAAAAGGAACCAGCGCCATTGCACGGAAGACTTGCGGGAACGTGGCATTACGCATCTGGCCGATAGGCGAGCTTGACTGGTTTGTGTACACAAGACTGATTGACTCAGTGCTGGTCAAAGTACCTATAAGCGCCAGAGTAGTTTGACGATCGCTCAGACGGCGTTGCATCTCGTCAACAAGCAACTCGAAGTGCTGCAAAGAGTCAAGGCCAAGAATTGGCGTCTGGACATCTGCGACGCATAAGATCTATTGAAAAAACGTCGTAGGTTTAAATTAAGCCTGCGCGAGCGTTGAACATACAAGTTAACGGTGGTGCCGTATGTTGCACCTAATGAACTAGTCGCCTCTTCGATAATATCATTAGGATCACGAGGGATGACGCCGACTTCTGCGCCGGTGTATACGAGATAGCTTATTCCTGTACTGCGAGCGGTAACAAAGGAAAGGCGACTGGGACAGCCAGCAACGTCCGTCGCCCCTAAGTGCTGGCCGGTCCGTTTCCTTGTGTGTTGCGCTTAAAGGAACAAGGCGGGCTACACCATCTGGCCTGATGACCAAATCGCTCATGATACCAACAATAGCTTGAGCTTGGGGAGATTTCGTACGTGATCTAGGACGATTGCGACCACTAGAACGATTTCGGCGGTTGGATCCGGACTATGTTAGGTTCTCTAGTCGGTTGGTAAGTGCCGCTACTTGCGCTGTTGGTTCCGCTACCTGTGAACTGGAATTAGGCTGAACCTGAGGTACTTGGGCGTTGGATGCGCAACTACGGTCGACAATGCCGGCGAGCTGAGAAAGGGGCGCAGCATTTACATACAAGGTGACACGCATGTCACATGGCAGGCGACGAAGCCACATCTCTTAGGAAATAGTCGCCAACAGAGAGAGGCTTAGCTAGAGCCGGCAACTGAGAATGCTTTCGATCACCTAACTAGGTTTCGTTAAGAGGATGCGCAACGCGAGCATGGTCCGGTATGACGAATCGCTTTAAGACTACAGCCTTACGCTCATCGTAACTCTTCTGATATTCTGGAAGCTCCAAGACGTCTTCGAGGTCATACAGGAATTGCAGATACGGCACTGCGACAAAGCAATGAAATTAGACTCTGTCAGGCTTAACGCCATGCAAGGAAAAAATGGATTTTAGCTGACTGAAACAGGCCTTATGATACGTCTCTCGGAATGGCGGAATAGGGAAACGGAAACCATTAACCTGATCGTAAGAACCGAATGTCCATCATGGTGAAAAATGTGGAGATTGCGAAAGTGATCCCAATTAGTATAATATAAATAGAAGGTAGACAGAATGAGTCAACGGATCTGCAAAGATACATATTATCAGAATCACCAAAAAAGTTATTTCTTCATCTAGAATTCGTCTACCCAAACATATACGATATGGCATTTGCCAGCCCTTAAAAGCGAGAAACGCAGAATATCCCAAAATTCTTTTGAATACGCTGGCCGCTGATAGCAGCACTGGCAACCCTGACAAATGCGTATTTCAGCAGCCTTCCGTCGAATTTCTTGACCACCATGTTGATCAGTATGGCATGCGGCCTCTAGACAATAGAGACCGCGACATCAAAGACTTTCCGGTCCCGACTGCGTTAACCGTTATTCGCCGTTTTAACGGCATGCTCAACTATTATCGACGTTTTCTTCCAAACTGTGCCAATTTGGTAAGTTTGCTAACAGTCTACGTCGTGGACGAGGTGGAACAGACTGTCGCTGCTGCCGAAGCGTTCAAAGCCAGAAAATAAGCTTTAGCCAAAGCCGGTATGCTTCGTCATTTCGACCGGAACGCTCCGCTCAGTGTTGCAGTTGACGCAACGGACACCGCCATTGGCATCGTCTTACAGCAACATACGAATAGATGCTTGCAACCTCTTGCTCTCTACTCTGGACGCCTACAACCCGCCGAAGTCAAGTGCAGAACGTTCAGTCGCGAACGGCTGGCCGTCTACTCTACTGTTCGACATTTCCGAAACGTCCTTGAAGTTAACACCTTCATTATCTTTACCGAGCACAAGCCGCTTATCTAGTAATTCCGTGACCAATCAGATTGGCACTCCCCACCTGCGATCCGTCAGCTAAATTTCATCGCGCAATTCTCGACTGATATCCGACACATTTCTGGTCAACAGAACGTCGGCGCTGATGCTGTTTCATGACTATCCGTGATTAGCCCTGCCGCGCAGGCAAACGATTTTTATGCTTTGGCCACCATGCAATCAAATGAGCAAACTTTTTCGGAACTCCGTGATTCTTCTTTAAAGGTATCCGCGAACCCTTTGCCGTCATCTGATGGTGCAATCTTATGAGAAACATCTACCGGACGACTTCGACCCGTCTTTCCGGAAACATCCCGCCATATCTATTTCTACACACTCCACAATATCGCCCACCCATTCATTAAAGTTACCGCTAAGCTTGTCTCCGAGAGATAGGTTTGGCCTGGGATGCAAAACGATCTTACGCGCTGAGCACGCAGCTGACTCACATGTCGGCGAACCCATATTCAGCGGCACGTGTCCACCCCGCTTGTTCGATTTCCGTCCGTTTCAGCGAGAGTTGCTCATGTCCGTCACCACAGGGTGGGACATCTGGCCCCGTCCAAAGGAATAGTCTACATTTTGACCATGATCGATTGTTGCACTTATTGGTCAAAAGCCCTTCCCATCCCGGTCGTAGCTGCGGAAACCGTACCTCGCGCCTCTGTCGAGCGCTGAGTCACTTCACACAACTGTCCAGCTACAATGACGATAGACTGCGGTCCGTACTTCAAATCTTCGACCGTTAACGATCTTCTTAAACTCATTGGATGCCGACGAATTCGCACGACCGCCTACCATCCGCAAGCGAAGAACATACTGGAACGTTTCTACCGACAGTTGAAAGTCACACAGCGCCGAAAATGCGCTGACTTGGACTGATGTGCTGCCTGAGATCCACCCTGGGGTCCCATCAGCCATAACGCTGGTCTACGGAATGCTAGCGCCGAGTTTGCGTCTAGACAACCACTACATTTACCTGGCGATTTCGTTTCTCATAGTCCCAGAATTTCACGTTACGACGCGAATCATGCACGTCAGCTAGCCACGGACATGCGTCACTACAAGCTTCCCGACGTTAGAGGACGTAAATCATTTGTTCCACAAGACCTCCAGCATTGTCCGTTCGTTTTTGTTTGCCTCGATGGTATCCGCAGACCACTGGAACGCGCTTGCGGAGATCCTTTCAAGTTTCTGCGGTGTAAGTACCGCGTCTCTATTATCGACCGTCACGGAACACGAGAAGCCGTTACGATTGACCGTCTCAAGGTTGCCCACGTGGAACCTGAGCTCGATGAAGACCCATGCTCGTCTTATGCCGAACCAACCCAGCATATGATGGAAGGCACGCTTGCTTCCAACAACCCTGACCTTAAGCATCCCTCTGCATCCGAGTCTTCCAATTCAGCTCTGCAGCCTCCATCCAATCAGCTGCCACGTATTCAGCAGTTCCTCCAAATTTGCGATCCGATAGGACGTCTAAGACGACGCACTCCTTTGATTCGCACAAGTTGATAAGATCGAGTAGACGCGTTCGTTTGCCAGCGCAATTGGGGGTTAGTGTACCTTTCACTATACTTTTATTGCTTTCCTTTTCCTTCCGGCCAACAACGTGCGAAAACACAAAAATTCGGCAAAAGCTTTTCAAAACGCCAAACCTGCCGACAAAAGCTATTTGAAAACCAAAAAGAACGCTAAACGTTTTGAACACCTAAGAAGAAGAAAACGTTTTGAAAACACATAAAAGAAGTTGCTTTTGCTTGATGCTTGCATCATCCGGTATATGTTACTTACCCTTGCCCTCGCCACCACCGCCACTGCTGTTGTTTCCGTTTAATTTCCATGTATGTACCGGAGAAGATGTTGAGCCTGAAGCCAACATTTGACCTTTATGAACTCAAGAACATCTGACGCTTACGAACTTTTCCCAATTTTTTGTTTTTTGGCACCGTTAGGGAGGACACAGGTTCAAGCCCGCTAGGGTTCGATCGCCTGGTGCTCCCACAGCAGCTGCATCAGGGTACACTACCTGGTCTAGCGGAAGGCTGGCCCTCGGCGGACAGTCCTTACGTTTATCGAAGGTCACCCACAGTTTCCCCTTTAGAAGGTCCTGTGTAGTGAACTGGAGGTTCCCCCGGATGACTCTGTATAATATTCTAAAATTAATTGAAAGTATAACATTCTTATTTATTAGCGAATCAGGCGGCTTGCCTGTTAAAACCTTATTCTCGTTTGTTGGAACACGGGCACGATCTCCGCCTTCGGCGCGCGACTTGACCGCCAACGACGCTCTTTCTACGCTTTCTACGCCAACTACATCGTCCTAGTTACCTCTCTTCTGGTGCCCTATGTTTAGCATTAGCTAACTCTCCTCCCCTGCGATAAAATTTTCCCTAGCGGATCTTTGTTTGTTCTACCCACTGCTTTTGGGTAAACGTCTGTTTCCGTGCCGGAGATATAGCGCACAATCATCGCGCTATAGTCCAGTTGTTATATCCTTGGAGTCCATTTCAATGCACTCGTGTCACACTTGGTCTTTCAGACTGGTGCTCTCGTCGTTTGCATACGTTGTCACCGTAATTCGGTTTACATCTTTGTTGCTTATATTTTACATTCAATTCTTTCTCTGAACCCTCTCCGCCACGACGGTTTTCGATCGCTGCGTGAACTCGCCGTGTCTTCTTTCTGAAACCTCTCTGGTCATGTGTGGTAAGAAAGGTTGTCTGGAAGCGGCTACAGATTCTTCCAGGACATGCAGTGCAATACTGTAACCGTTGGTTCCATGAGGCCTGTACTGGCTTGGATCGTAAGCAGTCTGCTTTTCTGTCCAGTAGCCAGAGTTTACTCTACCGTTGTAATGACTGTTGTATGCGCAGGACTGGGCGTTACACGCCAGTAAAAAACAGTCCTGTTTCTCAGGAAAGTTTGCTGTCTCTGATTGCCTCCGTTAACAGGATAGTTGAATGGATTGTCAAGGGCCAAGAACGCTCAAGTCTTCTGTGTCGGGAGACAGTAGAAGACACCATCCAGTTGTCAGAGACCGCATCTGTTTGTTCACTGTCGAATGGCAGTTTACTTGTTAGCACCGACCATGTTAGTAACGAACCCTCATATAGCGTGTTTGCTTTACCTGTTAGTGAAGGAGAGCAGCAGGCTTCTGCCTTTGTCAAAAGAAGGCGAAATAGGGTTAAAAATGCGGTAAAACCCAAGGCGGACATGAGAGGTCCGTCGGGTTCCCATTTCCTCTCAAATTCTACTACTACGGAATCCTTACAGCGGGAAACATCTACGACCTTAGCGTCTATAAAAACAGACACTAAACTGAAATAACTGACATCCATGGAGCGTCGGTACCTACTTCGCTTCGCGGAGACTCGTATACCGACTGCAGTGTTAGTTTCAGAAACGCCACTGATTCGTCAGTTGTTCTCCCAAAAGACCGTATGCTAGATGACCTTCAGTGGTTTAGTATATGCTTTGCCACTCTTCCGACTTCCGGCGTGATTGCGCAAACTACACAGACTCTGTAACTTGCCAGCTGACAAGTCTCGCCCCCGCTTGTTGCCAGTTGTTCTACCCACTCCGGAGGATCACAAAGCACTTCTGCGTTTCGCCTTTAAGCTCAAGGGCACTGGTCTCATTGTGCACGCAGACCTTCCTTTGGCCGACATGCTGAAATTGCGAGAAGCTGCCAAGCAGGGTAAAAGGCTCTCCTTTTGGTGGGTCTTCGGGTGGTGAGCCGGCGTTTCACTTCTGCCCTACCAGAGCCGGTGCTGCTGGCGCTCGATCCCGGACTAACAATGCTAAATCCTTTCAGGTGATCTTCAGCAATATGCGTAACCTTTAAATAAGCTGTGCGAAGTCGGCGCCCTTGTCGGCGACTGCTGTCCAGATGTTCTCGCAATCACTGAAACCTGGTTGTCCACTGACGTCACGGAGAGTGAAGTATGCTTACAAGGCTAGGCACAGCTGAAGTTTGACCGCCCCTCTGATCGGCGAGGAGGTGGCGGTGCTTTTACTTTAACTCCGCACTTAAAGTCTTTAAGACATTTATTTTCAGCTCACCAGACAGTGATGTTGAGGCACTTGCAGTTAACCTGTGTATTGCCTCCGCGCAACTTAAAGTTGTGCTGGTCCATAGAAGCCCGGACATCATTGCTAAGTGGCTTGTTAATTTTATCCGCGAACATTCGGCAAATAGGTGTTTAACGATGGAGGACTTTAATCTTCCGGATGTTGATCGGCAGAATGTTTCCTGCGACGATGTTACAAGGTGTTTGGCTACCGAGCTACTCCAGCTGGGCTTGCATGCTTCCCTCCACCAATTTGTCGATCGGCCTACTAGATTCATGATGGGTCAAAACTCGTCCCTCTTGGACTTGCTCTTCGAAATCCATTGAGTTGGTCACGGATATTGTATACAACCCAACTCTCGGTACTAGCACCATGCATGTATCTCATTTAAGTGCGCCCTTGGCCGTCAGACTAATGAGCATCCTGACCAAGTTTCAAATATATGGCGCGCGGACATTCAGACAATGAAAGCCAATCCGCAAAGTCTCTTTGTGTCATCTTATAGAGTGACGACATTCAAAAGACCTGGGACAGATTTAAATCGTACTTCATTGAGCTCTCTGTCCTCCATACATTACTATCCGGCAGGAATAAAACTAGGGCAAAGCCGCCTTGTGTTGTTTTTGCTTTACGCGAACAACTTAACAGACTGCCGGATGTTGTCGTATTTACTTGTCTGCTCCTTAGTTATGCACCTGTACTAAATACTTTCGTCCCACAATAAACTCGTGTAACCACTGAATCTGCGTGCCAGTGGTTTTGTATGTCCTCAGTTTACGAAGGAGTGGCTCGTGGTTTCCTCTGTCAAATGCCTTACTAAAGTCGATGTATACCACGTCAACATCCTGCCGTTCGTTGCGAGCTCGTACCCAATGGTGGGTTGCATACATCAAGTTGGTGATGCAGGAGCGCCCTTTCGTAAAGCTGTGTTGCGCTGACGTCAACAGGTCCATCGATTCGGAGGACGATAGCAGACAATTTTCACAACTTTCCAAAGCACTTTGGATAAAATTGAAGTCAAAATGATCGGTCCATAGTTCTCTAGTTTACTCTGCTCACCACACTTGGGAAACGGTCTCACTATCGAGCATTTCCAGTCGTTTGGGACAGATCCTTCGGGGAGCCATTTATTGAAAATGTTTGTCAGGGCTGATGAGAAGATACTCGATAAGGACTTCAGTATTAGTGGGTGAAGTCCCCCTGGTCCGGAGGCTTTGTTCTGTCGAGGTTGCCGAGTAGCTGGTAAACATCGACTGCATGGCATTGTAGGCTGTTAAGCAAGACTGGCGCAACCTTTGCCGGTCCTGAAACCGCTGCGGGTTTTCTGAAAAATACAGTGAGGAAGTGCGTAGCCCAGGCGTCAGCGGGCACCGTGCTTGAACTGACCTTCTTTCCGTCTAAGCTCTCTAAGACCGGTAGGTCGCCCCCAGGTTTCCGTTGAGGTTTGAAGTAGACAAATATCCTTTTGGGTGCATTTGTGTCCGAGGAGGCAAGCTCCTCTTCCAACTGCCGGCGTTACTTGATCTATGCGGCTTTACATAAGTTACGCTGTTTCTTGTGCAACTTGTAATCTTCATCACAACCAGAGTTTATGTATCTAACACAAAGTTTGCGACGCCGTCGAGCTAACTGCCTATGTTCCAAAGCAAACCAATGCGGTGTGACAGGTCCGATTTTTGAACACTTAGGGGGAATGAGCCGAGTACAGAGCGAGTCAAGCTGCTCCTTCAGTAATGACCAACAGGCCTTAATGGACGCATTATGTGGGAGTGTCCAATCCGTCTGACTTGCAGCTTGGACGAGTCCTTGAAGTCCGTCTTCCAATAGTTGAATGTCAGCTTCCTGTTGACTGTAATAGGGTAACGGCAGTTCTAAGCTTTCCACAATGGAGCAGTGGTCACTGTTTGCCAGAGGTTAGATGACTGATCTCGCTCAGCTTCTGCCTGTAGCTCGTAAACATTAGGTCCAAACAAGATGCCGAGTACGGAGTTACGAGCGTCGGTTGGACGACGTGTTGCGTTGTTCCGATTTTAATAGTCGTTTTAGCGAATTGAGCATCCACATTGCCCTGCCCTGGAAGAAATCGAACGTCTGGACAAAATAACAGGTAAATTCAGATCCCCATCAGTACGGACTGAGGGCGGCTCATGTGCTTCTGTACATGTGGTAGCCACTCGCAACAACTGTTTAACGGGCTACGGTAGATAACCCCCGCTGTTAGTTCTGCGTGCATGGGGCGGATTTTGCACCACAGTTGTTCACATAAACTATCCTCGCTCCGATAGGTGCTGGTAACTGTCAGATTGGGACGACTTTACGTATAACTGAACACCACAGTGAGCCTTTGATTTTCGGTCTCATCGGAAACAAGCGTATCCTGACAACGCGAATTCTTAGGGTATGACGTCTGAATGCAACCAAGTCTCTGCAAGTTCTAACACCTCCGGCCACTCCAGGACAACGAAGCGGCACAGTTCGTCACTTTTGTTCCTTAGGCTGCACACCTAGGCGAATGCCACACAGAGGTCCTGGGAGATACTGCGGGACGTGCCTGGAGGTTGAACAACCGGTTGTTACGGATTTGTTCACCCTGCTTTTTCGCCCGAAAAGTTTACAATTTGTAAGTCACTCTCTCCTCTTTGTATGGTGTTTGAGCTCATTGGCCGGCGTCTTCAAACGATCCCTGTTATCGGGTTCCAAGTCTCGGCGGATGTGAACATTTTCGCTTTTCAGCCTTGACAGACGAGACAGTATGAGATGCGGTATATTGGGATTTGAAAGGTGATTCTCAGAGATCGACGTGACTGGTTATTTTCCGGCCGAGTCGCTTTAGATGTTTAATCGTCAATCTGTCTTCGCCCACATCCAAGGGTCTACCGATGAGCCCATGGAGGAACTCAACATCGTGATCATACTGTAGCTGATGGTTTTCACTTTTGATTCCGGTACGTGAAAGATCAAGAGATTATGACGCCCCAGTGGGCCCAGAATTAGAGACGCTTAACTGATTGGGTTGTTGTATATCTGCAGCTGATGTCTGAATCCGATTACGTGGGCCTTGCGCTGTTGTGTAGTCCATGGTCGCTCGGAGTTCAGAGGTCCACAGACAGCCTCTGGGAAATGCGCGGACCGATCAGTGAAGCGGCATTCCGTAGCTTCCGAGTCTGAGTCTTCCATCGGTGGGGAACATTGAACCTGGAGCTCGGCAGGGGTCGAAGACGCTGTTGGTGGTGCAGGTCGCGGAGTAAAAATAGAAGGCAAGGTGACGGAGGTACTTTCACGAGAGCGTTTGATACTATGTGGTGAACGGTTTGGTGCTGTCTGGAAGAAAGGTTTACCGCAGTTGTCGGCGGCCGTTGTATATTTTTATGTCTTGCACCGCGACATTTATAACTAAACAACTTGAACAAATAACTTAAAAATCGAACGTTGAGAGATTGTTGAAAAACGTCAACGAATAAGCCAATGCATGAAATATGGAACAAAACATCGCAGAAGAAGCACCGAAGTGCATGAGCCTTATTTCTCCATCCTTCGAACACGAACCACAAGTAACTTTAGACGGCAACACAAGCTAGAGCAAATCCAAGATGGCGGATGGATGTAGCAGTAGAGCAAATCCATGAGATCTCCGGGAAAGGCCAAAACATAGCCGCCATTACTATTTGTCCTTATGCAAACGCGCCGACTAAGCAAGTTTTACCCCATTAGCATCCTGCTCTCCGGAGTCATTCAGACCTTTGAGACGTCACCTCCTGGTTCGGTTGACTCCACTATCCCTTTACACTACTTGGAGAGCCTCGTGGGCTTTTCCCACCCTTCGTCAATAAACATTCCTCATCCTGGCGCTAACTTATTATTTATCGCGCTCTGTTTTCAATTCTTCTTCTTCTGGAGTACCAAACCTCACTGCCCTGCGGTGATCTAGTCCAACTGATCAGTTTCTTTCTCTCTGCCTGCTCCTATGCTACTCAGACTTAAGCAGTATACGCTATGCAGCCTCAACGTTCTTGGTCCCCTGTCCGTGAGGATGCTAGACTCGTTCACCCTCTATCGTTGCGGCTCTTTTTCTGCCTTTATTGTACATGCAATTCCTACGCGCTGACTTATTTAGTCGCACCAGCTAAGCCGCTTGTTGTCTTATTTCACTCAGAATTCTTCGACGTTACAATTCTTGGTTCGGCTGACCCAACGTTCTGTTTACATCACCTGGGAAGCCTCGTGCGCTCCTCCACCCTCTATCATTAAAGATTTCTCACCCCGTTCCTAAATTTTTCTTATCATGATCTACGTTCTCATTTATTCATCCAACGGAGGACCAGTTCTCACTGCCCTGCTGTTGGTCTAGTCCTACTTGACCAGTCCACAGTTGTCCTCACCACAATTGTACAGTCCAATCTCAGCTCTCAGATTAATCTATTCTTACCTGAACGTTCTTCCGCCCTCCAAGTACTGCTAGATGTCATTGCCATTTCCGACCAGGGTCTGACAGCGACTTCACTCTCTTTCACCTACGTCTAGACCCCTTTTTTATTCTTCTCTTATCCATGGCCTTCTCTGCCTGCAAAATACACACATTACTTAGCTAAACATCACAAGATTTATCCCTTAGAGCCGATTTTCTACATTAATGAGGCTCTGTCTCTAACATCAGTGAGCTATAGGAGCCTGTCACTAATAATAAAGAAATGAGCATGGGAAAATTTAGATATATGCAATATTGTAGATGATAGCATTATTAGAAGCACCGAGAGCGGGAGTAGTAAAACTGGAGTCAGTAGTGTGAGCCCATACGGCCCAAAGGTTGTACGAAGTCCATGTCCACAGAATGCGAGATGCAGAGATAAGAAATCAGATCACAAATGTGGAGTATGTTGATGAGGAATTAGTCCGAGGAAGTTGTGTACACACAGCGGGTCAAGTGAGGGAAGCATGAGGAAAGAATTGAAGGTATCTTTAAAGTTAGTGGCATGTAACTGATCAACGATGTAGGCGTAGTCGTACTGGAGCAGGTTTATGCACATAATTTGTAAATGTTGTATCGGTCAACTTGCCAACTTGAGATTGGGGCGGTGACTTTATTGGGTGGGCAGTCACATCCGCCACATCGCTGTGCTGTTAAACAGAGAGTTGTGGCCTATTTTAGAGAAAACGCTTGCCAGACGAAGACACACCGCGTCCTGAAACACTGCCGACTATTGATATGACATTGACAAGTTTGTGTCTGACCGACTACCCTCGCGGATATTCGCAGTCAAGTTTCACAAATTTGTGTCCCATCTGAACAGAACTGGTTGTGTGGTCTCCTTCGGAGTCGACCGCAACTGGTTGGAGCTGTCCAAGTCGGATGACTCAGGAGACTTGTATTTATGTGATTCGTTTGTGGATTCCTTCAGATTGTCAGGATCGCAAAGTAAGGGTGCTTTCTTTGTTCTTTGTTGATGCCGAGTCCAGGTGAGCTTCGTAGGTATGTTCTCAGGTGTACCGTGCCGGTAATGTT
>OX104059.1:77628625-77924972 GCA_944474145.2 Dicrocoelium dendriticum | reverse complement strand
AGTGCATACGAACCATTGAACCATATTATTATTATTACTATTATTATTATTATTATTATTGAACACCTGACCAATATACATTTGGCAGTGCCACAACACAGTTAACAACAACGACGACGACGACAACAACAACAACAAAAAAGGGAAACAGGTAGACAGTGGAAAGGTTTAGAAGGTTAATATGTTGTGCGGGCAGAGATCTTCCCGGTTGCCCAGGCCGAGGAAGTGGGTTGACTTAATGGACCCCACCCCTATCCTTTGGTCATAAAGGCCTGACGCGCAAGGTAGCGGGGTGATTAACGGAGACCGTTGACATCCGGATAGCTCATTCGCCTTCTTTGTGTACAGTAGCATTCCACAGAGAAGCCGGTGGCCAACAAGGTTGTTCATCCGTCTTCCGTTAGGTATTCACTTCTGAATAGTAAAAAATCCCATTGATAGATGAAAACTCAATGTTTTCAAGCGAACATATGTTTTCAATAATTCCTCTTCTGGCTTGTACAATTATATGCAAAAAATAACCAAAATATAGACACAGCACAAGGACCGGTAAAGCACTCAGTTCACAGTCAATGGTCACTATCAGTCACTGCCCCCTAGAACACAGTTGTATCACATGCACAAATCCTTGGTTTGGACGGAGCAGTTCGTCTGGGCCAAGTCAAGCACAGCAGAACAATGACAGTGGTATGTTAAAACGTCTCAGAACCCACCATTGAATCGTTAAAACGCAGACAAACCGAGGAGCAAAACTGCTGGGCTAAGATGACCTGTGCACTCAACCTGAAAGTTCTCCCAATTAGTCCTACTCGCCTTTCACAAAATCAGTCATCTCCGCGTGTAAGGGAATCTCTGTTACTGCGAGTAACAGTTGGCAACACACGCGGTGGTATACCAGAATTAAAGCGTAACGATGACAACGAACGACAAAAGCACGACATCTATGACATGCAAAATGTGGTGGCTCTTGACGTCACCCGTCTAGTTGTCTCCCCAATCTATCACAGCAGCGGGCGAAGAATTTTGAAGTTATCTTGGCTACGCCGGAGATGGTGACGATAACAATCCAACCACGACATGACAACAGGAAACTTGGGCCTCCAGATGTTCGCTTCAGACCACTCCTTCAAGCAGTACAGGCCTCAGTCACAGATGAGGCAATTTCGGTTGTTCCTACCTCAGACCAGTCAACCGTAAAAACACACGTTTCAAAAAACGCCAGCAGACCGGCCACTCACAGTGAACCGAGCTTCTAATTCATCACTAAATACAATGCTGCTACAGCAACGCTCAAGGCTTCCACTCTAGGCTTCCAGAAGTGCGCCATCAACATGTAACAACAAATTGGGACATCGTAGCGGTGTCTGAAACTTGGCTCTCGAACGAAATACTAGATCCGGAGATTGAACTCAGTGAGGTGTCAGTCATTCGAAATGATCGTCCATCTCGCCATGGTGTCGCCATTTATTCTCGAAAGTACCAGAAATGTGCGACCATTAACGAACATTCCCTTGTTATTCCTGAGGCATTATTTTGCTGATTGCAGCTAGCAGGTCGAGAAGGTGGATCACAGAAAAAGACGCGAGATTCTTGCAGTTATCTACAGGCCACCGAACTACTCCGCAGACAGTGATGACTTGCTGTTAAACGCACTCCACTATGCAGTTTTAAAAATTACTCATTATCTTCTAATGGGCGCTTTCAACGTACCTTTAATTAGCTCAATGTCCCCTAATGGGCCATCATTTAAATCTAAGCTCCTTGAATTCATGGACATTGCAGTTTCGTATAACCATGTGCATCGACCAACCAGACACCATGGTTCAAAGAAGCCATCATTACTGGACCTAATCTTGACAAATGAAGAGTTGATGGTTGAGTCAGTCGCACACGACCTTCCACTAGGCAGTAGTGACCATGCAATCCTAACATATGGTTATGTGTGTTATGCCAGTATGGTTGATAAAGAACGCGAAACCCAACGAACTAGTACTGACTATTTCAAGCTTCGTAAACTAGCGACAACCGTTGACTGGGGCCTACAGACTCACAGTTCGGCGAACGACCCATGGAATGCATTGAAAGGCAAAGTTAACTAGCTCACACGAGCAGCCTCCAAAGTTGTGCCGTTACGGGTATCACGCCGCACCAACATTTGGATCCGAAGCAAAACACGTAAATGTGTCAACGGAAAAGATGAGATTTGAAAGCAACATACGCTAAGCCCATGTGGTACAATATGGCAGAATTACAAAACAATCAGAAACTACTGCACGTCACTTATTAGGACAGACAAGTACAAGTGGTAGTAGACCATGGTACTCAAGTTTGCGAATAAGAACAAACCGCTATACAGGTATTCGTACGATATCGTCGTCATCATCCTCATCAGTACACGTCAGCTGATGGTGAGAAACACCTCAACTAATGGGCCGCCATACAAAATGATAAGAGACAAAGCAATTACACTACAAAACAAACAAATTAAACCACAAAAAATATGACGTTAAATAATATATTATGCGTTTTTGCATGAGATCGGGATTGGAAGGGGAACCTAAAGGGAGGGGGATGGACAAAGAAACTCACAACACAAACGCCATTGGGGCCGGCTCTTCGCCATATCAGCAAGTGTGTCCAACCAAACGTGTTCATCGTCCTTAGGACCCCAGCCAGGCAGTCGGGATGCACCAACCGACGCCAGCTTCGAGTGAGGGCTTTCATTCCTCTCGACCAATTCATCGCTTGGCCTCCCATCCTCCTCTTTCAACCGCACCCACAACGCGTAAACAATGCACGTCGCACGAGTCGGTGTGCTCTCATGCACAACACGTGGCCCAGCCATCAGAGTCTAGTGCGTGATCTAATGGCGCTGAGTGGTTCACTCGCTCTTCCTACACCAAATACGCGACGCCGAACACGCTCATTGCTCACATGGTACTCCCACCAGACATGAACTAAGCTGCGAAGGCAGCGATGATCAAATGTGACGAGCCTCTTTATGTTTGTCGACCTGATGGGCCAGGTTTCACAACCATATAGGAGAGTTGAACGGACGGCTGCGTTATAAACTCTGCTCTTCAGGGCAAGAGTAATGTCGCGTCTGCGCCACAGGTGGCGGAGATTGGCAAAAGCACCTCGAGCTTTTACTATACGGTTCGGAACCTCATCTTCGATCCCACGGGCGCTAATACAGCTGCCCAGGTACTTGAATTCCTGAACGACTTCTAGCAGATCACCACAAAGCGTTAGCGCATGGGTGGCTCCCTACCAATCCTAGAGAAGTAGTTTGCATTTCGATGGAGCAAAGCATAGTCCAAAACGATAGACAGATAGTGCTAATCAGTCCAGTGCTGCCGGGCATGTTTGGTAGCTGTCACAAATTAGGGCAATATCGTCCGCATACTCCAAGTCAAGAAGTCGCTCACCAGGAAGTAGCTCCACACCTCCTAGGTCATGTCCAGCGAATGCTGTTTCCGTGACTGCGAAGTTAAAGAGGAAATGTCACAGCGGGCAACCTTGTCTCACACAGCTGGTGATATGAATGGTGGCGACAGTTTGCCATAAAACCTCACTCTACCCGAACTATGAGCGTACAGCGCTTTGATCATGTTTACGTATTTACAAGGCACACCTTTCCTCAGCAGACAGTTCAAAAGGGCACATGGATTCACCTTTGATGTAGAGAAACACGACAACGGTGGGTCGCCAATAAACATGGCGATACTCCAACAATTGACTCAAGATGAAGATGTGGTCGATGCAGCCCCGATCTCGACGAAACCCTGCTTGCTCTTCACGAATCTGGCTTTCACGAGTGCCAGTCAGTCTGTGGATAATGACAGACGCAAGCAATTTAGAGGCAATTGAGATCAGACTGATTCCTCTATGATTGCCGCATCTTGAACGGAAGCCTCTCTTGAAAATTGGGACAATGACGGAGTGGCTCCAGTCTGTCGGGACAGTCTCCTGCTCCCAAAGTTTCACCAGCAACTCGTGTAAATCATCTACTAGAGCAGGTCCCCTGAATTTGAAGAGGGCTGGGGGAATTCTATCTGCCCCTGCGGTCTTATGCAATTTCAACATTCTGATCTCACGTTCAACTTCTGCGCGTGAGAGCGGATCCATAGAGACGGCTAATAGAGAAGGGCGCTTAATGCCAGGAAAAGAAAGCAATAACTCAGGTTGGTTAAATTGCCTTGCAAAGTGTTCGGCCCAACGCTCCAAGCGCTTTGACAAGCTGTGGATCGACTGCCTACTCTCCTCGCCTGTGGTCTCGCTAACAGTGGGTCTCCTGCTGCCTGTTTCCTGTATCATTCGGAACAACTTACGATGATTACCAACGGTAGCGGATGTTTCCATCTCCGAGGCACAATGAGACCACCAGGCTTCGCGGTCTTTCATCAGGCTAACACGCAGTTTTGCCCTGGGATTTTCGCGAGCCTCCTTGTATTCGCTTCCTGCCGGAGTACGTCGCCGAGCATCCATAACTTCCAGAGACTGTGTAAAGACCCAATGTCCGGTTTGGCAATTTGATTTGCCACATGAACTCACGCCTGTTGATAGTAACGTTCGACGTATATGCGACCAGTGATCTTCGACGGTGTTCAGTGGCCGCTTACTCAGCCCGGATTTCAGCGCACTTTGATACACATTCAGAACACCTGGCTTCCCCAGCTGGCTGATGTCAATCCGTTCACATCGACGTTGCGGATGTCCACCGAAACGCACCCGGAGGTCGGCACAAACAAGTGCGTGGTCAGAGTCCACGCTCGTGCTCCAATTCGAGCGACAGTTTTGGACACAGCCTCTCCAGCGGTAACTGATCGCGATATTGGTCGATTTGCGTCCATGGCTGGTGCGAAGCTGGTGGGCGCCAAGTCACGCTTCTACGGGCGCTGTGTCGAAACTTTGTGCTCGCGAGAAAGGGACGAGCATCTTCGCACAGCTGTGGCAATCGCTCACCGTTATCAGTACGGGAGCCTACACCATGTTGACCGCCGAGATGAAGCTCATCAAAGGACAGTTTTCCGATTTGGACGTTTAGGTCTCCAGCCAACACCACAGTATCCGTGCTACTTTTGTAACGAAGGAGATCGTGGAGTTACTGATAAAAATCACCTTTCACCGAATCAGCGCTACAGTTTGGGCCGTAGACCGCAATAACAAACAGGAACCGTTTGTTCCCGCACGAATTTGTAGCATGGAACGAGCCAGCTAATCTAACGGCGCACATCCGACTGTTGACTGGGATGCAATCGATCAAGGCAGATTCAACCCGGGGACTCAGTGGAATGCCGACGCCAGCTTGAGCGGCATTTGAAGATGCATCATCGCCAGACAAGCGCAATGAGAATAAACCGCCAGTGTCACATGTGGGGGGTCGCAGGGTAAGTACGGAGCTCGAATTTTGCAGGCGTATTTCTGATAAACAGCGAATATCGATCGGTAAGGACTCTGGTTTGCGAACAAGTGCTGCCTGTTGGCCGATCTGTAGCAAAGTGCGCATGTTGAGGCATGCCAGTCTTAGCGAGACTCGAGAACTCCAAAGGGAAACGGATGAACTGACGTTGTCCGCTTGGTTGAACATGGACGATAAACATGAACGATAAAAGAAATGTTAAACCTGAAGTACCACAACCCAAGACGGTCAGTGATTTAACGACTACTACTGTGGATACCACGGAAGCTCTACTCCTGCAGTTTGTGTCGGTGGCTACAAGTACCATGGAACCTTTGCTCTATCAACTCTCAACAAATGTCATCGGCTTATCCAGGGTCACGTTTACCCCAGAGTGTATCCTAAACAAATTACAGTCTCTCCGGGAAAAGAGTGCCTTGGGAATCGACAAAATCTGCCCAAGAATACTTAAAACTCTTACTCCCACCATATGAGTAAATCTTGCAGCGTTTTCCCCTACACTCCCACCTGAGTGGAAACGTGGAATCATCACTCTGATCTACAAAGGAGGTAAGATATCGTATCCTGCTAACTACCGATCTATTACTCTCCCACCTGTTTTATCAAAAGTGATTACATCGGTACTCGCAGATGAACTGACGCGATATTTTACACGTCTTCAGATAAGTCTTAATATCCAACACGGTTTCAGACGCAGACGACCTTGCATCACCAATCTGTTCCTTAAGCGGGATTCATGGACCGGAGCAGCTGATAAGGGAGTCTCCATAGATGTGGTTTACTTACATTTTTCTAAGGCATTTGACAGGGTCAATCACTTCATTCTCCTCCAAAAGCTTGCAGCCTGTGTTCTCAACGTTTCCAGTGCTGGCTGGCCGAACAATCTCTACGTGGTGCCAGCTGGGTAGTATGGGTTAGTCCGGTCCAGCTACTAGTTCGGCGGCAGTATTCCAGGACGTGGTGGGTTTGCGTCCGGCAAACGTTCTCCCTACAAAAGCTACAAATGTCTGCGTAACAACACTGTGACGTGGCGAATATGACTCGCCACTAAATAAAGTCACTGCTTTGCTATACCGGAGGATCTTACACGTTTCGCGAACGTCAACCACTTCAAGGATTTCATTTGATACCTTCCTCTGTTGGTGAATTCATCGAACAAACTCACAAATTCACAGTAATTCTAACAAATCTACACAACACGATTGCTTACACATATATACACATATATCTGCCGTATGTACTGGTTAAATCATAACATTTCTGTACCATTACTGATGTTGCGCGTTTGTATTAGCATGATCATGCCTTTGAAGGCGTGTCTTGCACCGTGGAGAATAAATCCTTTATTTATTTACTTACATGGTTGAAAGATTACCTACAAGACAGAATCAGCAAGGTAAGAATAGCCAACACTCACTTCGAAAGCCTATTCGTATCCAGTGGTGTACCGCAACGATCCGTCCTCTGCCCGCTACTGTTTTAGTTTACATAAATGACCTCCCAGAGAAAATTTTATCCCCGATACAGATATTTGCACATGATGGTAAAATGTGGAGAGCAATTCGCTCAGCATCCGACCGTGCCTATCTCCAGAACGATCTGGACCGGATTAACGAATGAGCTGTAAGGAAACAGCTCCCACTGAACCCTGCAAATTGCTACCTGCTGACGGTGCGTAGCAGCTTCTTCAAAACATATCTTATGGGACGGCACGCTTTGCAGCAGGTGACTGGCGAACGGGACTTAGATATCATCGTACAAGAAAGTCTTGGCAAATCGCTCCAATGCTCGAAAGCAACGAATGTGGCGAACTTGAACTTGAGACTTTTGAGGCACCTCTGAACGACGGCTAGTATCACACATCTTCGTCCCCATGTTGAATATGCAGTTCAGGCCTGGCGCCCATGGTTAAAACGAGATATTCGTCTCTTGGAGCAACCCCGAAAAAGAGGCACCAAAGCAACACGTGGACTACCCGATTTCAGTTACTAACTGCGCCTTCGTTTACTCGGTGTGTTCTCTTCAGAATACCGACGGATTCGCGGGGATCTCGTCCTCACATACCAAACGACATGGAGATTTGAAGAGAAATTGACTCTCCTGACGACTGTGACGTACTTCAGCAAGACCTCATCCGTCTATCCACATGGTCTGCATCAGTTCCTCTCCCAGTCAACCCAGCCAAGTCTGTGTTTATGAGCATGGGGAAGGGTGCTGACGGCCAACCGCTATATCCCACACCCTCCGTGAAGGACCTAGGTGTACTCTCGCGCTACGATTTGAAGTCCATGGACAACACGAACAGGCTATATCGCAACGGACTGCGCATGCTTTGGGCGCTCAAACGTAGCTTCGGCACATGGTCTGAAGAGGTTGCCACTCGCCTCTTCTCTTCCATCATTAGACCAATGCGAGAGTACGGTTCGCCCGCCTACTTTCCGATTACCCGAGGCGAGGCACAAAAGATCGAACGGGTCCAACACGTTGCTACCAGGCTCATCCCGAGTTTACGCGGCTTGAGGTATGAAGACCGGTGCGAGAAACTAGGACTCTACACCTTGTCCTACCGTCGGGTGCGAGTCGACCTTATTATGACCTACCGTATTCTACATCTCGGTGACTTCCCCATGCTGAGGCCAATGCTGCATTTACGAGGGCCATGCAGCACACGCGGACACAGATACAAACTTATCGTGCCGGATGTGAAACGTGTTCCCCACCCACTGTGCTTCGAACGAAGAGTGTTAAATATTTGGAACAGTTTACCTGAACTTGTGATGGAGGCAACATCTGTGCAGCTTTTCAAAACGTTGTTAGATTTATATTTTACCACTTACGATGCCATATCACATTTGTGAGTCCTGCAATACCGTGAGTCAAATATTTTAAATGTTACATGAGAACGACAACGATATTCACGGCTGACAACTTTTATAACGTTTTTCACCATATTTCGAAAGAGTTGTACAGAATTCATTTCTACTTGTTCTATAATGCAGTATTCACTATTCAGTACTAACTTAAAGCGAGCACCAGTGTACATCACTGTTGACCTTAGCTTCTTACAAGCGATGTCAAGGCCATCACCTGAAACAAATGACGCAACACTCTGGTTTGAATTGTAGAAAGTATTTTTACTCTCTTAGAATCTGTTCCCACTGGAATGCACTCCCAACACATGTGGTGAACGCACCAGACATCGCGACATTCGAGAGACTTCTAAACTTTCATCTTAGTGCTAAACACTACGCAACAGTGTGATAAAGTATGATGTCTTTACCACTGATGATTCACATTCCACGTTAAAACATTTTTGATTTTACTTTTCTGGTGCATTTTTCATCCTACGTGTCTTGTAATATTGTGCTTTTTATCCCATCATACACTATTGAGTGAGGACAAAGTAACTTATCAACAGCGCCTAGCCCAAAAATTCATGACAAACAACAAACTACTATATAGGCATGTCAATAAGCTTCGTAAAGTGAAGCATGGAATCCCTCCACTTTTCACGACAGGCGGTAGAGTACAAAGCACCGAAGAAGCAGCTAATGCCCTGCGGCTGCAATACGCCCCAATTTTCGAACTCGCAACCTCCACTTGTCCCATAACGTCATGCACATTACCGACACCATTGTTTACAAATGTAATTTTCAACCCATCAATTGCGTTAAGGAAGTTACTCTCACTGCGTGAGCATAGTTCTCCGGGAGCAGACAACATCCGCCCGAAGGCACTGAAGGCTGTGGCCAACAACCTAGCTGAACCACTGTCACAGTGCTTCCAAAAGTGCTTTGATGAACAACAAGTCTCCACTATGTGGAAGTGTGGCATTATCACCCCTATTTTTAAAGGTGGTAACCGTTCAGAGCCTTCAAACTATCGTCCAGTGACTCTCCTCCCTGTGCTCGCGAAGGTGATGGAAGCAGTCGTCGCTGAGGCTTTAATGGACTACCTGGAAAAATGCAACATCTTGGTACCGGAACAGCATGGCTTTTGTCAACACCGGTCATGCACCACCAACCTACTGATTGCACGAGGTAGTTGGACGGAAGTGGCCGATGATGGGGTCGGAGTCGACGTCATCTATCTGGACTTCTCCAAATCTTTCGACCGCCTTGATCACCGCATCCTACTTCAACGGCTACAGTTACGGAATCGGAGATCCTGTACTTGGTTGGATTGGCAGCTTCCTTCACCCACGGAAGCTTAAAGTACATGTCAGGGGATCACTCTGTAACCCAATTGAGGTGGAATGTGATGTTCCACGGTGCTGGGACTGCGCTTATTCCTGGTGTTTATCAACGACCTGGCATCAGTTATCTCCTCAAATTTCCTGCTCTTCGCTGATGACGTCAAGATATGGCGGGCGATTAGTAACAAGCCAGATCACGATCTGCTCCAACATGACCTAGATTGCATTTAGGAATTGTCAAAGAGGAACATGCTTCAATTAAACAGCTAAGTGCAAGGTGATACATCTGCGTCACCAGCTGGTGAGCGCTTACAAGCTTGGAGACCATACCTCGGAGTAGGTCTCTCAGGAGCGTGACCTGGGTGTATTGGTACAGGAAGATCTCGGGTGTTCAAAACAAGCAGATCAGGCGACGAGAACCGGCAATCAACACTTCGGCCTTCTTCGCAGAGCCTTCGGTCGGTTTGAACCCTCAATCTTTCCCCAAATGCTTAACTCCTATGTGCGACCTCCCGTGGAATATGCTATTCAGGCGTGGCAGCCCTGTCAGAAACAGGTTCTTGTTGCTCTCGAGACTCCTCAACGAAGGGCAACCAAGAACGTCAGGGACCTCTTTCTTCTGCCCTATCAGCTTAGACTGAAATCTCTAAGAATCTACAGCAGTCGATATCGGCTTTTGCGGAGGGATCTCATAATGGTTTACCAAATTCTGAAGAATCCAAACCACATCTGCCCTCCGCTGCTGGAATTGAACCACAACACTAAACTAAGAGGTCACTCTCTGAAACTGACAATTCATTATAGCCGGCTTGAATGCCGTAGAAATTTCTTTTCTCTCCGCGTGTGTCAGGCTTGGAGCGCGCTCTCTAATTATGTCGTCTCTGCACCCAATTTGGCGATATTTAGAAAAGCTGCTGACGATGCATCGTCTCACACTTCATTTTATGACTTGTTAGCCAGGGCTACAAGACGCAATCAAACGGTGTGTTACCAAACGCCTAACCAATGGATTTATGAATTTATACGTTTAATACGCGAATGTCTCCGCTATTCCACATAAGTCTGTGGTGAGTCCACCACAGTGCTTTCCACTTTATCATGCAATTGATTTTCGCAATAATTTCCATCCTACGGGACTTGTTAAGCGATGCTTTTTTACCCGTAATAAACCATTGTTCCATATATACATTCATGTATCAACATATATCATAATCCCGTTATACTACTGTACATCAATTGTTGTACTCTTACCACGATCATGCCTGTACAGAAGTGCCCCCTTAGTCGAGAATAAACAATTTATATATTAAAATGGCACTTTACCCAACCATTCCCTCACATTTTTCATCGGGACTTTGCAACTCCGTATCATCTAACCCGTTATTCTAATTATGATGATTGTCTGTGAACCCGACTCTGAAACAGATTTATTCACTGAAATGCGATCTTTCTCTCATGTGCCCTTCCAGGGACAGTGAAACTTGTCGTACGTTATACACCACGCATTCTTGAAGAGATGGAAGCCCGCTTCGATAAGCAGAAAGCTCGTCGCCGCCAGTTGAATTGATCAGATGTATACTTTATGCTCTTCTTTTATTTGACCACATCATTTCTTCTGGTGCTTTGTTTATATCGGCTGTTTCCATCGTTACATCACATTGTTCTTGTGCGTTGTTTTACTTAGCTGCTTCTGTTATCTTGAATTACTTTTTACTTTAAATCATGAACACTACTTGCCTATTGGTTTTTATACCGCGACGATGTGGAAATTCTTTACCTTTCTCGACCAATGTTTACCCACCCCGCCGGTTCTCTCTATTAAATAAACGTGTCCACATCAGCTGCTTTGTTCACCATGACTACTAGCCGAGATATCATTTCGACCAAAAACTCGGATACCCCAGATCGTGCACTGTTATCGATTCCCACTGTTTTGCCTTTCTCGGTAAATGCTATTCCGTTGTCTTATACGATAGGGTAGGAAAGTCGCAGCGAGAGGACACACCACTTCGAGATTCTTCTGTCGGTCGATGTGTCCAGCACCAACGACACCGACAAATTGATCTCTTAAAGCCTCCACATTCATCGGCACGACCCGCATGGGACCGATATCATTGTGTATTTCTGTATCACACTAACACACTTTGGTCGCAGTACCTCATACTCTGCCTAGATTTGCCCTTCTGACTTTGATCGCACTCTGGCACGTGGGCTTATTCGCACTGGGTCAGTGCGCTTCTCGGTTTCATAAGGCATCTGCTCTAAACCGTAGCTACTGGTTTCCTTTTTAAGGGCTACTTTGTTCTCCATAATTTGGAAATAACGTCGTTCCCTTAAACAGAGATCGTTTAAGTCGATCCAGAAATTTTTAAGATTGTGACCTAATCCCCCACAGTAGAGGTAGTTCGCGTCATAGGAACCGGGAACTTTGTCATGTTGCTGCTGGAGAGAGCCACTATTCCTTCACTGTTCGCTTTACATTTCTTCAGTATGACGGGTAGCTGAGTGACTTTTTACATGAAACATGAAAGGGCGTAAAACCTCGAACAAATTATGGGATAAAGCACTCAGACATTTTAATAATTCAAGCGCTACAAAGATCACCTACATCTGTCACTGTGGTCGCGGTGAATCCAAGCCCACTGATGCCATTCTTTAGAACGTTCAGCAAGTTGAGCGACTTATCGTCTTAGAAGTTATCGGCAAGCTTCCAATATATTTACTCTTTCGTCGGAAACGAAAACCACAATGATACAATGTAGTTTGCCGTTCCGAATTGCGAAGGCCCCATGGGTTCCAGTGTGGTTTTGTGCGTCACAGACATGCTGCACTGTATTGGAGGACCGTTATGACACAAGGAAGATCAGCATCTCATGAAACTTGTCGCACCCTTGTGATCTACCTGTTTGCATACCTAAAAGTGTTTATCATTTCCACAGTGATTGAGCTAAATCGGGTTGTCCTAGACTGTTTCAGGCCACGTAACGAACGTTTCAATTCCGAAATACTCCAGGCATTGTAAAACGCTAGGATAAGTGTGTTGCTAGAGCAGCGAAATATATCTCGTAGGATAAGCGCCGTTTTCACGCTATAAAATTTACGAATGTTTCCTTTTCCCTTATTATAGAGACCCGGTTTCACTTGGGCCCCTGTCGTACATCCCAGTATACATATATATATGTATATATATACTTGCAACAGTCTATGAATAGACCTCCGTGTGGCATTCGCCAACGTGTGCAGCCTAATGAACAAACGTGACGAACTGTGCCGCTTCGTTGTCTCGGAGCGGCCGGACGTATTAGGACTTTCAGAGACTTGGCTGAACTCCGATGTCATACCCCAAGAAGTCGTGTTGTCAGGATACTCTTGTTTCCGATGCGACCGAAAATCAAAGGCTCGTGGTAGTGTACTGTTGTACATAAAATCGTCACTATCTGGCAAACTCACCAGCACCTATCGCAGCGAGGATAGTTTATGCGAGTAGTTATGGTGCACAAGCCGCCTCAGGCGCGCAGAACTAATAGTGGATGTTATCTACCGGAGCCCATTAAACCGCTGTTGCGATTGGTTACCACATGAACAGAAGCACATGAGCCGCTCTCAGTTCTTACTGATGGGGGATCTAAATTTACCTAAGATATTTTGGCCAGACGTTCGACTTCTTCCCGGTCATGGCAACGTTGAGGCACAATTCGCTAAAATAACTATTGAAATCGGGGCAACGCAACATGTCATCCAACCGACGCGCATAACTCCGCACTCGGCATCTTGCCTGGACCTAATGTTTGCGAGCAGAAGCTGAACGAGATCAGAATCATCGAGTCTCTTGCGAACAGTGACCACTGCTCCATTGTGGCAAGCTTAGTACTGTCGTTACCATATTACAATCAACGGAAGCCGACATTCAACTATTGGAAGACGGATTTCAACGGGCTCGTCCGAGCTGCAAGTCAGACTGATTGGACACTACCATAAGATGCGTCACTTGAGACTTGTTGGTCATTAATGAAGGGGAGATTTCATTCGCTCTGAACACGGTTCGTTCCCCTTAAGTATTCAAAAATCGGACCTGTCAAACCGCATTGGTTTGATATGGATTATAGACAGTTAGCGCGACGGCGTCGCAAACTTTGGGATAGATACATCAGCTCGGGTTGTGATGAAGACTACACGGTGCACAAGAAACAACGTAACTTATGTAACACCGCAAAAATCAAGAAACGCCGGCAGTTCGAAGAAGAGCTGGCATCCTCGGCCACAACTGCACCCAAAAGAATATTTGCGTACTTGAAACGTCAACTGAAACCTGGGGATGAACTACCGGTCTTAGAGAGCTTAGACAGAAAGACGTTCATTTCAAGCGCGGAGCGCGCGGACGCCTTGGCCCAGCACTTCCTCACTGTATTTTCCAGTAAACCGACGGCGGTTTCAGGACCGGCACAGGTTGCGCCAGTCTTGCTCGACAGCCTACAATGTGATGCAGTCGAAGTGTACCAGCTACTCGTCAACCTCGATGGTGCAAAGCCCCCGGACCAGGCGGACTTCACCCACTAATACCCAAATCCCTATTGATTTTCATCTCACCAGCCGTGACAAACCTTTTCAATAAATCGCTGTCTGAAGGATCTGTCCCGAACGACTGGAAATGCTCGATAGTGAGACCGCTTCCCAAGGGTGGTGATCCGAGTAAAATAGAGAACTATAGACCGATCTGTTTGACTTCGGTATTATCCAAAGTGCTCGAGAAGGTTGTGAAAAAGTGTCTGCTACCGTTCTTCGAATCGATGGACGTATTGACGCCAGCGCAACATGGCTTTACGAAAGGGCGATCCTGCACCACCAACTTGATGTACGCAAACTACCAGTGGATACGACCTCTCAACGAACGGAAGGATGTTGACGTGGTGTACATCGACTATAGTAAGGCTTTTGACAGAGTGAACCACGAGGTACTCCTTCGTAAACTGCGGACATATGGAATCAGTGGCACGTTACTTCAGTGGTTACACGAGTTTATTGTGGGACGAAAGTTTAGAGTACAGGTCAATGACTACCTGACAGACTGGTTCCCATTGACTAGTGGTGTGCCTCAAGGAACTGTACTTGGGCCAATCTTTTTTCTTATTCATATCAACGATCTTCCGCAGTAGCTCCAGTCACCATGTGCCCTGTTTGCAGATGATTTGAAAATCTGGAGGATCATTGAGAACCAGGACGACTGCGCTCGCCTCCAGCATGACTTAGAGCGACTGTCAACGTGGTCCACTGAAATGCAACTCCCTCTTAACGCAAACAAGTCGGAGTTCATCAGTATCACTAGACGCCCAGCCACTCGAGCATACACCTTGGACGGCCAGTTGCTCCATCCCAACTCATCTGTCAGAGTTTTAGGAGTTCTCTCACGACATGATATGAGATCACTAGAAAATACAGAGAAATTGTACCGTGCGGCACTTCGTATGCTCTGGGCATTAAGACGCAGTTTCTCTACATGGTCCGAAGAAACCGTCCCTCGTCTGTTCACTTCGCTAATTAGACCAATCCTTGAATACGGTGCCCCAGCTTATCATCCGATAACCCAATGGGAAACTGAAAAGCTGGAGAAAATACAGCATATCGCAACTAGAATGATACCTAATCTACAAAAGCTTCCGTATGAAAAACGTTGTGAAAGGCTCGGACTCTACACACTATCCTATCGCCGAGTAAGCATTGACCTTATTATGACCCATTGAGTACTACACTTAAATCACTTCCCCATACTGCGGCCAATATTTCACCTGCGGGAACCCTGAAACACCCGAGGACATCGTTACAAACTCAGGGTCCCCAGCATGAACAAAGTATCACATAAGCTTTGTATCGAACGAAGAATCGTAAACCTATGGAATACACTACCTGAAGGATTATTAGTAGCCGATTCTGTGAAGTGTTTTAAAACGCGTGTCGACGATTATTTCGGAAAACTGTGCTTTTGTGAAAAGATGCGCATACAATGCCAAAAGAAGACATTGTATTCCCGGAAATAATGACACCAACACAAATTCCTAACCGAACACGGATAAACGATTAACGGACCAGACACAACTGCTGATGATTCACAACTAAATGTTTTTGATTTTTCGTAATTCGACAGATTTGTACAGAAACCTTTCTACTTGCTCTTAAATACGGTATCTGTCTAGACATAGAGCCATCAGAAACCATGGAACACAAAAGAAGGTACAGAAATCGTAAAAGAAAACACAACGCATTAAAGTCCGTGGTTTCATCAGAGGGCGAGATACTACCCGGTTGCCCAAGCCGAAGTAGGGTGTTGACTTAGGGGCCACAACCCTGAGCCTTTGGCTGAACAGCCTGCCCGCAAGGCAACAGAGCGAAGTCACGGAATCGCGCCCATTGGGAGCCTGTGACTAATTGTTCAGTTCATACGACTTTCGTTTATTCCTTTTTCAAACAGGGGCCCAATGCTCCCCAAAATTACAGCACAAAGTTGCTGGAATGCAATGCTTTGTCAGGTTGAAGCAAGGAGCAGTGACTTTATTTAGTAGCGAGTCGCCTCCGCCACGTCACAGTGTTGTTAAACGGACATATATGGCTTTTTATAGGGAGAACGCTTGTCAGGCGGAAACCCACCACGTCCTGGAACACTGCAGCCGAACCATTTGCTAGAACGGGAAAATCCCGAACCATCCAGCTGGCACCACGAGGAGGTTGTTCGGCAAGCTAGCCGTACTTCCCAGTGCAGGAAATCGTCTAGTACTCAGATTTGTTTGTACCTATTTCCACACGGCAACTGTACCGCAAGAGTTGTACTATTATAAATACCGAATATGTTATCTATTTGCGCTCCAAATCTACCTTGGTCGAGACTATACCGGCTTGTGGAATATACCGTAACCCTAAGGATCATAAGCCTACGCTGCAATCCAGGGACGCGGGTTCGAGCCTACATAGGGACCGGGCGACCCTCACAGTATCCTTAGCCCACGTGTGAGTGGTGTTGGTCGCACAGCAGCGAAGTGTCAGTATTGCGTACCGGCGTACTAATTTATGCCATTTTTCCTTGTGGGCCATCAGCGACGGGGAGGAATAAGTTACTAATGAGTAACTGTCGGATAAATCAGTGTCTATTCCACAGTCCGAGAAGATCTTTTAGTCACGCAACACAATCCTCGTTTTATAGAGAAATTACGCAGGGTCGAACATGTAAACGAATGTAAATTAACAAGGTAATCAGTGATTTGCTACGAAATACGGGAAGAATGGTGTCCACAGTTTCCATAAATGACCATCATCTACATGCATGTTTTGTGGATGACTGCGACTTTGTTCTGTGTGAAGCTTTACGGTCGCCTTAACTTGATGGATGCCATCACGTTCTAAACTGAAATGGCGGCCGATAAAATGTCACAAATGGAATCGGAAACATCCAATGAATAGGTGTAGGTGGTTATCAGAATAATGCAGATGGAGATCAGTTTGATTCCATTTCTCCCTAATCCCCTCAAACTATCCACTTGTCTACCTCGTAGATCTACCAAGGTTGGTCCAGACTGCTCCGAAACATGGGTTCTACGCATTGTTTCTTTGTCCCAATATGAGTGTCAGTTCTATTTAACTCGAAAACCTACCGTGCGCACAATCTCACTGCTGAAGTGATAAGAGCGACCGATTCAGAAGATATTCCTTCACTCGATTTATCTTCTTTTTTCTTGTCTAGCTACCCATATTCCTTCCGTTTAATTGAATCATAGATTCATTTTCTGATGTTCACTGTCTCAGTGAGTCTATCAGTCTTCTGCGGAGTATTGGGAGGTTCGCAGTCCCTTCAGATCGTGCCGTCCATCAGCCCAAAGAGTTGACGGCATAGATTTCATAATTTGGCTCTAGATTTGTCATCAGCTTTCATTGGTCCTGTCTATTTTCATTTCCCATTCACCACATCACAAACGTTCTGCTTAAACATTGTACTCGTAAGCGCTATTGTGGTAAACTAGCGCCTTTCATCGAGTCTCAGAAAGCTTCTTTGTACGAAGTACCAAAGTAGTGACTGCGAGTTGAAATCTTCCATGGGCAAATCATTCCTCACGCATTGACGGACAGTCGCAGACTACGGAGCACTGTCCCTTTTCTGCCTCCGACCACGATCTCGGTCTAGACTCCCAACATCAAACAAGACTATTACTTTGCTTTTTTGCTTCTTTTCTGCCATTCCACCTTTTTTTACCCACCTGAGTTGTTTTGCAGCACAAATATATGTAGAATGATGATATCTCCATTCTCATTGGACTGCAAAGGGTCAGAGCCTCGTAGTGATACAATGTGATCCACCGTCTGACTCAAGCTGCAATACACACCATACGAGTAGAATTGATACCCGTAGTGAACACAAAACATCCGCACTTACAATAGTCAGATATTGGATTTTATTCTTGTTCATATCTTCCGATCATCCATTTGGTTCACTAATGGACATTCCGGTCACTTGATCTCTATCGTGAGCCACGCTGTTACACTACTGTCTGCTCTTGCTTATCCGCGTATCCATACTTTGTCGAGTCCAACCAATCTAACTGTTCTCCGTACCCGGCACATCTCTTACGTGCCACCGCTTGCGACTACTATCTGAGTAGCACCTCAAACGTCTACATGATTTTTCCGAAGAGTAATGTCAGTAATTCGATTAAAAAACGTCTACGAATCTGATAGGTACAACACATTAAAAGGTTTTAAAATAGGTTCTACTTGCGTCGATACATCGTTTCCAGTAAGATTTCCAGGCATCGAAAACGTCAGTGTAAGCTTTGTCAACTGTCTCGAAGTGATGTCCCTTCATGGGAGCTTTCAAGCAGTAGAATAAGGTCTGGAGGAGAAAAGTCAGGACTATAGGACGATTGCGGTAACGATGGTATCAGCAGCAGCAGTACGTCGGCTATTTGAACTGATGCTTCGCCGCCATACAACCACAACGACCTGCGGAACGAAGAATAATAAGAGGGAGTGAAGATGGACTTAACAGAAAACCTTAATACCCGAAACAAAACATCCAGGGTCAAGGCGCCTACACTTTGTGTCAACAGCTTAACGTCATAAACAGCTGGCTATCGTGCAAAGATAACGCGGCATCGGGGAGACAGCTTCCTAGCGGTTTTCCCTGCTCCGCATCATGATCAGCCATTACGTCGCAGATAACAACACCAAACAGGAAGTCGGACTAGGCTACAGCAGCAGGTACACCACTGGTGTCGACTGCGAGCGATGTCCTGTAATGTCTCGAGCCAGGCACAGGGCAAGTCACATGGACTCCAGCATGGAAATCGAAACGGACCAACAGCACTAAGTTCTTTCGTCAGTGACCTCATTTCCCACTGCTAAGTTAACTGTTGCCAATTTCATGGCTTACGCCACCCT
Organism: Dicrocoelium dendriticum; assembly: GCA_944474145.2. Taxonomy (NCBI): domain Eukaryota; kingdom Metazoa; phylum Platyhelminthes; class Trematoda; order Plagiorchiida; family Dicrocoeliidae; genus Dicrocoelium; species Dicrocoelium dendriticum. The sequence goes on along the minus strand of OX104059.1, from coordinate 77,905,938 downwards.
ACATCTGGTAGATAAAGCAAGACCCTACTCGGTAAGCGGTGACCGGGTATCCGTAGTGCCTGTCCAAGCCAACGCAACTTATCCAGTGCTATTTGTTCTAAGGAACTAGCATAGGTATCATTATCTAACACTCGCCTACGCACATCATCCCTGTGGACACGTTGGTGCCACCCGACACCAGCAATGCTCCGCAGACAGCGATAATAAACGACCTGAAGGCACTTCGGACCGAAGGGGTTAGGTTTCACTACCACAGAGCAGGACGGCCCTCATTGTGACCTTGTAAACACGGTCTTTCATACGGAGCTCAACTCCTTTCTGTCGCCAGAGATGTTGCAGATTCAAGAAAGTAGTTTTGACTTTTGCAACGCGTGAACTGACTTCAGTCTTTATGTTCCCAACGTTGCTTATGCACTTGTCAATGTAAGCGAATTGATCAACTCTCTCGAGTTACTCGCTATCAAACGTCTAGGGGTCATCAAATGGCTAGTGGTCATGCAACAACTCTTTGGAGCCTCTCACCGCCCATAGCTCATCTTCCATCACCTGAATAGGAAGAGTTCCGAAAGCACGGGGGCCAACTGAACTAACTTTGGAAGTGCTCCTCCCACCAGCTATACGGCGCTCCTTATTGTGAGACATGGCGCCCGCGCTGTCTCTGATTGTCTCACTGACGCTTGATTTCCTGGGACCAGTGTTACGGATCAGCTGCACGGGATTGAGTTAATTGCCTACTGCTCCCGCCTCCTCCATTTCTTGAGCCCGACTTACCTACTAGGGTCCGCTTTATTTCGCGCCAAATAGTCCGTCTGATTACATTGTGCTCAGAGCCAGCCGGGAGTCTTCTGGATACCTACAGGTTCACAGATATCTGGGATATCCAGTTACTTGTGCGGTGACGATTGATAGTGCCGCAAACAGGGTCTCGCATAGCGCATGGCGGTCGAAATCCTATTCCACTGAGTCTCAGTGTCATTAGGAGCGAAATTTCGGTAGGCAGGGCATTCTGGTAAGCTTGCCTGACCGAGGGCTGAGATAATTTCTTAGTTACTAATCATGAGATGCTTGGTGTGCATCCCGATAAAGTTCATGAAAAATGACGGTATACCAAGGGATGATCAGAATCGACGCAAGTACTCCAGAACGAACGGCAATCCAGGATGGAACCAAGCCACCTATAACCCATGGTAATAAGATCTATCTATGTCCATTGCCGTGAAGTGCGCATGACACGTGTACTGCGTGGAGCTGAGTGTGGCACTGATCACAAATTGGTTCGGACCAAACTGTACATATATTTTCGTAAATCGATGTATTGCACTCCCGCCGTGAATCGGCGTAAATTTAACATTCTCTCCCTCGGCACTGTGGCGAAACGTACTGAGCTGGAGAAGGCGATGGCTGCACGCCTGTGTGGTGATGTGGACTGTATAGCCACAGTGGGCGACCTGTGGCACCACATTCGCGACCAGGTGACAGCTGCTGCGGAGGAGACCATCGGGCGCGCAAACTGTAAGCGGCCTGATTGGTTTGATGACAACAATGTGACGATTGACGCATTGGTGTCAGAGAAGAATGCAGCATTTGCTGCACATGTTGCAGACCCCAGTGACTTGGGGAAGAGTAGTCAGTTTCGCAAACTTCGACGGCGACTGACCCGAGAGCTCCGTCGCATTAAAAATGCATGGTGGACGGAGAAGGCGAAGCAGATGGAATGCTACGCCGAACGCCGTCAACACAAGGAATTCTTTGACTCCTTGAAGGCGGTGTATGGACCGAGATTGGAGCCGCTGAGGACACTGATCGATGGTAGTTCAGGCGCTACCTGCACCCAGACTGCAGACATAATGCAGGTCTGGCGGAAACACTTTGACTGTCTCTTGAACAACCGTTCAGAGATCGACTGGCCTACATTGAATGGCCTGAAGCAGCACGATGTGAAGGCGGATCTGGCGGATACGCCGAGACTGGATGAGACGCAGAGAGCACTTGCTCAGCTGCGAAACGGCAAATGTGCCGGAGGTGACGGGATCCCACCTGAAGTATTGAAACACGGTGGACCCGCGTTGTTGACTGCGCTGCACCACTTGGTGCAACGCGTGTGGATTGAGGAGGAGGTGCCTTCTGAGCTGAAGGATGCCCTTGTGCTACCACTGTACAAGGGCAAAGGTAGCAAGCAATGTTGCACGAATTATCGTGGCATCAACTTGCTGAGTTGTGTGGGCAAGGTGATTGCCCGAATCCTGCTCAATCGCCTCGTGAGTCAGATTGTGGAACCAAACGTGGCGGAAGAGCAATGTGGATTCCGTTCGGGTCGCAGCACTATAGATATGGTGTTTGCGGCTCGTCAGTTGCAAGAGAAGTGCAGAGAACGACACCAGCCATTGTACTCGCTTTTTGTTGATTTCACCAAGGCATTTGATACGGTGAACCGCGAGGCACTGTGGCTGGTGTTGGGTAAGTTTGGTTGCCCGCGTAAGTTTGTAAGTTTAATTGAATGTCTGCACAGTGGTATGCGAGCGAGGGTGCAGCTGAGTGGAGAGACCTCTGATGACTTTACAGTTGTCTCTGGTGTGAAGCAAGGCTGTGTGTTAGCTCCTGCCCTGTTTAATATCTATCTTCATGCAATGTTGTCTTGTGCTTTTGATGCGGCTTGTGCTTACGGTGTTCGTGTGGAGCACCGTATTGATGGTGGGTTGCTGAACATCCGTCGTTTCGGTGCGAGAACTCTAGTCTGTGAGACAACTATCCGTATGTTGCTGTTTGCTGACGACTGTGCGTTGTTTTCACACAGCGCGGATGAGTTGCAGCACATGACTAGTGCTCTGGCTTCGACAGCGGCCAAATTCGGGCTCACCATCAACACAAGCAAAACTGTCTGTCTCTTTCAGCCTTCACCGGAGGTGCAATCTTCAATATTGCCGCAAATCAGCATTGGTGCTGAAGTATTGGAAACCACCTCCCGCTTCTGCTACCTTGGGAGTGTGATGTCGACTGATCAGCAGCTACACGTTGAGTTGCGTAATCGCGTGTCGAAGGCGGCAGCGGCATTCGGGAAGCTTGAGTACCGAGTGTGGAACAACCATCAGCTTAGCATTGGCACGAAGCTGATGGTGTACAAATCCATGGTACTGTCCGTTCTTCTATACGGCAGTGAAACGTGGACGATGTACCGTCGGGATGTGCGATATCTCGAGCGGTTCCATCAGCAGTGTGTGCGACGAATTTTGCGGATCGGCTGGGGCGCCAGAGTTGCAGACACGGAAGTGTTGCGCCGAAGTGGGATGTATGCAGTGGACTGCATACTTTTACTGCGACACCTGAGATGGCTCGGTCATGTGAGCCGTATGGATTCGACGCGAATACCGAAACAACTTTTATACGGTCAGCTGAGTATAGGGAAGCGGCATGCTGGGAAACCCAAGTTACGTTACCAGGACATGATTAAAGTGAGCCTCACACGTTCTAATCTTGATTGCAGATCATGGGAATCGAAGGCGGTTGATCGTGGTGCATGGCGCGATCTAATCACGAAGGCAGTTGCTGAAGTGCGGGAGAAAGCCCTCATGCATGCAGAGAAGAAGCGGCAAGTGCGGAAGCGGCAAGCACCGATGAATTGTACTCCATCGACATCGAGCGCATTGTGCTGTAGAACATGCGGTCGCGAGTGCCTTAGTCAGGCAGGCCTAGTGAGCCATGAGAGAGGTCACTCGGGACCACTGCCGAAGCGACGACGGGTCCCGCAGTGAACGTAGGCAGCACCGGCGCAGCGTTTGTAGGCACGCTGAATTCGATTTACTAACCGCATGCTTGCATGCTAAGTCTCTTTATTTCAGGTGGTGGGTTTTCGGTTCTCTCCTAATGCCTTTCTTTCTCATATAAATGTCTAGTGGGCCATGCGCTGTGCCATTTGGGGCCACTACAGAAGCGACGACGGGTCCTGCAGAGAATTACGACGAGCCGGCGCAGCGTTTGTAGGCACGCTGAATTCGATTTACTAACCGCGTGCTTGCATGCTAAGTCTCTTTATTTCAGGTGGTGGGTTTACAGTTTTTACCTTAATGCTTTTCTTTCTCATATAAATATCTCCCTGTACTCTATTCCATTAACTTGCACACATCGCTTCAGCCAATTGTATTCGATTTCCATAACATTTTTGTGTTCGTGGCATTCCGTGAACTATACTTCCTGACCTCGTGCACTTAGCTAGGATTTGTTTGTAAACAACTTATTACGTATGCTATTTAATTAAGGTTTATGTCACCGTTTCCTTATGCATTAATCGAGTTTTTCTCTTTTTCTTTCTCTCTCTCTCTCAAGTGTTTGGCTGTTGTTTGATATCCCCGGTGTGGCTGCGCTTGATGTGCATGTTGACAAGGTGCCTACCTGTCTATTACCCACTACCTCGTCCATACTGGCTCCAGGAGACAGTTGGTCGTTGCTGGAGGGGACGGGGTGCACGGTCCTTGTGGCCGTGTTAGGCTCGAAGAGTGGTTCCATGCACTCAGTGTGGAGCGGACTACGGTCCAGCCACCGCCTTGTGTGCGCTTGATTCCCCAAATACAGTGTGCTTGTGTTTGCCTGTGAAGGAGTGTGGGCCGGCTCCGTTGATGAAACGTGGTTCCCATCCGCATGCCTCCCGGTCTTATTCCTTCGGGTTTACACTGGATATGGGGTGTGTGGTTGGAGCTGTGGGTGGTGCAGCGCAAGCCATCCATGGTCCCTCTGTAGGCGCAGGCGTCCTGTGGCTTGCCACAGTGACAGGCAAATCCGAAACCGGATGCCGCCAACCATGTATGTATGTGTGCCCCATGCTGAGGCTGATGTTGCATTCTTGATGCTTCTTCACCGCAGTTGGGCTAAACCAACTTACACTTAAACTAGGTCTTTTTAAGCTGGATAAATTTCATTCCGCTTTATTTGGTTTGTTCTGCCTCCCTGAATAATGTTCTATTAACTGGCCACGTTGCTTACACTAATTGCGCTTATCTTCGGTAATTTTGTTGCGTTTGTAGCATTTTAAGTAACTTGTGGACATTTCTTACTTATCACGGATTTGTTGCTAACCAACTTACTTCATATGGTAATTTAGCGAAGAGTTATGCCACCGTATCTGTATGCATTATTGGATTTATTTTATTTCAGCTTGTCGTTTAAATTGAATGGCTGTTGTTTGATATCCCTGGTATGGTTGCGCTTGATGTGTATGTTGACAAGGTGCCTACCTGTCTATTACCCACTACATCGTTCATACTGGCTCCAGGAGACAGTTGGTCGTTGCTGGAGGGGACGGGGTGCACGGTTCTTGTGGCCGTGCTAGGCTCAAAGAGCGGTTCCATGCACTCAGTGTGGAGCGGACTACGGTCCAGCCACCGCCTTGTGTGCGGTTGATTCCCCAAATACAGCGTGCTTGTGTTTGCCTGTGAAGGAGTGTGGGCCGGCTCCGTTGATGAAACGTGGTTCCCATCCGCATGCCTCCCGGTCTTATTCCTTCGGGTTTACACTGGATATGGGGTATGTGGTTGGAGCTGTGGGTGGTGCAGCGCAAGCCATCCATGGTCCCTCTGTAGGCGCAGGCGTCCTGTGGCTTGCCACAGTGACAGGCAAATCCGAAACCGGATGCCGCCAACCATGTCCATTGCCGACCAACTACAGGAGGACGCTAAGTGACACTTCGACTCCCACTGTGTCTAAAAGCAGTGGTACTAAGAAACAGCTGGTGCCCCGTTGTTCGTCCATAATTACCACTTACCCGAGCTTCTGAAGAGCCCAGGCTACCTACATGTGCATTCATATCCGGTGCAGGCACCATATCTGAATTGGTAGCACTACACAGTAGTGTGTTCAGTTCGTGATAGATGTGTACTTGGCAGCATCAGAACTGTAGTCAGTGGGAGCATAAGCAGAAACCACAAACAAACAGCGTCTAGTCTACTTCGTGAATCAGCCTTAGTTGATGTCGTCAAACGGGCACACCGACGTTTGCTCACAGGAGTCCAATCAAGCAATGACTCAGCGCTGGAGTAGAGGATGATGCCCACCCCAGCTCGACCATTGATTGCTGCATCAGCGTCTTCCGACGCGTACAACCGATAGCGAGAGGACAAGCCGGATACAGTTAATTCAACAACCCTGGGATGGCCATTGATCGCAGTTTCGGGTACATAGCACACGCCAATAGCTACTGCGTGCAACGTGCGTGTGAGTGCATTCTGTTGACCCATTTGTCTTAGAGTGCGAACGTTGAATGCCACCAGGGAAACCGGGCAGCATGGCCTTATAGGTGACTGTTTTCGATAGGTGCCCATTTGGTGCTACGGGAAGGTAGCTGTAGATGGTTCGGTTCCGGTGTCAATACAGCTGCTGTCAGTTAGGCTACGAATCATAGAAGGAGGTTATCTATCGGGGTTGGGGAGTAAGGGAGACAGATTGAAAGGAAATAAGAGGCGCTGGCAGTAGAATGCTTTCGCTTATCTGCCCTGCTGTATACAACAAATAAGTCGACGCTCGATAATCTGCGCGACGACCGATGCAAGATGTAGTTGTTTATTGAAGAAACAGTCATGGTTGTACGTGGGCCGAGATACTCCCAGGGCGCCCACACCTAGACAGAAGAACTATAAGGTTCCTCCACCAAAGCCTGTCCGCAAGACAGCGGAGAGGTGGCAGTGATTAAGTGTTACAGAAATGGACACCATCCCATTTCAAACACCCAATCTGGAGGACTAGGAGACTGACCAACTTGATATGAGTAGCTATCAAGAGGCTCAAAGGGGTACGCAAATCGTTGCACCAGTTTGGCGACGGGAACCGATGGCACCTTTGAATGGGCCAGGAAGCGGGTCATGAGGAGGGCGGTGTGAGCCAGGACTTTCAAGATCTTGGACCGGACATGATGAACCCCCAGTGTGTCTACTGAGCAATTCCGCGTAGAATTGGGCGTTGACGATCATACTTTGTGTTACAATCTTATGGTGGACGAGCCACTTGATGTCATAAAACACAGACAGCACGGTCTTGCTCTTTGACTTGCTCATTCTGGTATTCTTAAGGCGAGGTTTGCTACTCGGCAATTTTCCTTTTTGTTTCGGGGTCGTACTTAAAGACCTGAGATTCATCACTTGTGATTACATTCTCTAAAATGTGTGAGCCACTTTAACACAGGTCCCCAAGGTTCCTGGCACAGTTCAACTCGATGCGATTTTTTGTCGTTTTTCAATTTAGGCAACAGCCTCGCGCACACTTTTCTCATCCGCACATTGTTCGTCACAATCTCGTGAACGGTACTTTTTGGAATGCTTAGTGTCTGCGCCATTAAACGAACACTCAAACGACACCTGAGTTTAACAATTCAGTCACACGCGTCCCATTTTCTTCCGTGGTTGTCGTTGATGGCCTTTCAGCGCGGACTTCATCGTTGACCCCTTCACGACCGTCAGAAAAGACTTGTGCTATTGGTAGACTTGAAGTTCCGATAAAAAATCATCACCAAAGACTGTATTTATCATAGAGAAGGTTCCCACTGCGAACTTGCCGTTTCACGAAAAACTTGATGACAATCCTTTGCTCCATCGCGGATTGCATGGGAGGCGAAAAATAGTTGCACGAAGATGGTCGTTTTTACTCTGCGGATGATCGCAAACGACTGAGCGATCACGCGTATCTAAACTGACTAATCGATCTGAACCAACCAGAGCGCGTTACGACGTGCATTCACTTCACAATGAATTCACTGACGCTACTTTTCGGAGAAACGCTGTATCCATGCAGATGTCGGTTTGCGTTGCTGCGATTGGATTGTTTCCGAAGAGTGAGTTCAAATGATACTCCCTGTTGGTACGACAATTCCGCTTTCATCTTCCTTGATCTAAGAGGGCCGAGCTCCTTGCACTCGGCAGGCCGAATATTTCGACTCCCAATTCCCTAGTTGACCATCATGCCCACCACGCTTCAATGTTATGCGCCGTGAAATTCAGCGAACGCGAATTGATTCTAGTATCAGCGAGGCGTATAGCTTAGCAGAGCGAAAGTACGCTAGGATGTCTACGGGTTAACTCGGATGGAGGCTATCCCACCCCAGTTATTCCTACTGAAGATTTGTTGTTCTTTTGTGTTGTAGACCTCCGGTGAGCTCCATTGGCATATTTTTACTTCGTTACGCCATTACCTATTTGTGTAGCACATCCGCCACGTTCGGGATCCTTAACTTCGTTTAATGTCTACTTGTTGCGGACCTGACAAATATCCCCGCAAAAACGCGCCAGTAACTCCGGCAGAATGGTTGTGGGAAGCAGGGTCCAATTCCTCCTCACAACGTGGCAGTGTTCAGTCACCCCGAGACTCGGCCCAACTGCGCACCTACTGACCATGTTCTTCTACCAACTACCACCCCGTCGTGGTAGCTATTTTCCCTAACCTAATAACCCATAACATTGGCTGTGATTTACCCTTTGTTGGTAGTGAAAGAGCCTTCAGGTGATCACTTGCCTTTCTTCCACTTAGCCTCAGTTTGGAGTCGGTCGGTCACGTGATTTTGTGTGCGTTGATAGCCGGGCAGCGTTCGCGTCTAAGTCACTAGCGTGCGTCTACTTTAACCCCCTCTCGTGTGCGTCCGTTCCGAGGGCTCAGCGTCTCCCCGAATACGTGCGGCTAGGATCGTTCTCACGCTCGCTCAATTTCCGTCTCACCAGCGTGCACCCCGGGCTAAGCTAACGCCGTCAGGTCAGCGCAAATCCGTTCGATTGGCCAGCGTTCCAAGCCGTTACCGTAGACGTGCTTCAACCGTGCCGGTGACAATATTATTAGGCATCTGCGCAATCATAACAGAGGCGTTCCCTCAATTATAACACTATTATTAGTTGGTTACCTCAGCAAGAAAATGTACTAACTCTTAACTAGCAGCAGGCAAGTGTGTTAAGTCTAATAGTCAACATGAATATCGGGCCTCTTCGCGATCTTATGGATGCTCGCCGGCACATTCCGGGTGGAAGCTAACACAATCACACTCGCAGAGGGCTCCGGGCAAAACTCCGTGCTAGTCTGAAGAGACTGCGAATATTGGTAGTCTCATCTTGCGTCAGAGATGGAAGTGGTCACTGATCTTGGTAACCATCGGAAGTTGTTCCGGCTGATACGGTAAACGGGCAGCAGGAGACCTGGTGCTAGTGAAACCATACATGACGAGAGTGGACAACCTGTGCACAGCTTTCAAAACGCTTGGAGCGTTGGGCTGAATACTTTGAAAATCAATTTGATCGATCGGAATCGTCAGATTTCTCGTATGTCACTGATCGCCCTGCTCCGTGGGCTGTCCCTTTGGATCCACTCTCTCGCTCAGAAGTCGAACGTGAAATCGGACAAAGCCGAGGGACCAGATGATCTTCCTTCAGCCCTCTATAAATTCGGAGGCCCTGCTGTTGTGGATGATTTACACGAGTTACTAGTGAAACTGTGGGAGCAGGAAATTGTCCCAACCGACTGTAGCCGCTTTATTATAGTCACGATTTTCAATTGAGGCTGGTGTTTGGAATGCGGCAACCTTAGAGGAAACAGTCTGATCTCCATCGCTAGCAAATTGCTTGCCTCTGTCATCCTTCAGAGACTGACTGGTATTCGTGGAAGCCAGATTCGTGAAGAGCAAGCCGGGTTTCGTAGAGATCGAGGCTGCCTCGACCACATATTCATAATGTGTCAATTGTTGGAGCGTCCTCACATATATTGGCGGCCCACTGTTGTCGTGTTCCTCGACATTAAAGTTGCCTTCGATTCGGTTGATCGATGTGCCATTTGGGACTGTTTTCCCAGGAAATATGTGCTCGAGAAATATGTAAACATTATCCGTGCACTATACGCACGTAGCTCGGGCAGAGTGAGGACTTACGGCAAGCTGTTGCCGTCCTTCAACGTCTCCAGTGGTGTGAGACAACGGTACTCGCTGTCATCTATTGTTCCAGCTTTAATGCGCAACAAGCAATGCAATACCCTAAGCAGACAAGAAATGCACGCAATAAAAACCTTGAAGTCTGACGAAACGATCAACATCCTGCAGGCAGACAAGGGACGGATGACTGTTATAATGGATAAAGCAGATTACACTGAGAAAGCTTTACATCTCTTGAACAACACAACGACCTACAAGTGCACTGACACCGATCCAACCTCACAGCTGACAAACAAATTAAAACCGAATATTGAAACAACTTCAAGCAAAGAATCAAATCACGAAGGAGGAGAACGAACGAATGAGAGCCCGTGACTCGAGGATCGCGCAGTTCTATGGACTCCCAAAGGTACACAAAGATGATGCACCGTTACGACCGATCGTGTCACTACCAGGAACACCCACTTACAACTTGGCGAAAGAAATGTGAAGACGCCTCAAACATCTGACCTGTGGATCGTAAAATTCCATAAATAATGCCCAGCAATTTCTACAAAAGCTCAAAGACCTGCGAATAGATGATGATGAAACAATGATATATTCCGACGTAACTGCCCTCTACGTCTGTCAACTTACAACTGGCAACGACAAAGAACGCCTGAACAGCAGTGAACAACCAATCGGGAACCTAACAACCGAAAACGTATGCAAGCTACTCCATTTGTGTCTGTCAACCTACTTCTCTTTCAACGGGAAGATCTACGAACAATTGAAAAGCGCGCCAATAGGATCACATATATCGGGACTCATCCCGGAGATGGTACTGCAAAAATTGGAGGAAGATGTACTCCCACTCATTAAACCGAAACTGTGAGTCCGAAATGTTGACGACACTTTTGTGATCATCAAACGCAATAAAGTTACAGTCGCACACCAGCTATTGAACAATGCCATTGAAGACATCCGGTTTACGATGGAAATGGAGAAGGTAAACCAACTGCCTTTCCTGGATGTATCAGTAACCAGAACCATGGGAGGCTGCAAACATCAGAAAATGGACACATACCGACCAAATTCTGAAGTTTAACAGTAACCACCCGAAATGCCACAAAGTAAGCTGTGTGCGGACAATATTTAGTAGAGTGCAAACACACTGCAGTACAGCGGAGGCAAAGCAACAAGAAGAGAAGCATCTATTTAAATGTTTCCAAATCAACGGATACCCGCAAAGCTTCATCCGAAGGTGTCCGAACCACAACAAACCAAACAGACAGCCTACACCAACGACGGAGAGACGCGTTGTTTTAATTTATATGAAGAATATATCCGAAATGGCAGCAAGACTATTCAAACAACATCACCTCATCGTGGCACACAAACCAACTGCCACATTGAGGAAAACTCTGTCGAAACCGAAAGAGAAACTGGAAGCTCATGAGCAAAGTAATGTTGTGCATAGACTAAGTTGTAGAAATTGCGAAAAGGACTCTGTTGGCCAAAGAGGCAGAAAATTAACAACACGATTACAAGAGCACAAAAGAGCATGCAAAAGGCACTATGCATCATCGCTAGTCTCAGCACACGTGGATAAAAAAGAACACAGCTTTGACTGAGTCAAAACAGAGGTCCTGACATGAGGCGAAACAAGAAGAGAAAGGGAGTTCCTGGAACCGTGGTTCTCAGCAAAAGACTCGATCAGCATGCATATCGAGATTGACCCAGTTTACCAACCCCCTCGACAGAGGGAACTTATGAGACGCCGCTTTGATAGGAACAACCCGAGCGATGACTTCGCTACAGGGAAATGGGTAGACAACGAGACACAGATAGAAGCCATAACTTTCGAAAAGTCACCTGCACGCCGATCACGGATCAACAATCCAATTAGCGAGATTACACTCCACATGTCAACGCACTTATGAAGCCGCCTCGCATGGCGGTGAAACGTTTGCAAACAAATTTCCCAGCTCGGCGAACAAATGAGCAACTGAATTATCAACGACCGTTCTGTGTTGACAGTGTAGGCGCCGTGATTCGGAGCATTTGTTTGGTCCTCTTCTCCATCCCTATTATTTATAATTCAGGGCTCTCTTGTGGTGTGCAGCTGTTCACTGTTACGGAGAGAAAGCCTACACTGTCGGCGATCAAGCCGAGAGCAGTGCCGCAAAAGGCGGGTCGATCTACAAGTAGAGACCGAACTCGAGTAGAGATCAAAAAGCGAATCTATGCGGGATCAGCGACAATTTGGATCATGAACCATTTGAGTTGTGTTAATTAGTATTAATTAGCATCTCCAATATTGTTGTGTTAGTAGTTGCCCAGGACCTATTTATTGCGCCATGCTCTCATGCAATAGAATCCCTCTGTCCAGCTGGTCTTCGACCTTCTTATTTCGCAACGGGTTGTACTGATTGGGGCGGGACAGCTAATTCAGACAGGTTATCCGCACAGTCAGCGGAATCGAACAGATTTCTGGTGACGGTCAGCTGCGCAGTAGCAGCAGGTTAGCCGTACATTCAACGGCAACCATAACAGCTAATCAGAAGTAAGGATCATAGAAACAAACATAGATTTTTCTGTCACACGTTGAGTATTTTGGAAACCCACATACTACTGTTGTGACAAGCAAAACGCATCGTGAAAGTTGGATTGACAGACATACAGCCAGATAATAATGAACCTTCATCGATTTTGATAGTGGCCTCACTAAGATTCATTGTGGTAGGGTGTAACCACGCTGTTCGATTCAAGCATAAGGATCATAATAGGTGATCCGCGCCTGTAAATATGACAATCGTCTCTGGATTAAGACACTAGTTGCGGCTGTGCCCACCTGCATATCAAATGCAGCAATCAACGAGATTCACCACACCTTCTTTTGGAGGGACCTCTACATTCCCATTGAGGTGGTTAGGTTGACATTCCATGATACCAGTGTAACGGTGAAAAGATCCTGTCGTTTAGGCTAGTTTGCACAAGGTATGGTAAAGACTCCTTTTGACCAGTGTTCCACGCCCTCAAACGAGCAGGGAAATATTGCAAAGGAATTACAATACCCACTCAATATGCCTTAGGGACAGAGAAGAAAGATTAAAGGATATATTTAAGGCCATCAAGGCTAATGTACGACCGCACATGGCTGGCTAGCCGAACAACCTCCTCGTGGTGTCAGCTGGGTGGTTCGGGTTTAACCCGTTCCAGCAAATAGTTCGGCGGCAGTGTTCCAGGACGTGGTGGGTTTTCGCCTGGCAAGCGTTCTCCCTATAAAAAGCCACAAATGTCTGCTTATCAACACTGCGACGTGGCGGATGTGACTCGCCACAAAATAAAGTCACTGGCCCGTGGATATCCGGAAAGTGTTATCCAACCCAAGGACATCAATCGCTTATGCTCACATTCCTGACGATAACAAACAATCAAAAATGCTGCGGCACATTCAAAGACGCAAGCTACATTCATACACAATAACATACGTATATACACCCATACACTTACATACACTGTTATGCCAAACATGTACTTTTGTACATTTTTGATCACACTGTTAGCCAAACATGATCATGCCTGTAAAGGTGTGTCTCGCAAGGTCGAGAATAAAAGTTTATTTATTTATTTAATTGTGAAATCGAATGGTTGTGTCCGATGTGGTTGCGATTAGCGAAGGCGTTGTCGCCGCTACGTTCATATTTTGAACCAGTGAAGTGAAAGTAAGGAGAACCCGATCAATGCATGCTCGAGTCCGATTGTGTAAAGTGGCCTTCCTACCAGTGTTTGCTCTTTGAACAGAAACGTACTGTGGCGGTAATGAATCGTAGTTCTGATGACCGAGGGAAGTCTAATCTGCATTGATTCAAATTGTTACATCGCCCACAACAATCGATATCAGTTAAGCCATTAAGGCGATTCAATGATATTGTGCACCTACATCCGAGTCAAGAGAGCGGGCACAGTGCGCTCTGCACTGGTGAAAAGTACACCACCGCCGATCAATTAATTGGTAGAATTGTCAGGCCAACTGCCAAAACGCTAGAGAATAGTGCGAAGAACAGAGTTCACGCGACAGCAATCTACGGTACCATTGAATCTACATCCAACTCAGAAGTTCTCGATTGGTATTGACAACTGGAATACTTCGGTAAGTAGACGAATATTTTAAGTGGGGAGCAGTCGAGTTCAGATGCGAAACATTGACCGTCAGATATCTAAAGAGACGGAAAACCAGGTCCTTACCACGAGCACGTAACTGGCTTTGTGCTCCCCTCGATGGTCAATAATATTTTAGGGGTATGGATACCGAAGCTTAGCACGTCATATCATATGGTCCGTGAGGGGGTTTAAAAGGACAACGAAAAGAAGAATGTCAACTTGTTTATCATAATAATCACTCAGCTGGGAAAACAGCTCAAAATGCGTATCAGTTTTATCCATCTGCATCGCTTGATGCAATTAATAAAGATGTCGTCTTTGGCTTCCATAGCAAAATCAGTGTGGGTTGGCACATTGTGTTCGTATGGGTCATGTAGGTTGTATGATGTGGTCGGCACATTGTCGACAACATCTTTGCACACGACGAATGTAGGAGTAGCACTAACAGATCCTGGGATGGAATTCCAGATGTGGCAAACAACCAGCAAGAAATTTCGACTACACTCCAAGCGGCTGTACTTCTCTGCCATTTCGTGACAGTGACCTCTCGCGCCGCTATTATGACTGAGCTTTAGAAAATGAGAGCACATGTGACAAGGATAATTTGGAATCTGATAAACCAGATTAAATTCACCAAGGAAGCACTGATATCATCCAGAGAAGTACGAACACATCGTCTCGGTGGGACCGTAACCGACGTCCACTATCTAGGCTTTTCCAAGACTCGACCGCGACATTATTCGTGTTTTAATCCTTAGATGAAGCGGAAACTTACTACTTCAGAGGTGGCTGCAGGTGCAGATTCAGGGCGCATTCTCTGATGTAAATGATTTGGAACGTGGTGTTTCACAAGGATCAGTGTTGGATACGCGTCTATTCCTGGTCTTTAGCTACCTCGTGTGTCATCGAGTGGGATCGCTTGCTTTTTCAAGAATGATATCAAGATATGGTGGGCAATTGGTGCTCAGGAAGATCACGAATGCGGCAACAAAATCTAGACCGTGCTGTTGTACGGTCA
The DNA here is from genome assembly GCA_944474145.2 of Dicrocoelium dendriticum. Lineage (NCBI taxonomy): Eukaryota > Metazoa > Platyhelminthes > Trematoda > Plagiorchiida > Dicrocoeliidae > Dicrocoelium > Dicrocoelium dendriticum. The sequence continues at coordinate 77,890,894 of OX104059.1, read as the reverse complement.
CTTCCGTTCAGCCCGGATAAGTGTAGAACAGAGCACATGTACACCATAAACTCAATAGCACATATAGGCCGGGAGACCATCTCACATGAGCAGGACTTTGGGGTGGCGATGCAAGACAATCTCGGCTGTTCGGCGCAGTCCTTGAAGGCGTCCAAAACCGCGAGCGTTCTGGCGGTTCGACCAATCCATTTTTCTACGAATGCTCGACGCATATGTGAGGTACGCATGGTAACCCTGGTTAGTACGCAACCTGGCTGCGCTCAAGATCAAATAGCGAAGTAAACCAAAAATGTGAAGAGCATGCTTTATTTGCCATACCAACTGCGACTGGAAACTCTAGGAGTGTAGAGTGAAAAAGATCGATGTCTTCGCGACGACCGTGGCCTGACCAACCAGCATTTTGAAAATCCGTCATCTCTTGAAGCTTAACCATGACACCAAGCTAAGGGGGCACCAGGTTAAGTTGGCCGTACACAGTACATCAAGTTGGGACGTTGCCTGAACTTTTCCTTCCGGATTTGTCAGCCCATGAACGCTTTTTTGACATGTCTACGCCGATGTTATCCATTTCCAAAAACGACTCATTTGCATCATGTGACATGGCTCCCATTCATCGGATGACGACAAAAAGCAACCAAACATTGTGTGCACCAGTCCCCACGAAATCGGGATAGGCGGAGTTGTATGCGCGTCAACGCGACTATTACGATGAGTAAGGAGATAAAGTTTACTTTGCTGACAATTTTCTTCTTTGAATTTTTGTACTTCAAACGGACTATCCTATGGAACTCGTTAAGCCTGTGAGCTTTTGTACCCGTATTATGACATTGTAAGTTACCATGAATGGAAAAGCGCTTTGGCATTTTGATTGCTAAACGTTGCGGAATCTCCAAAATAATGAGATCTCGCTTTTGCCACGGATGTCAGGCTTGAATTGCACTTTCCATGTGAAGGCTTATGAGCGCAGAGAGAAGTGAGGGGAAATAGATGAAGGTAGTTGTGATGAGACGGAAAGCTCTCCCTAAGAGTCCTACATTTTTGGATGTCTCTGCTGCTACACAGAATTGCTTTTGGCAAATGAGGTCTTCATGTATCAGCATGTCGAGGTATTTTCGCGATAACAATACCGAAGATCCTAGTCGCTCAGATTATAAGTGTGAATCGTTTGGTGTTGGAAGTAGAACCCTGGACATTTAGCCACGTTGAATTCGATTAAATACTGAACCGACCATTCATAATTCTTTCGCGAGGTAGTTTTGAAGCTGAAAGCGATCATCGGGGGCACAGATCCCTCGCCAAACTTTGATATGGTCGGCACAATGCAAAGTGTTAAGTAATTAGGCTCACTAGATCGTTAATGAGTATCAAAAAAGATGGGCCCCAATACCGAGCATTGTGGTACGCCACAGCAGACTTGGATAACATCTGACACGTTCACCTCCAGATATCTGTGCGAGAGGAATTTGCTGGTCCACCCTAGGAGGGGACTACAATGGCGTATCTCCGAAGCTTAGAGATAAAGATGCATTGGTCCTCCCGGTCGAATGCCTTAGAGAAGTCAGGCTAGAAAATATCATCTACCATACCACAACCCACTGTTTCGGTCCAAGTATCTCATACCAACAGTAGATTGGAAGTGCGCGTTTGACATTGATACCATTGCTCTGGGGATTAGGTATAGCACTGAGAAAAACACCTCGTGAGAGCCCCACAAGTGTAGTACGTCAAGATTGTCCTATATCTTCGTCCTTCCTGAACTATGTCGCCGAAATAATCATAAACAAATCCCCCTGACCATCTTCTACTTAGGCCGGCATAGAAATCGTGTTACGCGACCTAGCTTCCTGGACAATACAGCTCCACTTGGATCGGACTCACTGCTACACATGCGGTGATGGACAAGCTGGTGCACGTGCTTTGCATATCTAAAATGCAAAGTACTGCCACTGAAAGCATGCAACCAGTCTTCGCACTTATAAAAGTACCGCACGAAACAGTCGATACCATTGCTTACTTAGATAGTTGCATCAACTCTAGCGGCCAGATCACACAAGAAATTACCGCACGCTTTGCAACGTGTCAATTACAGACAAGGCGAGATATAAGCCTACTAGTCAAGAGAAGGGTTTACAACGTTACGGTGCGACCTGTGTTACTGTATGGATCTGACCGACCGAGCGTGTGTGACCACCGACGCCTGCGCAATGTTGTTCACGTATATGGTGCGAGAATTTCATGAGCAGTGCTGCATTTCATCTGGTGTTTGACAAGGTAGTTGAAGAAGTAACGACTCCGCTGGCTCGGTGACGTTCACCACATGACAGACAGTCGGCTGCCTTAACATGTGTTGCTCTCCAATGGAGCATCTGGTTGGGCGAAATCCTAACTTGGCCAGTCAATGGTATGACATTCGAGCAGGGAAAAGACAAACATTGAAACCGACCCTACGAATAGGACACAACCATGTCGTCTTGTATGTGTTCCCTTATTATTGGCCCTAAACTGCCTCACTTAGTTACCACATTTCAGATTCATTCATCATTTTGAAGACGAACAACCTACTTCATTCGCTATGACTCAATACATTGGATCATCTTAGCTGATAAACCGAACCGAACGGAAGACGTGGGCGAATACACAGCAGTGTCTAATTGCGGCTTGTACAGCTCAGATGAAGCTAAATGTAATCCAAAAAAAATAACTAATGTATTGCGATCGAATGTAGACAACATAAGAACATACGAAAAACACGATTCGGCACGAGCTGGATACGCACGAGTTTCGAGAAGGACACTCACGTGCACATATGGCCATTATAAAGGATAACAGTAGGTTCATCGAAAACCATTGAAATTGCACGAAAAACAATAAAGGGTAGAAAACAAAATGAGCAAAACAGTGAAGAGAGAAAATCCGGATGACAATCTCCCAATTTCACGCTAAAATATACTAAATCAATAGAGAACAATTCCAATGGGCCAAGAAAATACTATGACCAGAAAAATATGATCGCAATCAAACCAGAGGGGAGGAAGTTGTCTGACTATGATCGGAAGGCACAAAGGTAGTTATCTGGCTCATTGATTCGTATCCACACGGAAGTCCCCGTAACACCAGATATTCTTGCGTTCTTTTTTTGCTTTCGCTTGGGCTTCAAGGTATCCGGGTAACAGTACTCGGGACGCAGGTTTGAGAAGCTGTGGACGCATGGGTTCGACACAAACCAGACCTTCTTCAAGCAGCTGATAGGCCACATCAATCCACGGAGAGGATTCCGATGAACCCGGAGTGCCAGCGCATGGCACTTTGATGGCAACTCCCGGAACCGGTTTTATGGTCTCATTTGCACAAGGGACCGGGTCAAACTGCACAGCCAATAGGACCTAGGGTGTGAAATCAGAGAAACGTAACAGACTAAAGCAATTGGGATACAAAATAGTGCACGTGTGGCCTACCAGCTCGGATGTTAAGTCATAATGAGTACGAACTGAAACCACTTGATATAACATGGAAACTATGGAAAGCTCATATGAGCAGCGCATCAATGTAAAGATAAATGATTGAGAAAAAATCGGGACGGAATGGCGAAACAGAAAGTTACAGATGTCGAGAAGTAATATGCCCCACATTCAGCCAGAAGTGGAACACGCAAGGCAGCTTCGGTAGCGTACGATGAGTTGAGTTATGCTTCAGACATCTCAGTAAGAGGCGAGTGTATTCGAAACGGATAAGAGCCAAGCTTGGCTTATGTCACCAAAACAACTAACATTACCACTGTCCCATCATGCAGACGTTCATTCAAGTTGTGGAGCACACGCTCCGGAAAAGCAGTTTGTTAACTCTGATGATTGGTAGAGCCATCGATACAATGAATGCCCAAGGCTTAAGAAAGATTAGTGAGTAAAGTAGATTAGGAAGAGATTAGTTACCGTCAAAAGTGAATTGTGGTCGCGGAAGTAAATTTACGAGACCTGCACCCGAGTGACTGGGAAACAGAACACAAAGCGATCCGTAAGCCACTGCAGACAGAAAGGATATTTGATGATGCAAAAGCCTCCTTCCTCTTGCATCATCAAATATCCTTTCTGTCTCGTCGTTAGGAGTAACAATCGACTGGAGCTAGGATCCGGCCAGTGGTGCATGCAAGACGCTGCGGAAGCAGAAAATTGATGCTGATGGAGCGTGACGCATATAGAAGCATGTCGAGGATCAACGAATCGGTGGAATATTAAAAAAACCTATTGGACACGGAGGCATGTGGTTGACCCCAGTTCGAGAACAACTTTTGCAGTCACGTAGCTGGTGGTATCATGTCAAAAATATCCCGGACATTTTAATGCGCCTATAAGAATTAATTCGAATGTCTAACAGTATAGTGAGTGGGGGAGGTTAACACTAATTAGATAGAGTTAATGTCTGGGTTCCTTTTTGATAACCGCTAAATAAGCAAAGGAGTGACAAAGAAAGTAAAGAATAATCACCTCCTTGTTTTCCACAGTCTCAGCGAAAGAGTGCTCGGCAAAGGATCTATTGGTAGCGTCTGGGGGCAGCTGTACAAAGGCAAGACGGTATTCGTGAGCTTGTGGTGGTATTGACGCCAGCGAAGAGTAAGGTAACTGGGACACACGCGTCGGGATTTCATCAATCTCAATCGTCTCCTCGTTGCCGAAGTCGACGAACTGCACCGTGATCGATTTGGGATTGCGCCGAACTACGCGCGCTCGGTACCAGCAATTGTCCAAGCTGAACGAAGCCGCGCACAGCTCCCCTTTTTTCGGCTGGTAGTTTGGGATTGGCGGAGGAGGTGGAGAATTCAAACTCTGGCTAATTTTGATAATTGTAGCCGAGTCTGAAGGATGCTGAACAAAGAATCTGAGACCCTCTGAACCCGAACCTGGCTTCGAGATTGCCGTGACTTGAGCAGGCTTCCAGTGGATCTGTAAATACATAAACAACCAATGATAAGCTTGAGTTGATCAAGAAACGGTGGACCAACTCGTCAATAACAAAGAACAATATTGCTTCGTCACCAGCGTACTTCTACTGTGACCGGCAGTAGCTGTTTACAGGGATACTCGCTAGCCTAACTGCGAGGAGTACCAAGTCTACGCCAGTCGAGAGGCTAATCACTAGACGTAGCGCTCTCACATAGACTGTCTGGGTTATCTACCACAACAATGAGCAGCAGTAACTGAGTTAACAGTAGTGGATAACGTAAGCAGTCAAAATGTCGTTACACTTTCGACGATGATGGTGGTGTTAAGATCGGCGCATGATTTCTACACTGTATGCACACGTATTACTTGTGATGGCCAAAATGCGAAGCGCATCGTAATCGCAAGTGAAACAAGGGAACATGCACAACAATTTACGACCAAAGCTAAAGCAGCACAAGCAATTTACACAAAGGACTGTGGATAATGGTGTACAAAATATCAAGCATGACAAACAACTTTGACCGAGGATTATGAACTTGTCTTCAATTCACTTTGCGATGTGACTCGTGAGGCAATGTCTATGAAACACCGAGTTGGGTGGAGCTTACAGAGCGTCGATGTGTAAATAGGCAAATAGAGTGAAACCATGTCAGTACGGGCCAGTTAGCCTATAAGTGGATGAGTCTAGAAGCAGCCAACTGGGCACAACTAACTGCCAGCATGTCGGTGTCGATTCTCTTAAGCTTGAGTGGTCAAGTGTTGACAAAATACGGAGTGTCAGTCCTAGTCTTGATGTGTGAGAATTCACACTAATCTGGTCTAATTTTGACGTCGTTTTCTCGGCTTTGTTGAGCAAGGGGGCAGAAAAACAACACCCCAAAGAATGTAGAAAAAGATTTTAAAAATGTCATGTCTCAGAAATGAGCAAAACTGCCGGGGAAAAGTTCAGTTGAACAGGCACCGGGCTGTGGATCCAGTTGCAACGACTGAATTCCCTAGCATAACATATAACAACGGTCAGAAAATCAGACCGAAGGCGAATAGAATACAAAGGACATGGAACGTGTGCCAAACTATTACGGATGGAATGAAAATTACCAGTTAGATGCAAAAAACCGAGAGTGATTGCGCGGGGAGTTCTAGTCTTTAACTATGTGTATGGACCATCCCGAGGTCCAGATTCACGAAGACAACAGGCGTCGGGCTCCCAAGGCTCTTAGTCAATTTCTTCATTCGCTAATACCTCGTGGTATCGCTTAACTTGGCGCAGAGACCGCGTATAAAGCAGGCTGAAGAAACCGGTCGGCAGGTATTCGGAACACATGACTTAACCGGCTAAGATAACAATAGAGCAAGGCCCCAAATCTATTATTAGAAACCAACTGCCGCAACTTAGCAGTGCACACTCGGTGTTCCCACCAGATGTGAATAAGAGACGAGACTGGACCTCAACATGGTGCAACGATTTGCGTAGCTCTACCACCCACTGAGCTATAATGGGTAGTGCCACCAAGAGCTAATTCTACCTGGTTAGTCAGTGGCTAGAGGTTAGACGAACTCGGTCTTCTGCTCCTCCAAGTTGTGGGTTGAAAATGGGACCGCGTTTGTTTCGGTAAAACCAAATCATTGTCACCTCTCCGCTGCCTTGCGAAGGACAAACTTTTGAGCCAAATGCTTTGTTTGAGGACCATAATCGTTATCCTAGGTAGATTTTAGCGCAGCGGCAGTGTCTCATCTCACGTATAAGCATGACTATTTTGACAAACGTCATCCACACCTTGCATCGGCAGCTTTTAAAAAGTCGCTTTATCTGCTGCATCCAGCGAGACAGGCAAGCGGAAACATACGCTACAGATCGCAGTTTCCGTTCTTCTCCAAATCTTAATAACCAACCGACACCCATTATTAACTTTTCTCCTATAATTTCCAGCCTCAATGACAATAGCCGCGATACCACCACTGGAGTTAAACCATTTGCAGCTATCTTCCCGCATCGCCTACTGGACGCTTATCAGCAACATCTAGCAAAAACGCCCTGATGGCCCGTTTCCCTAGCGGTCGTAACATGTACTCGCCTCAGTAGTATATACATATTAAAATTGGTACGCCATAGAGAAGACTAGTATGACCTATGCGAAAAGAGGACAAAGAAGTCGTGAAGCGTGTCACTTCTTTTGGCCGACCAGTGGAGGAAAGGATTAGACATTTTAAGCCGAAGGTCGGCATTGCAAGAGTGCACAGAGGGCAGTATCCTTGACCCGCGCGCCATCAGTGGTGACTGTGGGGCAGCAAACCGTCAGTGCGGTGCACTGCTGACGCATATAAACGTCCGCACCTTAAGACGAATCAGTCAACGAGCTGCACTCGCAAGAATACTGGACACACTCACGGGGTTCTTGAATTAACTGCGCCGGGTTTATGCTCTCGCTAATGATTACACGTACCCGGAGACGATGATGCGGCAACCAATGGTCAAGCCGGAGTGGGAAGATTGTTCTCAGCTCCAAGGTTGAGTCATCGCTACTTTAATGGATTCCCGTGGGCAAACTTTTGTGTGCCCGTCTGAAGACCACATAAGGTTGATTCACAAAGTAGACTTAACGTTGTTAGTTTGCGGATTCCGCTTATGCACCGACCTACTGCAGTTCTGATGCTGCACAGGACACCTTCCAATGGGAGCTGAACATGCTACTACGTAGTGTTACCAGTGACAGGGGGTATGAATGCGCAATTAGGTCTCATGAGAACTTCAGAAGCTCAGATTGGTGGCGTTTTGGACTAAACTCCGACTGGACAATGATTAACGTCTGTTCCAGCAGTGTCCGGAGCACTAGCGTTTTGTTAGTAGCACTGCTATTAGACAAAGTGGACGCCGAAATGCTACTTGGCGTCCCCCAATAGCTGGCCAGCGATGGACCCAAATAGACGACGTTGCCATAAGTTACAGTTGGCGTGGTACCATCCTACTGTTTCAGGTGTTACAATCTAATGGCTATCCAATACAGTTCATGAAGCGTTTCAGCGACACAGTGAAAGGAGAACGAGAATCTACGTTGCAAAAAAACGTTTTTCACTGAGTTGCCATTCATGAAAGTCACCGCAATACAAATAAGCGCCTCAATGAGAAAGGCATAAAATGCATGCTTACGTCCAGAAGACCACTGCATAAGTGTTAATTGGACACCGATGCCGAAGCAGTGTACGTACCATTGTTTATACAAATCTACATGCAGCTATGGAGACAGATAGGTTGGGCGCACTGATCGAAATCTAGGTGTCCGGAACAACGAACACATTCCGCAAACGGATGGAACATGCAACAGTTTCACCGAATGAATCGAGTAGCAAGGCTGCCTCAGCGATTACGAGCCATTTGATGAACAGTGGTCACCAGGTAAACCTGGATGAATCCTTCAAAGTAATCATGCGCAGTCAAAGGCCTCACATTTTCGAGGTCATTGTCATCGATCGACAGCGCCCGACAATCTGCGTTGAAAAACAGCTGACTGTGACGCTAAGCCTTCCGTGACAGACAGTAGCGCACAATCGTAATCCTGTTGATCAACAATTGGACTTAAGTCATATTAATTTGGTGTCTTTGTTATTTGCATTTATGTGGCCGACGAGAATGCACGAAATGCCAGTGTCAAACAACAACATACATCTTCTGATATTCTTATTTAGAACTATAAATAAAAAGCTATGTTGCAAATTTCGTTATGAAATACCTACGTGGTACCCTGTCGTTTTTCCATGAATTCTAATTGGATGCGCACCAAACGTCTCCATCGATTAGCAACTGAAGAATTATTCCAGTCCTAGGTCAGGTAAGCCTACCAGGATTCCCTGTGTACCATGTTTCGCTCTCTCGTCCTAATGACACTGAGATTAAGTGGAATAAGATTTCGGCTGCCACGCACTATGCGGGAGCCTCAGTTTACAGCACTATCCATCACCACTGCATCAGTAACTGGATATCCGAGATGTTGGTGAACCTGTTGGAGTCCAGAAAACTCCCGACTGGGTCTGTGCACAATGTAGCCCGAGGGATTATTACGCACGAGCACAAACGGAGCATTCGTGCTGAGAAGACAACTTGGTGGACCAGTAGGGCTATAGGAATGGAGCAGGCGAGAGCAATAAGCACTTATCGCAAGACCATCCTAATGATACTCACCACTGGTCCCAGGAAACCAAACAGTGAAACAATCAGACAGCGGGAGTGCCCTGGTGTACGATAAGGAGCGCCGAATGGTTCATTGGGGTGAGCATTTTCGGTGAAGCAGGCTTAGCCATCGGGGAGCGTGGTTCAAGACGGATCACGGATCGAACTGCTAGTCCTGATTCCCTCGCACGCACAATATTTAAGGATGGTTAGATCATCTGCAAAGCATTGGCCACTCTGTTCGAACAGATCTGGAAGAGACCATGCCAGCTAACTGGAGTGAAGTGATTATAGTGGTAATATACAAGAGCAATCGCACTGACTGTGTTAACCAAAGATTTTACCCCCTAACGCCGGTAGCCTCATTGCTAATTCTTCGCCTCACTGCGAAATGGGAATCCCGGATTAGGGAAGAGCAAGCAGGTTTCGGCCCCAAAGAGACCATACAGGCCATATATTCTCTCTCTGGAGCAAGTGCTAGATCAGTGCCACATGTGCTGCAGACCGACAATAGCTGTTGCTGGACTTCAAGAGTGCGTTCGACTCAATCGATCAATCCATTCTATTTGGATAATTGTGCAGAAAGGCGTTTCCATCAAATAGGTGAGCAGTTAACTTACCACATACCCGAACACCACAGACCGGTCAGAGTCTACGGTGACTTAACAGATACCTTGCCAACGATAAATGATGTTTGTCATAGTTGCCCAATTTCCCCTATTTTTGTTAAACGTCGTCGTGGACTCCATCATCCAGTGTTCCCTTGCGGAATATCATAATGCATGCATTAAAATGCTGCCTGGTGGACAGCTAGTTGATCTTGATTATGCGGATGATGTCTTGCTGTTAATTCACGAAGTTGGGGACGCACAATCAACTCTGAATAACCACCATCATTTGGCATGTTGTTGCAGGACCACCGGCCACTTGATTCCCTGTTGACGATTGATAGTCAGAAACTCGAAATAGTTGCTAAACTCACTTACCTTGGCAGACGCACCAGCAAACATGGGCGTATAATCAATTAAGGCAGTTCAGGTATCGCAGAAGCTATAACTGCCTTCTTGAATCTGTGGCATCAGAAGGGGTTTCCTTCAATCGGAAAGCGTGTTTACTAGGTCGCAATGAGGATCGTACCGCTGTATGGTAGTGAGAATTAGCCTCTTCCATCTGAGGCGCTTACAAGACTTCGAGCACCGCTGCCACTGAAGCATTGCTGGTGTCGGGTGGTGCCAATATGTTCGCGACGAGGATGGGCGTAGGAGAGTATACTAGGCAGTGATAACCAAACTAGTTCCTTAGAACAGCAGACAGCACAGAATCAATTGCAGTGGGTTAGGCACCTACTACGTATGCCCTGTCAGCACCCACCTAGGAGATCTTTGATATGTTTGCCAGCAGATTGAAGGTGGCGCAAGACTAGAGGTGGGTAACAGTTAACTTGGCAGCGGGAAATGAAGTCACTAACGACCAAACTGGGTGCTGTTGGTCCGTCTCGCCTTCCAACCTGGAATCCGCGCGATCCGCCTTGTGCTTGGTTCCGGACACCACAGGACATAACTCGCAGTAGGCACCAGTGGCGTGTATGCTGTTGTTTCCTAGTCGGATTGACTGTTTAAAGTGGGTTTGCTGATGTGTTATCTGCGGGGTAATGGTTGATTATGACATGGGGCAGTGAAGGCCACAAAGAAGCCGTCTCGTTGATGCCGCCTTGCCTCAGCACGATAGCCAGCTGTCTGTGAACGTATGTTATTGACATGGCGTAGGCGCCTTGATTCTGAATGTTTGCTAGGTCCCCTTCTCCACCTCATATCATTCTTCGTTCCTTGGGTCATCGCGTTTATACGGCAAAGAAGTATCAGCTCAAATGGGTGTTGTACTGATGTTGATGGATTTTAGCAACTACTAGGTGCCTGATAATGTACTTGCTGGTTGCCAAAAGAATGCGCTCACTAGTGAGCTTCAAGGTATATCGTCGTCATTGGTGGCCTTCAAGCTGAAACGTTCTAATTGGCTCGCTCCTATTGGCTGGCCAATAAGCTTCAGGCTGCGCCAGGTTCAAACTGTTTCGGGGTGCTAGCGAGAGGACCGCTTCCGAAAGCTGTTATGGGCACGCTCCCACGGTGTGCCATACGTGTGACGCTGCTCTAACACCTGCTGCAGAGTGTATTTGTAGTCTGCACAAGGGAAACCTACTTTCTCTTCCCTAATCCGGGACTCTCGTTTTACAGTGACGCGACGAAGGAGAATGGGGGCCAGTAATTTCGTTATCTATGATGTTAGGCTAATATTCTTGTGGTCAGCACAGTATGTGCGATTGCTCTTATATATCGATTCATTACTGTTAGCTGGCATAGTCCCTTCCAGATCTGTCTGAACAGGGTGGTCAGTACACTGCAGACGACCTCATCACCCCTAGATAGTATGGATGCGAGGGAATCTGGACAAGCAGCATGAATGTGACCGAAGCCTATAGTCGAGTTTCACACACGATCAGTGACATAAGTCGCTGACTCGCAAGAGCATGGTCGTGGGGTCGAATCCGGCAGGATTCGACCATAAAGCCATCAGAAACCATGGAATTCAAAAACCGTACAGAAATAGTAAAACAAAACACAAAACAACACAACAATGTCCATGGTTTCGTCAGAGGGCGAGGTACTACCCGGTTGCCCAAGCCGAAGTAGGGTGTTGACTTAGGGGACACCACCCCGAGTCTTTGGCTGAATAGCCTGCACGCAAGTCAGCGGAGCGGATTCAGGGAATCGCGGCCATTGGGTGCCCGTGACTGATTGCTCAGTTCATACGACTTTCGCTTGTTTCTTTGTCAAACAGGGGCCTAATGCTTCCCAAAATTGCAGCAAAGTTGCTGGAATAAAATACTTCCCCAGGATGAAGTAAGCAGCAGTGACTATTTAGTGGCGATTCACGTCCGCCAGGTCGCAGTGTTGTTTAACGGACATATGTGGCCTTTTATAGGGAGAACGCTTGCCAGGCGAAAACCCACCACGTCCTGGAACACTGCCGCCGAACCATTTGCTGGAACGGGAAAATCCCGAACCACCCAGCTGGCACCACGAGGAGGTTGTTCGGCAAGCCAGTTTGCTCGTTAGTAACTTCATTTCCCGCTGTCAAGTCAAATTCTGTTCACCTCAAGCCCTGCGCCACCCTACACCTGGTAGACTAAACAATACCCTCCTAGGTAAGCGGTGACCAGGTATACGTAGCACGTATGCGAGCCAACGCAACTTATTCAGTGACATCTGTTGTTCTAGGGAAATAGCATGATTATCACCATCTAGTACTCGCCTACGCATATCATCACTGCGGACACGCTGGTGTCATCCGACACCAGCAATGCTTCGCAAACAACCATGATCAAAGACTTGAAGGCGCCTCAGATCTTCAGACCGAAGGGACTAAGTCTCACTACCATAGAGCAGAACGGCTCTCACTGTGGCCTTGTATACACGGACTTTCAGACGGAGGGAAACTCCCTTCTGTCGCCAAAGATGACGCAGGTTCAAGAAGGCAGCTCTGGCTTTTGCGATGCGTGAGCTCACGTCAGTTTCTATGCGCCCATCATTGCTGATGCAGTTGCCAAGATAAGTGAATCGATCAACCACCTCGAGTTCCTCGTTAGCGAGGGTCCAGGGGTCATAAAGTGGCTGGTGGTGGCTGGTGAGACGCGCATACCTAATAATGGGACCACTCGAGACAGGCAATTCAGGGTTGATTGTGTCGCCCCAACATCGTCGAAAAGCAAGAGGATATCGTCCCCACAATCAAGATCAACCAATGTTTCACCAGACAGGACCTCAACGCCTACATCGTGAGATCCCGCAAGGGAACACTATATGATAGAATCCAAGACGAAATTAAATGAAAACGGGAAATCGGACAACCATGACGAACGCCACTTGTGGTCGGAAAGCTATCCGATAGGCCACCGTAGACCCTGACGCGGCCTGTATTGTTCGAGGATAGAGCAAGTATGATGTTCACATATTTCGTGGGAATACCTTTCCACCCAAGTATGTCGAACAGAATGTATCGATGGGCGAAAACGAATGCACTCTTGAAATCGACGAACACAGCTATTGTCGGTCTGCAGGACGCGTGGTGCTGCTCTAGCACCTGCGGCGAAGTGAACATATGGTCTATACAGCCATGTCCTGGGCGGAAACCTGCCCGCTCTTCCCTAATCCGAGATTCCCGTTCTGCAGTGAGGAGACGAACGAGAATCGAGGCCAGTAATTTTGTTACAACTGGTAATAGGCTAATACCCCTGTGGTTAAAACAGTCTGTGCGACTGCCCTTCTTGTATATCGCCACCACAACCGATTCGCTCCAATTAGCCGGGACACTCTCTTACTTCCAGATAGGTTCGAATAGGGAGGTGAGTGCTTTGCAGAGGAGATCACCTCCATCTTTAAATAGTACATGAGTGAGGGAATCCGAGTCAGTGGCACGAAAACGATTATGGGCTGTGATCGCGTTTCGGACCTCGGCTTCCGACGGAGGCTCTAAACTAAACGTCCACGGCTCCTCCTGCATCACCTGAGTAGGAATAGGTCCGGGAGCAGGGGCCAGCTGAACTGAGCTTGAAAGTGTTCCGTGCAAAAGCCAGAGCAACCTTCTTGAACCTGCGGCATCTTTGGCGACAGAAGGGAGTTTCCCTTCGTCTGAAAGGCCGGGTATACAAGGCCACAGTGAGAGCCGTTCTGCTCTATGGTAGTGAGACTTGGCCTCTTCGGTCTGAAGATCTGAGGCGCCTTCAAGTCTTTGATCATCGTTGTCTGCGAAGCATTGTTGGTGTCGGATGGCACCAGCGTGTCCGCAACGACGATGTGCGTAGGCGAGTACTAGGTGATGATAATCATGCTGGCTCCATAGAACAACAGATAGCACTGAATAAGTTGCGTTGGCTCGGGCACGTGCTATGCATGCCTGGTCACCGCTTACCTAGGAGGGCTTTGTTTAGTCTGCCAGGTGTAGGATGGCGCAAGACTCGCAGTGGACAGAAGTTGACTTGGCAGCGGGAAATGAAGTCGCTGACGACGGACTGGGTGCTGTTGGTCCGTCTCGCCTTCCGGGCTGGAGTCCACGTGACTCGCCTTGTGTCTCGCCGATGCCGCTTTATCTTTGCATGATAGCCAGCTGTTTGTGACGGTAAGTTGTCTACACAAGGTGTAGGCGCCTTGACCCTGAATGTTTGCTTAAGGCATTAAGGTTTTCAGGTAAGTCCCCCTTCTCTCCCTCTTCTTATTCTTTATTTCATAGGTCCTCATGGTTGTATGGCAGCGAAGCATCAGTTCAAATGGCTGATGTACTGCTGTTGATGATGATGATGATGTATCACTGCACCCGAGCTGTCTCTGACTGTCACACTGACGCCTGATTTTCTGGGACCAGTGGTGCGGATCAGCTGGAAGAGCTTGCGGTACTTCCCGACTGCACGCGCCTCCTCCATTTCTTGAGCCCCACTGGTCCACCAACCTTCCTTGTCAGTACGCAGGCTCCGCATTAGTTCGCGCCTAATAGCCCGTCTGGTCACATTGTGCTCAGAGCTAGCCAGGTTCACCGACCTCTCAGATATCCAGTGACTGGTGCGATGACGACTGATTGTGTCACAAGCAGATGCTCCTTCTGCATGACGGTCAAGATTCTATTCCACTGAAGCTCAGTGTCATTAGAACAAGACAAGGTAAGTTCGGTATGCAGTGCGTTTTGATAAGCTTGCCTGAACGAGGGCTGAGACAATTTCTCAGTTGCCATTTGGAGGAGACGCTTGGTGCGCCTTCCGGTAAAGTTCATGGAGAAACGACAGTGTACCAAGATATGATCAGAGTCGATGCAAGTGCTCCAGTACGAGCGGAAATGAAGGATGAAAGCACGCCATTTGTAACTTATGTCAATGTGATCAATTTGGGTCCATCGCTGGCCAGCTACAGGTGGACGCCAAGTGGCACGCCGGCGTCCACTGTGTCGAAAAGCAGTGTTACTAAGAAACAACTGGTGCTCCGCACGCAGTTGCAGCAGACGCTCGCCGTTGTCAGTCCGTTCAGAGTTAAGCCCATAATTACCACCCAGCTGAGCTTCTGAAGAGCTCATACGCCCTACTTGTGCGTTCATATCCCCTGCAAGTACTGTGATATCTGAACTAGTAGCAATGCGTAGGAGCGCGTTCAATTCGTGATAGAATGTGTTCTTGACAGCATGTGAACTGCAGTCAGTGGGACCATAAGCGGAAATAACAAACAAACAGCGTTTGTACTACTTCGTGAATCAACCTTAGCTGATGTCAAACGGGTTGCCCCTTAGAGCTGAGAATGATACCTACACCAGCTTGACCCGTGAGTGCTGCATCGGCGTTTCCGGATGCGTGAAACCAATAAAGAGAGGATAAGCCGGGTGCAGTTAATTCAACAACCCCATTAGGGTCATCGATCCTAGTTTCTGACACACAACACACATCAATACCCAGTGTGTCCAATGTGCGTGCGAATGCAGCCTGTTGACCTATTTGTATTAGGGTGCGAATGTTGAACGTCGCCATGGTACCGGAACAGCGTGGCTTCATAAGGGACCGTTGCCGATAGGCGTCCGATGGGTGTCGCGGGGTGGTTCTACACCAGTGGCACTTCGGTTGCTGCTAATTAAGCTGGGAATTAAAGAAGGAAAGTGAGTAATTGGGGTCGG
Organism: Dicrocoelium dendriticum; assembly: GCA_944474145.2. Classification (NCBI taxonomy): domain Eukaryota; kingdom Metazoa; phylum Platyhelminthes; class Trematoda; order Plagiorchiida; family Dicrocoeliidae; genus Dicrocoelium; species Dicrocoelium dendriticum. The sequence goes on along the minus strand of OX104059.1, from coordinate 77,875,090 downwards.
GATGGGAGTGAGATAAACAGATGGAAAAGAAAGAAGGGAGGCGCCAGCAGTAGCATGTTTCCGCTTATCCGCCCTGCTGTATGCGGCAGATAAGGCGACCCTTGATAAGCTGCGCTACGGCCGATGCAGGATGAAGTTTATGTTGTCGAAGAAACAGGGAATTGGGGGTCGGGAGGAGAGTAAGAGAAACAGATGGAAAAGGAAGAAGGGAGGCGCCAGTAGTAGCATGATTTTGTATATCCTCCCTGTAGCAGATAAGGCGGACCTTGGTAAGGTGCGCGAGGGGCGATGCATGGTGTGATTAGAGCTTGAGGAAATCCATCTAGGTAGCTCTCCTATAAACTGTCTATTTGACCTTGTTAGTTGCTTGTATGTACTGCCCGCCGGGTGTTAAATACAAGCTTTTCCAGAGGCCTTGTTTCCTGGTCTGGGAAGTCGGCCGGTCCAGATTGCACAACAGCATCAGGTTATCCGCAAGATCAGCGAAAATTACAACAAAATGGTGTGTTACTGGACCCTGCAGTTCAAAACGTTGGACCGGAAACAGGGTTATCAGACGTCCAAGTTATTCATGCAGGTAGTTGGCAATGACCGACACATTGGATTCGCGAATATTAGTATAAGGGAAATAGTTTCGCTGCAGGACAAGGTTACAGTAGTACACTAGAACCCAGTAACGACGATTTACGCCACGCAATTATCCGTGGTCACATACAGATATGGATACTACGAAGTTTCTGACGCCGAATACACATGGTCTATGCCGCCATCCCTCGAACCTTTAGCACAATATAAATCAAGAACTTCACCTGGGCCACAAGAATAGGCGGAGTGAAAACAGGAGAAAGACGGCACAACTTACCCTGGTAGCTTCCTTTTCATCCAGTTCCCCATTTTCCGAGTTTCCCACCGGCAATATAGACAGGTCATCCAAATAGCCTGAAATGAGATTACAGGACAGCCGATCCTCATCTGCGCCACCAGAGTTGGTGGTATCGTTTAGGCTATTCAATTCGGCCTCCCACTGTTTAACGAATTCCTCTGATGACCACAAACCAAGGCGACTGGATTTGGCAGTTTCCTCAGCCTTATCCAAATCGTGGTAGTAAGGACTGGCCTCGGTCGACGGCGCCCGATGAACAGTTGCGAATCCACGTGAGACTAACAGTACGCTTAAGTTGACCTTTGGTTTCACGGGAGCTTCGGAGGGCTTTTTCTTCTTTTTCTCATTTGATTTTGCGGGAGTGTTCGATGAGGTATCCACTGACGCGCCGTCAACAAAGAGCCAACCGACAAAGTTGCCAACTCTGTCCATTGTTTCTACCGTTACCTCCACGTCCCTCTGCATACATAATTCCTTGACAAAGATGTATGCCTCCGTACTGAAGGGCATACCAGGCTCTTCCGTCCCATCTGGCAATAATCTGACACATTTTTAGAGATAATGAAAGAAAAAAATTACCAAAAAACGTAAGAATACGGTGGTTACTGCATCATGCGTCATAGCTAATTTCCAAGGAATACCGTCTTTAAATCAAAAATGCAAATATGAAAAGAGCATAGATTTTGATTGTGCGCAGAAAAGAAGTACGTGTAGAAATGTACCTTCCCCTTCGTGGACACTGAATACCGCTTAAGAGTAAGGTGAGCAGGCAAGTGTCGCGAGGTAAGTATACGCGTAGGCGGCTGGCGTGAACCACAAATTCCACCACTGCGTCCGACTGAGGGGCTCTTTTCAAGAACGGAAGGAACTGTCGTGATTTCGCCAAGTTTCCTAAAGTGGGACGGAAAATAGGGTAACAAAAAACGCTGATAAACAAAGCGATAACATAAGAGACCAATACAGGGATGGTAATTTAACATTAAACAAAAAATCAGTACAGCATAAAAACAAAGCGCAGCACGTCAAGTTTACCGAATGGGTCTCGGCTCAAAGTATGCTTGATAAAATACCCATAACAGGATCTGACAGCTCTAGCTGTGTCAGCTGTACGCCGTAACGGCGCTTCGCTGAAGCGCGACCATCACCAGTCGCGCGCGGGCTGAGTATGTATGTATGTATATAATCTCAACAGTCTATCAACTAGACACAGAGCCAACAAAAAACCATGGAGATCAGCGGATGCGCAAGATTCATTGCGTCATAATCATCGTGGTATGCTAGTTGAAGCTGAGCAACACACTTCAACTAATATGCCGCAGGAAGAAAGGAAGCTTTTTCACATAAAGTAGAACGGATTCCACAAAATGCTATGTCGATTCATAGCTGCCGTAACCGGGAAGTCCTGACGCCGGAAGGCCGACTGCTGTCATCTGCATGGCAGGTGCCTGCATGGCAGAGGAGGATGCGTCGGGCTATATCGCATTTAGATAACAATTCATGATAGATACCGTCCTCCATGGCGCAGTTGCATAAGCTGCGGGCTAGTTGGCAAGAGCCACTAGCAGTCATGGGTTCGATCCTCCGCAGAGAACCGAAGGATGCGCACCACTGATGAGCCCCAATAGGGCGAAACGGCCGTCTGGTGCTTTTCCGGATAGCTGGTCGGTTGATTGCGACGAACAAAATACTCACCAAAATCCTTCCATTTTTAGTTTGTTTTTCACACGCCGCTTTTGCGTCTTTTGTCATTTTCAATGTTTTTAGTATTAAACATGTGAATCAATACAATACTGTACACAATTCTTCCACTGATCCCGGTTGCGGGCCCTATCTTCAAGAGTGCTAACCCATTGGTACTCCTCATCTTTGGGTCCCCATCCTGGAAGACGTACGGATCCAACAGCGGCTAGACACGACGTCAGCGATTTCATGTGCTGCCGCCAAGTGGAAGGCTGACCACCACGCGGTCGCCTCCAGCCAGGTCCTTGACAAGCGAATAGAGCGCGACGTGGTAGACGCTCAGGTGCCATGCGTAGGACGTGACCGAGCCATTTCAACTGGCGCAACAAAACCAGTTTGTTGAAGGGAATACTCGCATTCCCCAAGATGCGACGTCGAAGTTCATTACTATTAACTCGATGTTGCCACCAAACACGAGCGATCCTCTTTAAGCAACCGTTATCGAAGCAGAAAGACGACGCATGTCTTCCACGCGAATCGGCCAGGACTCGCACCCATACAACAATACTGAGAGAATTGATGCGTTGTAAACGCGGCACTTTAGTGAGAATGAGACGTCGCGACGACGCCACAAATGCCTCAGATTGACAAATGCTGATCGAGCTTTAGCGATATGAAGAGAAACTTCTTTGTTGATAGTGCCGTCAGCAGAAACAGCTTCCAAGGTAGACGAAACTATCTACCTGGTCAAGTTGTGCACCTTCAAGAGTACGTGAGCAGGTGAAAGCCAATCCTTGAGCGGTACTTTACACTTCGATGGGGTGAAGCTCATGTCATACTTAGATGCTTCAACCGCCAAACGATCCAGAATGGGTTGCATACTCTGAGGATCGTCACCAAGTAAGGCGATATCATCAGCATAATCTAAGTCGGTCGCGCGCTCACCCGGTAGAAGCTCTAAGTCAAAATGTTGGAAACCTTCTAGAGCATTCGACAGAACGTCTTCGATTGCGAAGTTGAAGAGGAATGGGGACACAGGGCAGTCCTGTCGCACACCGCTATTGACAGCGGATTGCGAGGAAAGCTTGCCATAGACCCTCACTCTGCCGGCTGTATGAAGGTAAAGTGTTCGTAAGATGGTGGTATATTTCTCTGGCACCCCGTTCTTTAATAAGTAACGCCATAAAGCAGGTCGATCAACGGAGTTAAAAGCGGAACGTATGTCTAGAAACACAATGATAGTGGGCCTGTGATAAATGTGGTGATGTTCGAGGAGCTGGCGGAGCGTGAAGATTTGATCCACGCCTCCGCGGCCAGGACGGAAACCAGCTTGTTCTTCACGGTAGTATGATTCACGTACTGGGGATAGCCTGCGAAGCAGAATGGATGCCAATAGCTTAGAGGCAACCGAAATAAGACTAATCCCGCGATGATTTGCACATGAAGTGCGAGCGCCTTTCTTGAAAATCGGGACAATAACTGATTCGCCCCAAGAGGAAGGCACTTTCTCTTCATGCCAAATTTTTCCGAACAGCGCAGTCAGCTGGTTAATGATCGCCACACCGCTGTACTTGAATAGCTCCGGAGAAAGTCCGTCTAAGCCGGCAGCCTTGAAGCGCTTCAAGCGTCGAATCTCAAGGCAGACTTCTGCTTCGCTGGGTGGATTCAGTGGGACGAGCCAGGGTGGACAACAACGTGTACTGCATGTACTGATGGATGGTGGAGGCCAGTGGAACTGCGAGTGAAAGTGCTCGGCCCAGCGGTCCATACGCCTCTGTTGGTTGGTGATCGGAGACTCATCCACCTCACAAATGACCTCACTGACACCAGGCTTCCTGAGGCCATTGGACCGAATGAGTTGGAAAAGCCTGCGAGTGTTGCCAGAGAGGGCAGCGGTCTCCATCTCTAAAGCACACTCAGACCACCATGTCTCGCGATCCTTGCGTAGGATTTGCTTGAGCAACCTGGTGGTAGAACGGCGCTTCTCGTTGAAATCTAATTCCGCGGAGATATCTTTGCGGCGTTCGAACAGCTCCAGAGAACGAGCAAAGATCCAAGCCTTCAAGGGGCGTCGAGTTAGGCCGCAGCATGACTGTCCGGAAATGGTTATTGCCTTCCGTATACAAGTCCAGTGTTGTTCCACTTCTTGCGGTGGATTGCAACTGAGTGCATATGCCAGTGAAGACTGATAGCTCGCCTGGACAGAGGAATCTGTTTACATCAATGTTGCGGTGCTTCGTGTTTCGAGATCCTCCAAAACACATACAGATTTTCGTGTAGACCAGAGCATGATCTGAGTCAACAAAGGTGGACCAAAAAGACCTGCAGTCTAGTAAGGTGCCGCGCCATCTGAAGCTAATTGCAATGTGATCAATTTGATACCACGGTTGTGTTGAAGGGGGACGCCACGTTGCGAAGCGCATCTTCGTACGCCTGAAGTTAGTGTTCGAAAGAAACAGACGGTTGTCTTCGCACAATGTGAGAAGTCTCTCTCCGTTATCAGAGCGGTTCTCATCGAGCGAATGACGACCACCAAGGTGGCGTTCGTATGGTAACAGGCGGCCGACCCGTGCATTAAAATCCCAGCAAGGATAACGACATCCGACTTTTTAGCATTAGTCAAGAGCTGTTGTAGATCCCGGTAGAATTCGACCTTGACCGAGTCGCCACTGCAGTCGGAGCGTACACGGAGATCAAAAACAAGTTGTCTCTCTTCGCGGTGCCTGTTGATTTTACATGAACCCCGAAGCCGAACTGCACATAGTCGGCTGTTAATAGGGAACCAGTCCAGTAGTGCCGCCTCGGCATTGTCACAATGCTATACCTACACCAGCCAGACCAGCTGAGGCTGCTTCCTGATCTCCAGAAAGACACAGGTGATATCTGGCTTCGTGGTCAGTGGGGGATGTCAAGGTAAGCACAGTGCTGGGATCTTGCAATCGGGTTTCTGAAAGGCAGCAGACATCAATGTCTAGGGAGTCTAGGGTGTGCGCTAGATCGGCTTGCTGTTCAATCTGCATGAGTGTCCGAACGTTGAAGCACGCCAGACGGAACGAGGATCGGGGACGAAGGAGAGCCATAGGTTGAACTCCTTGGTCTGCGGCGCAACCGGAACCGCAGCCAGATTGTTAACAAACAAACAATTGGCGTGTGATGAAATCGTGTGAAAGTGACTAGCAGAAACAGCAGCTGATGAGCAAGTTGTAATACAGTCCATGGTTTTGCGAGAGGGCGTGATACTATCCGGTTGCCCAAGCCGAAATAGGGAGTTGACTTAGGGGACTCCACCCCGAGCCTTTGGCTAAATAACCTATCCGCAAGGCAGCAAGGCGAATTTAGGGGATCGCGCCCATTGGGAGGTGCTGACTGAATGTTCAGTTCATGTGTCTTTGTTTGGTAGATTACCTAACAGGGGCCCAATACTCCCCATGAAGTCGGTACACCTGCTGGAATACAATGTCCCACCGTGGTGGAACATTGTCGCCGAACACTTTCCTGGTACGGAGTACACCCGAACCACCCATCTGGCACCACGAGGAGGTAGTTCGGCAAGCCAGCGTAGGGGTGGGCGTTCTCGCGGGCTGAGTATACCGCGAGGACGCCCACCCCTACGCGGATTCGAACCGGTGACCTTATGGTGGTAAACCAAACGCGCAGACCAATCGGCTACCGGCCGGCTGTGATAACTGGCGTCATTAGCGTGAAGTTAATCAGTGAAGTGGGTTTACAATGCAGCCGTCCGTTCAACCCTCCTGTACGGTTCCAAAACCTGACCCATCAAGTCGACAGACATAAAGATGGTAGTCACGTTCGATCATCGCTGGCTTCGTAGCTTAGCTCATGCTCGGCAGGAGCACCGCGTGAGCAATGTGCATGTTCGGCGTAGTGTATCTGGCTCAGGGAGATCGATTGAACCGCTTAGCACCTTTATTTCACGCACCAGGCTCCGATGGCTGAACTATGTGTTGGGCATGCCAGACTACCGACTCTCGAGTCGTGCGTTGTTTCCGCGCTCGGGGTGTGGATGAAAGAAAAGGAGGGGAAGCCAAGTGATAACTTGGTCAAAAGGAATGAAAACTTTCATCTCGAATTTGGCCTCGGTTGGTGTCTCCCGACTGCTCCACTTTAGTGTGAAGGACAAGAACACATCTGATTGAATATACTTGTTGACATGACAAGGAGCCAACCTCGATGGCGTTTGGATTGAATTTCGTTGTTTCTCCCTATACCAATTATCTTACCCCTCCAACCACGATGTGTGCCGTGAGGCATATTATGTTACTAAGCAGTATGTTACTCGTTGTCCTTTTTGCACTGCATAAGCAACTTTGCTTTTTCATATACCTTATCTCTTACATTGTTGCACAACAGTTTCCCGTGTTTCCCGTGCCTTCAGCGAATGTGAAATGATGATCATGAATCAGTGAGGACGAAAAAAATTGGTATGAACAGTACTGTGTATTACTGAGTATTGCTGGATGCGTGTTTGATTTAGCAGCGACATACCGGTTATTTGCTATTATCTAAAAAGTAGTATGAAACGTGGTGGTGGATACAGGACAGGCGTGCCGAGTGCTGCATCAGCTAGTTACCAGCGAGAAAAGTAGATTTTAGCATAGGTTGATAAGGAGAAGACAGAAACGCACCCGTCAAATCAACAACCCGATGTACGGGAACATCGCGCTTGTTAAACAGTCCCAGTCCATTGGTTTGAGCCAACTCCTCAGCGGCCAATAATTCCGTGTAGGCTACAGTTCGAGGGTCGTTAGCGTTGCGATAGCGGATGACATTTGCTAACCCTTTGCTGACAAGACATTCCGCCAAATTAGTGCTACCTGAGTGAATGGTCCCGCAAATTCGCTCATCTAGCGCATTTGCCGTCTTCGGTTGGATATAGTCCACGTGGACAGTGACCTGTAGAACAAATAATGAATCAGAACATCGTGCAGAAATCACAGGAAGATGTGTTAAATGATACTAAGCTGTACCGAAGGTCACAACAATTGCACTGGCAGTTAACCGGCATACTAAGACAGAAAAGATGTCAGAGGAATGTAGTCAAGCGGAAGGAGATATGATAAGTGTATAATATGGAGCGCAGTCAGTCATATCACTCGCCGAAGCCGTTACGCGTAAGGGTGCGTCTACAGATTATAAGGAGCATTTGTGTATGCGGTAACAAGACGCTTGTCCCAGATGTGGATTACTAGGAAGCAAAGATCCAGGTAGATAGCATGAAGTATTGGATACTGAGATACGAACGGAAATCAAGCAAGGAAATGGTTAAACATACTAGGTATTTTGCACGAATCGAAGTTCCATCCTCATTAGAAACCAAATATTGCACGAATTTACCCCGAAGTCAGAAATCGTCTGGCCGCACTAAGACTTTTGTATCGTCCAATCAGTAGAGACTCACACCTATCTTTTCCTCATTAATGCGGAACGCAGAGCAATTTCGCTGAAATTCATCCGAATAAAAACGGCCTTCTGTTGCTTACTTCACAGAAATCCAGTTGTTTCCCTACTCACAGGGTGGTGTATGATGACTCAATGTCACAAAAGTGTGTCCGATCCAAGCGGAGAAGCCATAGTCAAACAAGCATGAATGATGCGCCAATGACTGGTATGTGTAGAAGAAGTTGGTCAACGAGTCTCAACAAGGTTTCGAACTTGTCACCCACATACGAACCGTAGTTACATTTAAAAATATGAATAGTGCGAAAGATTTGAAATGTGTCGCAACGATTAACAATTTTACTGAAATTCTTCATTAGAGGCTACACATTTTGGAGGTGATAACGTTTCGCACAGATACATGTTTCCTCACTTACAAGTGTGAGCACAGCAGGCGAAATAGATTATATGTATTAGAAACAGGTAGATCAAGAGTGCGTAAACGAATCACTCGAGCATGCCAATTATGGAATACCAACATGGTTTCGACGATAACAAGCTAGGGTAGACGTTCAAAAGCAATAGCCTATCCAACACAAGTCCTAGTAGACTTGTCAAGATACACGCTCACAAATAGGGGGCAAAGAATGATAGATCAGCTTCCCAGATGAAACATCTGGTTTTAGCTGGCGGTTGTGATAGTCCACAGAGCATTCATCATCAGCAACATCGTTATACACGTCAGCTAGAGGTGGGAAACACCTCGGCTACTGTGCTGCAATACATAAATGAAAAAGGAAAATAAATACAAAAGTTGTATGCCAGCTGAGCTACCAGCAACGGATAGGCATCGTTCCGGTAAGCTACCAGTCAGCTACTAGGCAAAAAGAAAAATTATGTTTATGCTACGAAATGAGATCGTAGGTGGAGGGGGAGGCTAAAAGGGATGGGGAGGGACAGAGAAACTCACAGCACGAACGTCACTGAGGTCGGCTCCTTGCCATGTCAGCAAGTGTATCCAGCCAAACGTGTTCATCGTCTTTTGGACCCCAACCAGGGAGTTGTGACGCTCCAACCGAGGCCAGCACAGAAGTGAGGGCCTTCATTCCTCTCGACCAAGTCATCGCTTGGCCACCCCTCCTCTTCTTCCATCCACATCCCCGGTGAGCAAACAACGCACGTCGTGGAAGTCGGTGGGCTGGCATGCGTAACACGTGGCCCAGCCATCGGAACGTGGTGCGTGAAATGACGGTGCTGAGCGGTTCATTTCCTTTTCCTGTGCCGTAAACAAGGCGTTGAACACGCTCGTTACTCACGCGGTGTTCCCACCAGATGTGAGCCAAACTGCGAAGGCACCGATGGTCGAACGTAACCAGCCTCTTTATGTCCGCCGATCTTAGGGGCCAGGTTTCGCAACCGCACAGTAAGGTCGAACGTACCGCTGCATTGTACATAGCATTAGTACGCTCGAAAAAGCGGCCGTTGCATAAAAATCGAGTTCTTTAAATGTTGGTCCTAAATAGACAACTTCAAGCTCACATGCGAGAATGATTAGAAAGCGCCGTATCCCCAGTTAGACTGGAGTTAAGCGGTTAGTGTGCCTGAGCTGAACTGTGAAAAGACAGTTTCAGGTCAAACAACTATGATCAGGACACCGAAGTGCGGTGGATCCAGTTGCTTCGACTGATGTCGGCAGAATAAAGAACAATAGTGTAAAGGTGAGATTAAACGTAAACAAAAAATGGAATATAGAAAATAGTGCGCTAAACTGATACAGCTAGATGCAAGGATGCCACAAGTTGCGCGACTGTGATATATACGAAAAGGACTCCAACCAGAGATGCAAACCATGCTAAGGCCTCCATCCATAAAGATGACACGCATTAACCTGATCAGCCAAGTTCTTCATGCCACGTCATCGACCGGCCACTTAGCGTTTTCGCCCAACTCGGTGTAGTGACGGCGTATACTACACGCCGAGAAAGCCAGTCGACAGACAGACGCATATGACTCAGTCAACGTAAGCGGTTAAGGTTCAACACATTCCAGTGGGGAACAGAGGGTTTAGTGCCAGAAACCAACCGCCGCACCACAACATTGCCCACCTGTTGTTCCCACTAGATAAGAAAGATTCCGGAAGTACTGGTCACCAAACAAGGCGAATCATTGGGCGTCTTCATGGCGAATTTCTCAGGACAGTGAGCTATACAGTAACATCGGCCCCGTCGCAGTTATACACCCCACTTTCCACTAAAAGGCTGAAAGCCCGTCAAGTCGATAGAAGCTTAAGCTTCTGAGATGCTAAACGATTCTTGCTGATAGGCTGGAACGTCCTTAGTGATGTGACCACTGGGGGTGATACATCAATCTTAACTGAAACGATCTACAACTTTCACTGGATGTGCGCTGATAGCCAAACCCGATGGCGAACGGTCCATTCGCGCAACAATTTGTGCAAAGCACACACACAAGCGTGCAGCGCTACGCGTCACTCTGTCCAGTAGTGCTCGCAAAGCCACTGAATGAGACCCAAGGCGAGCAATGTCGTCCGCACAGTTGGTTGCTCGGCAGAACTTTCAATCCGGAACAGCCTGAAAGAACGAAGTCATTTACGATCACAAAGATATACGACAACTCTGGTGAACCCAACTAGTCGTGGGGAGCTAAGAAGACAGAACCCGTTGACCTTATTAAGTTTCTGAAGACACGGTAGAGTTCATAATGTATAGGAGTTTCCCTGGCACGCCATTCACGGATAGGGCCACAAATTGACACGACCAGCAGAGTAGAAGGTAGCTTACATGCAAGTGAAAACAACCATAGTCGGCTGTCTGTAGCTGTGTCTCTGTTCTTACACTTGACGAAGAGTATATATGCGATCTACGTAGCCAAAACAAGGACTTCCAGTGATTAGGTTTTTACGGAGACCGGTGAGTCGTCGAAAAATTATACCGTGAGAAATTTGGAGGCAACGGAACGAATGATAATGCCTCGATGGTTTTCGCACAAAGTCCAAAGAGTTTCCTTAAAGATTGGCACGACTGTTGAATGGAGTAGCAAATACAATCAACAGCAAAGATGGAACAGCTCAGTTACGGTGCAACAAGGCTAGCTCATGTAGAATCTCATCTAAAGTGGGAGTGACACCAACTACTTACGTGGGCTTAGGTGATTCGGTAAACGGTAGCGTCGCAACACGCCTGGTGAATTACTCTACAAAATGCTCCGCCCAACAGGATAGTCGATGCGGCCGAATGGATCAACTGTCTATCGTGCTCAGCTATCTTAGTAATCGAGTTATTTGGAACCCGTGTCCTGGGTAAGTCGTTGTTCTCAAAAGCACCGGCTCCCTACATCCAAGGGGCCATCGCATCTCAAAAACGTTCCTGGTCAATTCGAATACTTCTTGCCAGTTGTCGTCTCAGGGCGTTATAGATTACCTTCTCAATGACAAACAGCAGTACAACAGCCATTTGAATGGATGCTTCGCTGCCGTACAACAATAATGACCTACTGAACAAAGAGGGAAAAGGGGGGACTTAACGTAAAAGCTTAGTTTCCTATGCAAACATTATGAATCAAGGCGCCTAGGCCCTGTCAACAACACATGGTCACAAACAACTGGCTGTCCTGAAAGATAAGGAGGCATCGGCGAAACAGTTTCCTAATGGCCTTCACTGTCCTACCGCATAATCAACCATTACCCCGCAGATAACTCAGCAGCAAACCCACTTTAAACAAGCAATCCGGCTTGAAGATAGCAAACGCACCACTGGTGCCGACTGCAAGCGATGTCCTGTAACGTCTCGAGGAAAGCACAAGGCGGGTCGCTCGAACCCTAGCCTGGGAGGCGAGATGGACCAGCAGCACCTAGTTTGGTCGTCGATGACTTCATTTCCGAGTTAACTTTTTCTCACCAAGTCTTGCGCCACACTACATCCGGAAAACTCTGTACCCAACATAGCCTGTTTCTGCGCCACGAACGGAATGATCAATACCCTAGAGACCCATTCACAGTTCGAATACTGAATAATGTATACGGGAGCAAGTGGGAATTTAAATCTGTCCAACTACATCGCAATAAATATCAGAATGTAATAAAAAGTGTCCGCAATACATGATAATTTAATAGTTTTTTTCAAATTCGTATGTAGCATATTAAAAGGTCTAACTTACAGTTTCACTGGGTTCACAAATGCAATATGTTACTGATAGTGTGCAATCGCCCCGTGAATCGAAAGGCGGTGAAACGTAAATCCAACAAAATTTTGAACTGCTGTACAGATGTAGCCTCCACGACTGGTTCTGGTAGACTGATGAAAACATTTATCACTCTCCTTCTGAAGCACAGGGGGTGAGGTAATCGGTTTACATCTAACACCACAAGCTTGTACCGGCAGTTTAGACAAGTCTATGGAACAATCCGGCCAATATTCGGCTCACTAACCGCAATCACTACCGGCAACTGGTGAGCCATTCCGTCATGATATTGTTGAACTGCGAGCTGCAGGTTCAGTTTACATGTGAGAAGCTTTGAAGTTAAAAGTTGTTTGAAGCGAGAAGAGTGCCAGGCATGCGTACTAGAGCATGGTCGGAATCCAGGCACATTCTCCAAATTCCGCCGCAACGAGAATGAACCTTAACGTGGTGCGACGGTTTGCGTGCCTCCTTGACCCATTGAGCTATACTGGGTGATGCCTCCGGGCCCCTTGAGAACCACTCCTACCAGGTTGACCAATGGGTAGAGGTCAGACAAATTCAGTCTCCTTGTCCCCTAGGTTGAAGGGGTTAAATGGGATGGCATCCACTTCGGTGAAACTAAATCGCTGCCACAACACCGTTGCCTTGTGGACAGGCTTTTGAGCCAGAGATCTAGGTCTGGGCAACTCGGCAGTATCTCAGCCCACAGACAACCATGACAATTTCCCCAAACTTCAACTACATCCTGCATCGGCCGTCGCGCAGCTTATCAAGGGTCGTTTTATCTGCCGCATACAGCAGGGCGGATAAGCGTAAACATGCTACTGTTGGCGCCTCCCTTCTTTCTTTTCCATCTGTTTCTCTTACTCCCATCCCGACCCCCATTACTAACTTTCCTTCTTTAATTACCAGCTTAATTGACAGCAACCGAAGTGCCACTGGAGTAGAACCATCTGCAGCCACCATCCCATAACAACTATGGGACGCTTATCGGCAATACTCCCATATAAGGCCACGCAGTTCCGGTACCATGGCGGCGTTCAACGTTCGCACTCTAAGACAAATAGGTCAACAGGCTGCACCCGCACGCACACTGGAAACACTAGGTATTGATGTGTGTTGTGTGTCAGAAACTAGGATCGATGACGCTAATGGGGTTGTTGAATTAACTGCACCCGGCTTATCCTCTCGTTATTGGTTGCACGCATCCGGAGACGCCGATGCAGAACTCACGGGTCAAGCTGGTGTAGGTATCAATCTCAACTCTAAGGCTGAGTCATTGTTGGTTGATAGGATTCCGGTAAACAGCCGTTTAGGGGCAGCCCATTTGACGACATCAGCTAAGGTGAATTCACGAAGTAGTACAAAACGCTGTCTGTTTGTTATTTCCGCTTATGGTCCTACTGACTACGGTTCTAATGCTGTCAAGAACACATTCTACCACGAATTGAACGCGCTCCTACGCAGTGCTACTAGTTCAGATATCATAGTAATTGCAGGGGATATGAACGCAGAAGTAAAGTGTCTGAGCTCTTCATAAGCCAGCTGGGTGATAATTATGGGCTTAACTCTGAACGGACTGACAACGGCGAGCGTCTGCTGCAATTGCGTGCGGAGCGCCAGTTGTTTTTTAGTAGCACTGCTTTTAGGCATGGTGGGCGACGAAGTGCCACTTGGCGTCTTGTAGCTGGCCAGCGATGGACCCGAATTGACCACATCGCCATAAGTTACAGGTGGCCTGGTTCCATCCTGGATTGCCGCTCGTTCTGGAGCACCTTCGTCGACTCTGATCATGCCTTGGTACAATGTCGTTTCTCCATGAACTTTACCGGAAGGTGCACCAAGCGTCTCCTCCAATTGGCAACTGAGAAACCGTCTCAGCCCTCGGACAGGCAAGCCTATCAAAACGCACTGCATACCGAATTTTCGCTGACTTGTCCTAATGACACTGAGCTTTAGTGGAATAGAATCTCGGCCGCAATGCAGAAGACAAGAGTATCTGCTTGTGGCATTATCAATCGTCACCGCATTAGTCACTGGATATCCGAAAGGTCGGTGAACCTGTTGGGATCTAGAAGAAGCCTCTCGACAGGCTCTGAGCACAATGTGACCAGACGGGCTATCAGGCGCGAACTAAAGCGGAGAATGCGTGCTGACAAGTAAGGCTGGTGGACCAGTCGGATTCAAGAAATGGAGGAGGCACGTGCAGTAGGCAATTACCGCAAACTCTTCCAGCTGATCCACACCAGTGGTTCCAGAAAACCGGGCGTCAGTGAGACAATCAGAGACAGTGGGGTGCACTGATACACAATAAGAAGGGCAGCATGGCTGGTAGGGAGGAAGACTTTCAAGCTCAGTTCAGCTGGCCTCGCTTCCGGACTAATTCCTACGCAGGTGATGCAGGACGAGCCATGGACGTTTAGTTTAGAGCCTCCGTCGGAGGCTGAGGTCCGAAACGCGATCAGTCATCGATTGTTTTCGTTTCGCTGGCCCGGATTCCCACCCATCTGCACTATTTAAGGATGGAGGTGGGGTTCAATATCTCGGAATATGCTTGCAACCGACTAGGATCTCATGATTTCCTAAGGTTTTGAATAAAAGTCGGTCTTTGTAAGATTTTATTATGGCAACGTTTTGCTCTTGACGCAACAGCTTCTTCAGGCCAGGTGAATCGGTACACAATTAGCTTAGCCTTTATGGGAAAGTAAGGTAAAAATTGCAAGAAATAACATGAACCATTGGATAATAGCGTTACAGATCGATAGGTCAAATGGTCATTCTAGTGAAACAACAAGCATCCAGCGTTCCTCATTGATTCACGTCACCGATCGTTCACATGTGAGGCATTCCTTTCCTGCAACTGCTTACTCACGCCCCGATCTGTGTTCGTCCGCCGACACCTTTCCTGAGTGACCGGGTTAACACAGCCCGCCACGCGTTCGATAACTCCACCCCGACCCTTTTAGTTCACACAGTTATTAGTCTTAGTAATCTCGATCGCTTCAGCAATCAACATTTGGCTTGTTGCTGGTAATCCCCTCTTAAGTATTTCGACATTGCCAAATCAATCTCGTGTCCTGCGTCTAGCGCGTGTACGGCCACCGCTGAAGCTTTTAGTAGTGCCCTGTATTTAGGCTCATTTCTCAGTGGACGCGAAACGTGCCTCTTGTGCTCTGCTATCCTCGTGCGTAGATCCCTCGCTGTTTGATCTATATACACGTGTTCACAGTCATTGCAATTGAGTTTATAAACACAATTTGTCGTCCTATCTCTTGAAAGCGGATGTTTCAAACCCACAAGTGTTGAATAGAGCGTTTGGCCCTTTTGATAAACCACTCTTATTTTCTTCATGTTTAGTACTCACCTGATTGTTTCCGAGGTTCCCTTTTTATAGGGGATTCCCACCTTCCCAATCCACGCTGTTGGAGGTGGATTTAGAGCTCTCTGCAATTGATGTTCCACTAACCGCCTCGGATATCCACTGTCTATTAATATGCTCACCGTCTCCTTACGAGCGGCTTTCCTGTCCTTTTCCTCTGTACACAAAGTCTGGGCTCTGTTAAACAGAGAGGATGCGATAGCGGCATAGACTTGTTTTAGATGACCCGAACTGTAATGGAGTAATCCGTCCGTATCTGTCAGCTTGTGATATATCATCGTGTTTAACCGTCCACTGTTCCTATAAACTAGCCAATCGAGGGATGGCAGTGTGCCACTGCAAGATTCTAGTTCCATAGTGAAGTCTGTTTCCTTTAATGGACTTTAGATGGTTTAGAAACTCATGCTTCATATCCCGCTTTATAATCACGAATGTATCACCCAGGTAGCAGCACCAAATATTTGGCGAACTACTGGAGTATGTCAGTGCCCTCCTCTTAAAGTCTTCCATATAAAGATTTGCCAACACGGGTGATATTGGAGACCCCATGGCAGGTCCCTGTTCCTGAGAGTACAGTCTCGACTGGAACATGAAATATGACATATTAAGGCATACTTTAGTTCCATCGATTATCTGGTCTACTATGAGTTTCGTTCGCTGCCCCAAGATATTGTCGTCAGTAAGACAACGTTGTGCTATACCCAATGCGTCATCTTTGAGCATGTTAGTGAATAGGGAGCTAACGTCGAAACTAATCATTATTTCGTCTGGTGCGATGGCCACACCTGCTATCTTTCGCGCGAATTCATAAGAGTTCCGTACAAACGTATTTGTTCTCCCTGTTAGAGGCTGCAACAAACCTGCCAAATAACGGGTTAGTTCGTGCGGTGGAGGACCGATACCATCTACAATGGGTCGAACGGAAACTTCGGGCTTATGTAGTTTCGGCAGCCCATTGATCCTAAGTGGAATCGTTGATTTCGGATATACGCTATACCATGTACCCGGCCCTATCATCATCATCATCATCATCAACAGCAGTACATCAGCCATTCGAACTGATGCTTCGCTGCCATACAACCATGAGGACCTATGAAATAAATAATAAGAAGAGGGAGAGAAGGGGGACTTACCTGAAAACCTTAATGCCCTAAGCAAACATTCAGGGTCAAGGCGCCTACACCTTGTGTTAACAACATTCCGTCACAAACAGCTGGCTATCGTGAAAAGATAAGGCGGCATCGGCGAGACAGCTTCCTTGCGGCTTTCACTGCCACGCGTCATAATCAGCCCTAGGTTGTCCTTCACACCCCTCAGGTAGTTTCCTACCTCTATTTTACTAATATTAGTTATGGACGATGGAGAGTTTTTCTCAATTGCTTCGGAGGGCCCTGCTGCGAAATGCTATTCCGTTCCCCACATAATTCGACTTCTTCATTATCACTGCGGTCTTTCCTTTATCAGTTTTCGTGGTAATGATGGTAGGATCTTCTCTTAAGGCCTATAGTGCGGCACGCTCCGCCGTTAAGATTTGGCTCCCCAGAGTTCTGAAATCTGATGATCTCTACCACTTGTGCACGAATATTCACAGCTATTGATACTGGCACCTTCGTCAGCACGGTCTTAACGCTAGTAACAATTCCTTCCGCAGTTAGTTTAGTTATTTAGAAAAAAGTTTAAACCCATTTACAGTAATATACGTTCCGTCTCACTCAACAACCTATCTGAGATATTAACTACATTGTAATGGTTACTGTTAGTTTCAGACCTACCTTCGATACTGGTGGTCCCAGTATGCATATACATCAAATGATTGAACTTACGAATTCGTCTTCCTTTTGCAGCTATCCCTCGCGTTGATTACACTTCCGAGGCCATGCTGTAAAGTCTGTCTGCCTTATAGCGGTCTGTAGCTCCCAGCTCAGCCAATCAGCATGAAGGCGGAATTCACTCAGGCGCCCAGTTGTCACATAAAAACGTTGCCTCAGAAAGGTTATGCTTGGTTGAAGGCTGCTGTAGCAGATGTGTAAGAACTGTCCGGCGGCCTAACAACGACGCCTTTAGGAATAATCCCACAGCTGAGACACCTTAGGTTCAAGATACGATAGGTCAAACAGCGAGGAAGCTACGCACGAAGATAGCAGAGCACAAGAGGCACGTTTCGCGTCCACCGAGAAATGAGCCTAAATACAGGGCACTACTAAAAGCTTCAGCGGTGGCCGTACACGCGCTAGACGCAGGACACGAGATTGATGGGGACAATGTCGAAATGTTGATTGCTGAAGCGATCGAGATTACTAAGACTAATAACTGTGTGAACTAAAAGGGTCGGGGTGGAGTTATCGAACGCGTGGCGGGCTGTGTTAACCCGGTCACTCAGGAAAGGTGTCGGCGGACGAACACAGATCGGGGCGTGAGTAAGCAGTTGCAGGAAAGGAACGCCTCATATGTGAACGATCGGTGACGTGAATCAATGAGGAACGCTGGATGCTTGTTGTTTCACTAGAATGACCATTTGACCTATCGATCTGTAACGCTATTATCCAATGGTTCATGTTATTTCTTGCAATTTTTACCTTACTTTCCCATAAAGGCTAAGCTAATTGTGTACCGATTCACCTGGCCTGAAGAAGCTGTTGCGTTAAGAGCGAAACGTTGCCATAATAAAATCCTACAAAGACCGACTTTTATTCAAAACCTGAAATGATAGAGATGAGGTTCTGTGCAAAGTACTGACCACACTATTCGAACGTATCTGGAAGGAAGTATCCAGGCTAACTGGAGCTAATCGATTATACTGCCAATATACAAGGGTAGTCGCACAGGCTGTACTAACCACAGGGGTAGTAGCCTAACGCCAGTTGTGACAAAATTCCTGGCCTCGATTCTCGTTTGTCGCCTCATTGTGGAACGGGAATCTCGGATTAGGGAAGAGCAGGCAGGTCTCCGTCCAGAACGTAGCTGTATAGACCATGTATTCACTCCGCGGCAGGTGCTAGAGCAGCGCCACGCATCTTGCAGACCGACAATAGCTGTGTACCTCAATTTCAAGAGCGCGTTCGATTAAATCGATCGATGTATTCTGTTCGAAATACTTGGGCGGAAAGGTGTTCCTATGAAATATGTGAACATCCTACGTGATCTTTACTCGAACACTATAGTCCGCGTCAGGGTCAACGGTGGCCTATCGGATAGATTTCCGCCCACAAGTGGCGTTCGTCAAGGTTGTCCGATTTCCCGTTTTTGTTCAAGTTTGTCGTGGACTCCATCATGTAATGTTCCCTTGCGGGAACGTACGATGTAGGCGTTGAGGTCCTGCCTGGTGATAGGTTAGTTGATCTTGTTTATGCGGATGATATCGTCTTGCATTTTGACGATGTTGCGGCTGCACGATCAACCCTGGACAGCCTGCCTAGAGTGGTCCTATTAGTTGGTATGCGCTTCGCACCTTCAAAGTGTTGTTGCAGGACCACCAGTCGTTTGATGATCCCTTAACTCTTGCTGAGGAGGAACTAGAGCTGGTTGATCGATTCACTTACCTTGGCAGCTGCATCAGCCACGATGAGCGCATAGAAACTGAAGTCAGTTCACGCAATGCAAAGGCCAGAACTGCCTTCTTGTGCCTGCGGCATCTTTGGCGAAGAAGGGAGTTTCTCTCCGTCTCAAAGGCCGTGTATACAAGGCCAAAGTGAGGGCCATCTTGCTCTATGGTTGTGAGACAGCCCCATCGGACTGAAGATATGAGACGCCTTCAAGTCTTTGATCATCCTTGTCTGCGAAGCATTGCTGGTGTCGGATAGTGCCAACGTGTCCGCAACGATGATGTGCGTAGACGACTACTAGGTGTTGATGATCATGCACTGAATAAGTCGCGTTGGCTCAGGCACGTGCTACGTATGCGTGGTCACTGCTTACCTATGAGGGCCTTGTTTAGTCTACCAGGTGGCGCAAGGCTCGTGGTTGACAAAAGTTGACTTGGCAGCGGGAAATGAAGCTACTGACGAGCAAACTGGGTGCCGTTGGTCCGTCTCGATTTCCGGGCTGGAGTTCACGTGACTCGCTTCGTGCTTGGCTCGAGACTTTACAGGACACAACCGACACCGGTGGCGCGTTTGCTGTCGCCTCCTAGTCGGATTGCCTGTTTAAAGTGTGTTTGGTGTTGAGTTATCTGCGGGGTAATGGCTGATTATGACGGGGGGTAGTGAAAGCCGCAAGGAAGCGGTCTCGCTGATGCCTTTTTATCTTTGCACTATAGCCAGCTGTTGGTGATGGTATGTTGTGAACACAAGGTGCAGGCGCCTTGAGACTGTTTGCAGGCAAGTCCGCTTGCTCTCGCCTTTATTATTCTTTATTTCATAGGTCACCAGAGTTGTGTGGTAGTGAAGCATCAGTTCAAATGACTGATGTGCTGCTGTTGATGAGGACGTTTTTCAGATTGACCGACAGTCGAACTGATATAAGCAATCTAAGATTGTAGGTGGTATGGTCAACTTTGAGCTAAGTCATCGAAGAGGTCGGTGGGCAGCAGATGACACAATGTGAATATTCGTGCTGCAAAGCAGTGCTGCCAATAGAAAAATGGTGGTCCACACAGTAAAAGGAATCGTTTGCCAGTCTGTTGGGTGTGTATCGACGTTGAAACGGCCCCCAGGTGTTCTTCCGTCGAACTAGGGATTCATGTCATCAACAACAAACATGAGATCAGGATAATTCGCCATACGGGAAAAAGGTGAGAGCTAATAATAGAAGTTCCTTTTTATATCCTCCGAAGTGCCGTCGGCAGGGGCATAAACGGAAGCCATTAAAGGTACTTTGTCCTCAGACAGTGCTTAGTAAACCTAACAGAGGTTCGAAGTCGAAGCACATACATGCGGCTGTTCCCTTGTATCTGATCGAACAGGTTGTGTGCAGCATATGTGCTGAAGTTGAGATCGACATTATAAACATATTGAGCCATTCCGTCAGTATCGACAACGAGGTTGTTATCATGCATGCGCGTTTGCAAGACACAGCAAGCACAAATAACAAGTGAAAAATGACAGTGCTGCCCATGGATTGATCTGAGTTAGAATGCAGACACTAAACGAACCAATGTGTAATGGAAAAAACCCATTGATCGATCAGAAGTCTGTGTAAGCGAACATATGTTTTCGGCAATTCTTCATCAGGCTTGTACAATTACATGAGATGCAAACATTTTTTATACAGACCCAAAGGGTCGTCAATGTGTAATGAAACCTGTGATTTGAAGGATGAGTTGCGTGTATCGATCGCACTAGTGGCGAGGTCAGCAGACGTCTCTTGCTCGATAGAAGGGGGACGAGAGTTGAAGGAAGAGGAAACCGAGGAGCGTTGTAAAGGGCTCGAGGCGATAATCCTTTCTCCGGCTGCCTATTCAGAGGGGGTTTTATTTGAGGTACCCAACCACTTGACAGTTTGACTAACAAGGGGTAATTGGGGGATTCGATTGAGGAACTCTACCCTTAGCCTGTGGCAGTTTGGAGCAAATTTAATTCGGGTGTGATTGCAGAAACACGTTAGGAACTGCCTGAGGCCTGTCGCACGCGAGCCCTGCGAGTTTGGAACAGTTCGCATGTTTTTCGACTGCAATATGTTACGCACCTGTGATCACTGTCAGTCGCAGATGAGAGTTGGTGGGTTTGCATTATTCTGACCAAGGATTCCCTAGGTTGAGACTAGAAGTACCGGGCGGTGTCCCCACCGCCAAAGACAATAAGCGTCACTCGTACTTTACACCAATCGAGTTGTGACCTTATAACCCGCAGTCTATTGTCCCTCACCTACTACTCAACAACCCCGAAGATAATTGGGACAGTCGGACCTATAACCGTTGAATTGCCTCGTATGAGTGGCTCTGGATGCATCTAGAAAATGCCACCTATGTGGCAATATTTAAAAAACGTGTTGACGATGCATTGTCTCACTTACATTTCATTTTATGACTTGTTAGCCAGGGGCTACAAAACGCAATCAAACGATGTCTTGCCAAACGCCTAACCAATGAATTTATAGTTTCATATGTTTCATACGCGAACTTCTCCGCTATTCCACATAAGTCTATGGTGAGTCCACCACAACGCTTTTCCCTTTATCATGCAATTGATTTTCACAATAATTTTCCATCCTACGGGACTTGTTAAGCAACGTTTTTTTACCCGTAATAAACCACTGCTCCATTGTTACGGAGGTTTATAAGTCACCGCAACACATCAAAGTAATATCTGGTCGTGATAAGGGAATTAGAGCTACTAGTCAAAGAGGAGTACTTAAGCGGACTTGTAACTCTATGGCCGGTCGGCCGTGTATAAACAAGAGCGATGTTGAACGTGAATTGTCTCGAACCGCAGGCAAAGCGGTTGAAATACGACAAAAATTCACATAAAACGGAGGTGGCAGGGTGCTCAGTTATAAGATTACCAAGCAGGACTTGTTTCTCGTTAAAAAACGTGGCTCCCGGAAAGCCCAGTCGCGGCCTAACCAGCTGAGTGAGAATACAGCAGAACTTCATGAGGCTATGGAAGCAATTGGAGCTATACTCCAGAAGTCAGTGGAAAACTCAAGGTCAGATATGAAATGTCACGGAGTGCGCTGCACACTGACATCGGGATAAAGGCGGTTTGCCATGTTTTGAAGAGTGGGCGTCACCAACCTCTCCATACCTAAAAAGGAGGTTGGGACTGTGTTGGCCTGATTCCGAACAAATGACGACTGGCACTTCAAAGTGAGCACCCAGCAAGGCTCACCAGATCCCGGAGGCACGCAAGCAAGCGTAGTACGTCAAGGTGCAGGCATGGTGCGATGAATTTGTTCCACTTAGTTTGTCAGCACTCTATTGAACTATGTAAAACCATGGAAATTAATGAAAGGTGACAGAAATGCTGCGTGATTACCATCAATATGACATTAGCTGAAGGTGAGCAACATACTTCAGCTATTGAGTTGTAAGAAAAATGGAACACCTTTTGTTATTTTGTACACGCCACTTTTTATGGTTTTGTGTATTTTTCAACTGTTAGGCATTAGGCAACAGAATCTAAACAAGTATGTACATAAACCTTCTACTGGTTTCGATTGCGCGTCATATGTTAAATCGTTTAAGCCAACGGCACTCTTCGGCCTTTGCTTCCCAAGCAAGCAAGCGTGTGGATCCAACGGCAGCAAGACGATTTTATATGCTGTCGCCATGTGAAATACTGATCACTACGCTGTCGCCTGCAACCCGATCCTGAAAGAGCGAAGAAAGTGCAGCGCGGCAAACGCTCAGGCACCATGCGTCAGACATGACCGACCCATCACAAATGACGCGGGAAAACCAGCTTGTTGAGAAGAATACACGCATTCCCTTTGAGGGGAGGTCTGACTTCATCGTTGCAGATGCATTTTTGCTACTATACATGAACAATCCTCCGCAAGCTCCAACTGCCGAAAACCTACAGCCGGCGTATGTCATCTACGTGAACTAACCATGACTCGATTCGATTAAATATCGCCTGAATGCTGGCATTGTAAATACGACTCGTTACCAGGAGAGAGACATCACGCCGACACAATAAGTGTTTCAGGTTGGCAAACCTCGACCGAGCTTTGGCGATATGGTAACACCAGCAGACGCGCAGCAACCCAGGTAGACAGCTATCCACTTGTTCAAGCTGTGTACCTTCAAGAGTGATTACGAGAACGAGCGAATGCCGATCTTGGAACAGCACTTTCCACTAAGACGGGATAGAGCACACTCCGTACTTAGATGTCGCAATCGCGAGTCGTCATCAATTAAATCCATGTCATCATGTTACGCAAAATTATATTAGACTAAGAAGTGAGATCGTGATTGGGGAGAGAGAGGCTAAGAGAGATGGGGTGGGACAATGAAAGTCAAAACACGAACGCCACTGAGGTCGATTCCTAGCCATGTCAGAAGGTGTATCCAGCCAAACGTGTTCATCGTCTCTCGGACGAGGCCAGCTTCGAAGTGAGTGCCTTCATTTCTCTCGACCGAGTCATCGTTTGGCCATCTCTCCACATTTCCCATTCACACTCCAGGCGCGCAAACAACGCACGTCGCGGGAGCCGGTGGGCTGGCATGGGTAGTACGTGGCCAAGCCATCGGAGCCAGTTGCGTGAAATAACGGAGCCGAGCGGTTCGTCTCCTTTGCCATATCTGAGGCGTCGAACACGTTTGGCATAATAGTTGAAGTGGGCTTCTCATCTGCAGCTAACAGGTGAGGGTGCTGATGGTGCCATTGCAGTGATTTTACTTACAAAGAAAGTATAGCCGCACAAAATAAGTTAGCTTGGTTCCCGTTGTAGTCTGGCAGCGGTCGTTAACCGGCAGAAACATGACCTATGATTGGCGGAGGTGGAGCAAGTAGCAATGACGGTCAAATCGCAAAGTCAAGACAAGCATCGCACACACATGTGAGAGTAATGTCAAAAAGTTACACTAACATTGAGGATGTACCATGACATAAACCAATGGGGAAATAATGCAGTGACAAGGAAAACAAGAAGAGTCCGAATTCAATTAAGCAAACGGCCTCGCAATGGACGCATCCTTAATTTTTTGTCGACTAAAAAGCGAAACCAATAAAGCCAAATGAAGTTACGGTAGGTGTGAGAAAATAAAAGTTTAAATTTCGACCGCGTGGAAGTAATAAATATCATACTGGCTAGAACAGTGTGTAAGGAGTGAGAAGTGTCGTTTAGAATCTAGCATGTGAAATTAAAGCATGCATCAAAATGTTTGCTAACAATAAAATCAACCAGAGTTCTTTGCCTAATATAGAGCATCAGGATAAATTTGAGCGCATAAGATGTTATTTCTTTGGAAAAAGTCTGGGGAATAATACATGCAATCACAAAATTTTGAATTAGAGTACACTGCATGGAGATCATTCTGAACCTGAGGGAGTAAAAGAAGTCTTTTGACTTTTTGAAAATTTTTAAGAATAGGTGACGACCAGGATAAATTGTAAATCAAGGATTCCGAGATATTTTACGCCGGATAAATGAGGGATACTTTGGTCACTCACGACCAAAGGAGACGTATTTAAAAGAGAGCATTGGATAATACAACACTACTAATGACTAAAACGGAGAGACTGAGAACTTGATCAAGTATTCGTCTAATCCTTGTTGAAGTTTTTAAGATTCTTCATTCACTGGGGTTATGCACCTTGGGACGATGACATCGGAGTATTTACATCCGATAAAACTGGCTGGTACAGGCAGACACTCAACATAGAGGGATAACAGCAAGAATAGAAAATAGCTCCATGCATAATCCTACGATTGTCTAAGTGCGGAAGACCTGCTGCGCAACTGCGTGAAGGATGCGCGATTTTTGAAAAAGTCCCGCATCGCACTACATGCACATAGAGAAAAAGGTATCAGCAGTACGCCGGTACGCAGTGTCGAAACTTCGCAGCCGCGCAACCACTTGACATTACTCGAATACTTCGAAACCAGAATCCGAGTCAGAAGCACCAAACAGTTTCTGGTACTGGTCGTCTATCATTGGGATGTCGGAGTGAATATCGTCATCCCCGCCTTCACCGCTCTCGACATTGTCGTATTCCACAAAAATGGTGTCCTCACTTCCATCCATTCCATTACTGATGCAGCATTTTTTGAATGGTCGTACGGTAAGTTCTGATGGAATATCCAGCCAAGCTTCTCTCACCCACTCTGCAATTGTAACAATGGCAACCTTTTTCACACCGCCACCCTTCGTCAACGCTAAATCAGACGATACCATCCATTCTGTCCACGTGGCCCGAAGCCTATCTGTAGAGGGATTATTAAGACAGACATGCAGTGGCTACAAGTCCACCGGGAATTAAAGCCACAGACGACTTCAGTTCACGGCATCGCTTCTCCACGTTCTCAGTTCGGTGTGCTCTAAAGGAACCCCAACCAGCATAGATGGTTTCTTTAAAAGGACACCGCATCGCTTTCCCCAACCTGCATTATACCAGTCTATAGTGCCACTCTCGTCCATGCATTCTTTCGCGCGAGCCCGCACAAACACACCGCTCGGGAAGTCCGCTCCTCTAGGCAGTGTCTTACGTTTAAAAATAATGAAAGGTGATAAACGGGAACCATCCGCCATACACACTAAAACTACTGTGAACCGCGTCTTCTCGTGTTTCGGTGTATTTACAAAAACTGTGTTGGCACCATACTGCTTCACTGTGCGATTTGAAAGCATATAAAAGCACACGGGCGTCTCGTCCATATTTCTTATTTGAGACGGTTTAAAGTGGTATTGCTTTCTTAGATGAATCACAAACCTGTGAAAAGAGTCAACTTTAGTGTCTAATTCCTTCGTCATTTGCTGGGCTAGCTTTGTGCGTGTCCGTAGGCATGTCGAATGGGTTCGTAAAACGATTGCACCGTCCGGAGGAAGCAACAAAATTCACTGGTTTTGATGGCTGGAATTCCGGACCTTATAACAATGTGAGCGTCCTTATCCGAATGTTCGTTCGGGTTAAAATTAACCCGCAGTGCCGTTACTCCATAAGCCGCTCTGCTAACTTTACCGCCAGTGCAGGAAACATGGTTGTTCTACCGCGCGCTGCTCTCTTGCCTACAGGCATTAGTGACAATTCTGACTTAACCTTTCGCCATTCTCTCACTCGCTTTTTATTCACTGTGAAATGGCATGCAGCTGTACAAGTACTAGATTGCTCAGAAAACGCGATAACCAAGTTAAAGTAAGCAGCATATGCACATCGCTCCTGTCCAGACAATGTTTCACGTTCTCACGGCTTTGGAAGATCGGACGAAATGTGGGTCGCACATCACCATCAGACTCAAACACCAGGGCGATAGTCATAGCTCATCTGACATGATCAAGATACCAACCCCCGCAACGTAAGTCACGGATGACAGCATGTGCTTAGCATCAACATTCATTCCCCCTTTTACTGAATAAGCAAAGAAACAATGACGGTAGTGGTATTTCATTGACGCTCAGACCCGAAAGACCTCGCTCCCACTTATTCTATACCGGTCATGTCTCCTTAGGAATTCGGACTACAGTCAAGCTCAACCGGGCATCCTTTCCCCGCTAATTCTTCCAACCCCGTTCCTTTGGCTGTGGTTTCGCTAGACAGTAGATAAGGACAGCGGGAATCTCACTAATCCACTCATGCGCGTCACTAACTAGATGACGAGACATTTGGCTACCTTTAAATTTTGATTCAGTTTTCAGACGGCCGGACACACCGGCTTGCGCCGAGGTGCCCGCGGTCACCATTATCTGAGCAGACAAACGTCATCCAATCCATTGCATGAAAACGGTTGACCACAAGACCAGCTGGTCCCACCCCAGTACTCATATCTTTCGGGCTTCTTCACACTGACGCCACAGACACCGGAGGAGAAACAGCCTCGTGGCCTGGCTACTACTAACCGTCCCAGCAGCCCGACTTCTACACCCAAGGCAAGACTTTGTATCCCACACCACAAGCTCCATTGTGCAGTGCCGTAGAGTAGGTTGAAAATGCTTGTTCCCATCTACTAGATGGCATACTGCATGCCATACTGCAGGCTTTGTTGGTTTTAGTCTTGTGAGTTGCCGGTCAACATTGTGGTAAGCTAATGTGGGAGAATAAGTAGTGGGGAAGGAAGGTAGGGAGAATGCATTCGATGATGTGCTAAATTCTGCGTTAAGCTTGTCCGCATCCACAGTACCGGGTAAGAAAATGGAATTTTGCCGGAGGTTGCTTCAAGAGTTTCCAAAATTCACGGAAACTGTGATTTCCTAAAACGGCTTCAATGTACTGACTGTTTACTACTTAGTCCGGCTGCGCGATTGGTCTATCAAGCGACAAATTCTTATCAATCGTAACAGTGTTCTCCATATCGACGCTCAAGAATCTTTCGGCGCCTATCACATTGGTGGTATCCTGCTGTAGTATGCGGCTAGCGAGATGTATCTTCGTGTAATTGTATACCCAAACCCGGAAAACCCAGGGCACGTTGCGGAAGGACGTCTCGCCCAATAGTATGCTCAGTGCCATACAATCCTTTACTAAAATGACGCCTAATTACTTCAAGCTATGTTTTCCTCTAAAGTTCGGTCAATAATGGAATATGGATTGCCTGCTATACACCCTTTCACTAAGTTTGCATGTGCTTTGATCGTGAAGGTTCAGGGGTGAGGATCCAAGTCTGTGTCGATGTCGAGTGTTTCAGCTCAACCCTTTCGACTTATATTCTAGACTAACGTCGTCGCTGTGGGGTTTTGATGAATTTAAGGAAAGAATTGAAGAGAGGTGAAACAGCTCAACGTAGATAGCTCAACACGGGGTCACAGTTGCAAACTACTTAAACAACAGAGACTCCGCGTTCACTCCGATGTCAGGTTATCCAGCCGAGTCGTGAATGAATGGAACAATCTCCACAAATGCGGTTAGTGCCAAGAAAGATGAATGTTTCAAGCAGCCACATGCTAAGCACGCCTGGATTCCGTTGTTTTCGTCGCAGCTGTAACGATATCTTGTGGAACAATTTTAGCAACAACATGCATCATCTTGCCAGGAAAGGAAAGGTGGTGGATGTCACGGATTTACCCTTCTGATATCCAGAGTTCTACGAATTACGAAGATGTAGATTCGACACGGATAGTCAGCCTATATTCATGCCAGTTTTTTTACTAGAAAGTTGATTGAGTAGTGGAGATTAACAGCTATCAATCCAATAATAGACGGTCTCGATGGAGGTATAAAGACCGCAAAATTACGTATAATCGACCGTGTTCCGATTGCTTCAGAAGTCGTTGGTAATTGTGATCCTATGCCACCAAAATGATCACTTGGCAATCCCGGATTGTTGATCGTCAGAACTTCGTTCGATGTGCGGTAAATCGTTAGTCTGATCAGGCGACACGACGCATGGCTTAAAGTCAGTTAAATTGAGGAACATGTTCAACATATCAGGTTAACAAGACTTAAGCTACTCACTGACTTTCCAACGTAGTTTCGCAACAGCTCCCGCGATTCAAACATGTAAGGAACGTCATACAAAGGTCGAATACGAGGGCGGACTGTTGATGGGTTATCTTCGTCGTCTCTGTTGGAGACAATGGGTCGCGGTGCTCGGATGCTGGATAAGAAGAATTTCCGCACGACTCCGTCGAGGCATTTGACCGAAACGTTGTCCCCATTGCCTACTTCGACAACCTGATATGGAGGGAAAGTGGGGAACCGTGCAAAGCGCGTATGCAGCAGTGTTGAGGCGTTAACAAACAAGACGACCGTAACGCGATAAATACCAATGACAAAAAAGGATAAATGAGGATCGAAAAAATTATTACTCACAGTTCCGTGAAACACCGTCCCGGGAAGTGTCTTATTAGGATCTTGATTTTTCAGAGACTCAGACGATGTCAAAGGTTGATAATCTTTCCACAAGCGAAGACGCTTTTCTTTGGCGGAACGTTCACTAATACGATAGGCTTCGCTGGCGCCAGGAATACTCACCACACTCAGATTCCACTCTAAGCATTTAGCAAGTCCTTCTCGAAGGAGTACTTCAGCGATGTTTCCATTGGGATGGATAACACTGCCAATAAACGTTTGGTTCCAGGTACCCTCCAACAACACGAAGACATCTCGCTGTAGCAGACGGGACTCAACGAAAAACTGCGCATCCAAGGCAAATGGTTCACAAACCTAACAGTAAAGAATTAAGTGTGCAGGTCACCTGTTTGCCATCTTCAAATCGGATGGTGGGAGCCTTTATACCGGATAATGATAGGGTCAAGTTGTGATATAGGTTGCTAACAGGATCAACAGGCAGGAGAGTAAGGAACATTGTGCTACCATCCTTCACGTATTCCACTACGGCCGGGATTCGCTGACCTTTGAGTTGCTCAACAAAAGATCTGGGATCATCGATTGCCCAAACTATGTTTCTGATGGCGCCTGTTTGGACAGAAGACCAGCGCCCTTTCCCGGATGATCTCGCAGACTCTTCAGCGGCCAATAACAACTGATAAAGTGGGTTTTTCTCCGCGGCAATGTTGTTCAGTCGACGGACTTCGGCGAGGCCTTCATCCACAAGTGAGAGCGCCACGTTTTCTCCGTCAACAGTTCGCCCTAAAAGAGTCAAATAAGAACGCCAAACATACCTAGATAAACACATCCATATTTTCTACCGGATGCAAGCTCATTTTCAACGAGGTAGCACACTTCTTTCCCAACGAGCTTCGTGCGAACAAATTCGCGGGCCTGCCAGGCAAATGGATCTTCTGTACCGCTGTCCGGGTTGACTGGCGTCGGCTTGCGAGCCAAACGACCACAGGTGATATGGGATAATACAATCGTTCGTTCTGGAGGAGGTCCATCTACCGGACGATCCCGGATCACGATAGACTCGCCAGATAGGACCTAGAAAAGAATGCAATGAGCCGCAAACTACACAGTGGTAAATATATGTACAATAAGAATATCAACTGGGTATGTTACCTGTTTAACGATACCATAAAGAACGACAGGAGTTGTCATTGCAAAACACGTGGCACAGAGGACTACTGAAATGGTCCAAGGTTAAAACGACGTACGCGGCAACTTTAAAATGCGTTCAAGGCGCTGCGAAGAAATTAGGCAAAAGTGTTAATAAAACGTACTAAAACTTCTATTTATTAGGAAGAAGGTTTTCCATAAGGTGGTATGGTCAATGATCACAGCACCAAAAATATTGGTGCGAAAA
The DNA here is from genome assembly GCA_944474145.2 of Dicrocoelium dendriticum. Lineage (NCBI taxonomy): Eukaryota > Metazoa > Platyhelminthes > Trematoda > Plagiorchiida > Dicrocoeliidae > Dicrocoelium > Dicrocoelium dendriticum. The sequence goes on along the minus strand of OX104059.1, from coordinate 77,844,815 downwards.
AGTGAGAAAAGTGCAATGTCAGAATCAGAATCAGAATCATTTTATTAGGAGAATAAGATAGGAATCTATGTGATCACCATCATAAGTAAAGCAAAAATGACCCATGCCGAATATGGGTCTGTGTGAATGCACATCAATAGTCATTTAGTAATAAGCAAACAAAATACCGGTATATAAGCACAAAGAAAGCACTATGTGTCTTGGTCTTTTAGGGTTGCCAGTGTAGCCGTGACATAACCACGCGACGAAAGGAGGTCAAACATGGCGTCTGCATCGAAACACAAGTCTGAAAAATGTTTGTCAATGCTTCGTTTGAAACACTGCACTGAAGCAGAAAGAACAACGGAACTGGGCAACCAGTTCCAGAAATGTATCACACGTCGCGCGAAACAGTGAATATGAGTGACATTGTCCATACGTGGAACTTCCAGCTTGTAAGAATGCCCTCGGGTAGTAAGTGCATCCACAACACAGAACATATGTCTCAGGTGAGGAAAATGTCTCAAGTGAAGGATTCTAAACGTTGTAATGAGGTCAATTCGTAATCTCCTGTATACTAGTGTATGGAGACGTAACTTGTGGCACCTCTGATGGTAAGATAAGCCTCGGAGCGTGGAGATCAGGCGGGTGACTAGGTGCTAGACTTTTTCCAGTTTTCTCATCTCACCTTTTTTACTTGGATAATAGGCCGGTGCCCCGTACTCTAGAAGTGGGCGCACCATGGAGACGTATAGCCTGACAGCAATTTCCTCCGACCAAACGTGGAACGTCCGCTTTAATGACCAAAACATGCGAAGGCTGGAACAGTAGACCTTGTGCGTATTGTCTGACGATTTTAAGTCCCATCTGGATAGTGCTCCTAGATCTCTAACCGTCGCAGCCGAGCACAGTAGACGTCCACCGACACTGTAAGTTCTGTCCCGACAGCACTTGCCAATGCGGAGCAATTCGGACTTTTCAGCACTCAGTGGAAGGCAATTTGTTGATGCCCATGAGGAGATTGTTTCGAGATCACTTTGCAGTATATCTTCATCGACAGGGGTCGATATTTCCCTCCAAACTTTCAAATCATCTGCGAACAGCGCGCAAGTAGATGTCAAACGTCCTGGTAAGTCGTTGATATGAAACAGAAAAAGCGTTGGGCCAAGTACTGTGCCCTGTGGCACACCACTAGAGGCAGTACACCATTTCGTTCGGTAGTCATTGACCTGGACGCACCACTGCCGCTTGTCCAGAAAAGACTGAATCCATTTCAGCAATTTTCCACCCACGCCATAACTGTTGAGTTTAGATAGCAAGATAAAGTGATTCACTCTATCAAATGCTTTGCTAAAGTCAATCAGCAAGGCATCAACGCTCCTACCCTCATTAACTGCTTCAATCCAACTGTGTCGGGAAATCAGAAGATTCGCGGTACAAGACCGTCCTCTTAGGAAACCATGTTGAACTGGTGTAAGCACACCGTGTGATTCTGCGAACTTAAGCAGCGCCTTCTTGACCACTTTCTCCAGCAATTTGGCCAGCACTGGTGTCAGGCAAATCGGTCTATAATTCTCTACTCTGCTTCTGTTTCCTCCTTTCGGGAAGGGCCGTACGATCGCTTGCTTCCATTCACGTGGGACGTTCCCTTGTGTCAAAGAGGCCTCGAACAATTCCGTCACTGCAGGTGCGATAACAGGTGCCAGCCTTTTGAGAAGTAGTGGATGCAAGCCATCAGGTCCTGGCGGTTTGGAGCAGTCTAGGTTAGCAAGCAATCCCCTTACTTGGTCCTCTGAACAGGATACTGTATCCCGTTTGGCGTCGACTTGGGTACACTGAAATGCTGGAGAAGCTGAGTCGAACACTGCCTCGAAATGTGAAGCAACTGCGATAGCTCGGTCCTAGTCGGCGGTCAACAGTGCACCAAGCGAATTTTCCAAAGCAGGCAACTCATCAGTTGGCTTAAGCTTGCGCTTGATGTATGCAAAAACCTTTTTGGGTGCCTCCTTCGCATCTGCTGATAAGCGTGTTTCATAAGCCGCACGCTTCTGTAGTTTCACTGAATTGCAACAGTTTCTTTGTGATTTGTAAGCTGTGTAATCTTCAGCGCTATGAGTTTGTTTGAACCTCTTCCACAATTTGGCACGTCGCCTCGACAAGACAACATATTCGCTATCCATCCATGGCGGCCTCTTCCAACATTTTATTGGAGTTAAAGGAGCAAACTGGTCTAGCAACTGAACAAGGTTTTGCTTCAGCACCTCCTAACACACTTCAACGCCGTCATTCAAAGGTAATGACCAGTCCATGTGTTCCGCAGTACTCATCAACCGATCCCAGTTTGCTTTCCAAATGTTACGACGGGGTATTCGTAATGATACAACAGATGGCAAACGTAGGACGACTGAAATTGTGGAGTGATCGCTGGACCCAATGGGTTTAAATACTTTAGCGGATTCGACATGTTGCTCATCGTTCATGAAAAGGAGGTCAAGACAGCTTTCAGGTTGCCCCGGAAGCTGCCTTGTTGGTTGCAGGATAGGTTGCACAGCGTGCATCTCCGCCATTTTATCGACAAAAGCGCATTCGAGATTGCTACTGCCAGGTAGAGCTTTATAATGCGGTCAATCAACGTGTGGAAAGTTAAAATCACCAAGCAACAGAAAATTTCTGCAGTTCAAGCGCTGCTGCACTACGTCGATCCAATCACGGGAAGTGTTTGAAGGACTCCGATAAATGGCTCCCACTCTCAGTTCATTCGGCCCAACAGTAGCTCTGCACCAAAGTTGTTCGCATAGGCCGTCGGCACTATAATGTGTATATATGAGTCCGCCTCTCATGCTGGACTTTATATATAACAATACACCGCCATGAGCGCCCTTGGGTCGTTCGCACCGAAATGTCGTGTATCCATCGATGTGAATTTCAGGATCAGTAATATCACCGTGGAGCCATGTTTCAGTCAGGCAAAATAAATCTGGGCAATGTTGTTCTACCAAGAGATGTACCTCATCAAATTTATTGGTGAGGCTGCGAACGTTCGTAAGCGCCACAGTGAGACCGGCAACTAGCTTGGGGCGCGCGCCATTAGCAACACCGGCTTGTTTATCAGCTGGCGCTTCTGCACTACTCGAAAACTTACGATATGTATGTTGCTCTCACCTTGTTGACTTCGCCGTTCAAGTTCAATATTAGCAGTTTGAAGGCGATTTCGTTCTTCCAAAGTGAGGTCGGCACGCACGTGGATTTTCAGGCCGTTTAGACGCCAAAGTCGGGACAGAAGACGCACTGGGGTGACATCATTTTCAAAAACAATTCGCAACGGACGAGGCGTGTTTGCCGTTCGTTTTCCCACGCGTAATACTCGTTTTATATGAATACCTAGCTCATCGGGGTCCAGGAGTTTATCAACCAAATTTTGTAAGAACGCGACATCATGCTCATAACGAATTCGCGGGTCGGAACTCTCTGACTCCGGGGCATGAAAGATCATCAGACAGTGGTTACGAGGATGGATCAGACCAGTTTCGGACAATACGGACGGCCGCGTAACGGCGCTGGGAGTCAAAACTGGAGGTCTCTTTCCCGCAACAATCCAAGGTGACTCGTTTCTGGTTCCATGCTCGGCGACTGTAGTAGGAGGTGGCTCATCAGAGATCCGTAGTGCTTGCTCCGGTTTACCAGTTGATAAAATCCCGCTGCATGGAGGAACTGTGGGCAACGTACTCAGGTTGTCGGGGGGACAGGTGCGACACAGGTTTTCTACTTGGTTGGTCGTATTCTTTGGATGGTCGCCGAGGGATATCGCGCTGCACTTCCTGGCTCTTCTAGCAGTAGGAACGGATGAGCATCTCTCAAGATTCTGAAGCGGCGATCGTCTTGCTAGTGCAGCTGCATCAATGCAATACCGACAGACCCATAACAGGCCTTTGTGTTCAGCGTAGATCTTAAAAAGCGAATCCGTAAGTTGCGAACAACGCTTGTGACCACAGGCCCAGGATTTACAAGCGATACACTGAATGCCCTGAGTGACCAGTTTTGAGCAGTGTAAGCAGAGTGAGTTGGGCGTGACGAAATCCGAAGCAATAGCTAACCTTGAATCAATGGCTGTAGAAACAACGGAAGTCAGCATGTACTACCCAGATATACGATCCCTCACGATAAATTGAAAGCAAATGTTCACGACCCGAGAACTAAGAAAGGACGACGCTATCCGCAGTTCGCGACCATAATGTGTAAACTTGATGCAAAAGAAAAGCCAATTTTCTGCTGACTACCTACCTTAAGATTTAACTAAACAAATAAATTTGAAACCAGCTATTGTTTCAAACTATTTCCATGTATTTGTTTAAACCCACTAAGACGTTCAAAGCTGGCTTTACGATTCATCCATGTCCATTTTTGGAAGTCATGCAGTTGGACCTTACTACTGTAAGATTCTTAATTACTGCCACTGTGCTGTATTACCCTATACTAGCTGAATGACTTGCATGCACAATTTGTTATACTTTCTAGACGACGATAACATGCCTGTCCATTTCTATTGCCTTCGAAGCAAACTGCACAGCATTAAATTTACGGTTGAGCGATGAAATATTGCGCCTCCATAAACTGCAGCAGACTTTTGTTGGCAAACGGCGGAGCACATCTTTTCCGGTCTTTGAAGGTTGAAGACAATTGATAGTTTGTACTTTCTATGCAGGCTGTTCAGCTGGCTCGAGAACACCCTAAGTTAGAGGCGCTTGCGACTTTTCCAGACGTCGCTGTATCACTGTTTGCAAAATTCAGCGCATACCGCAGCTACTAGTTTAACAGTATGGTTGACAACGCAACAAACAACGTCCACAACTTGTTTAGCACCACGCGGATTGCGCAAATGGAAGACCAGGAAAACTTATGCTTTCACTCGGTTGTGGAGAGCAGAAAGGTAATCCTGTGTCAGCTCCATCACCGCCCGCTTACTGCATGGATCACGTGTGGTGATGCGGCACAATATTCTACAACGGAACAAAGCGGTCGCAGACAGCACAGCAACACTGTAGCGGAATTGTTTGGTCGCTATAAGAAGTTTCCTCCTGCCTTACGGAGAAGTCAGAAAAAGGCGAATATATGGGCGAGCTGTACGTTAATTTCTGAAACGCACGATCCCTAACTAAAAGCACCGTAAACAGGTTCCAGCTAGTTGAAGTTATTGTCGCCAGTCGCGACGCAGCAAAAGCTCTGCGAAGCAGAATGCCGGAATCGAGCGAAATGCGATTAGTCTGGTTAACTCAAACACACGTGGCTCTCATCCGGAAAGGCCAGCTGCTTAAATTCTGTTGGTACATAATTATAGTATATTTTAAAATTTTACAAAGTCCAACATGGGAATGTCCAGGGCAATACACAGCCCCTCCTGGGAATGAACCGTGCGTCACCCTACACTCTACGTACGTAGTGTCCGTCGCTAGTCAGCCTTCTTGAGACCAGGCGGTAAAATCTTACGCAGCTGCTGCGGAAGAACCAGGCGTCCGGACCCTAGCGAGCCCCACTATTATTCCCCCTAAATTTGTCGACAAAAGGGGAGAACGTTTGTAGCATACGAGCATTTATGTTTGGCCACTACTGAGTTTTCTCCGATTCGCGACATAGAAAAAAGAGAGTCTGGGGTTGTCAGGCATGCGAAAGTGGAGACGGCAAGGCACGGAAACGACACCTACCTAATATGCAGCGAAAATTAAAAGAAACAACTCCTTTATCCGGTTTCAAATTGTTATCTTCCTTTTTCTTCTGGTTTTCCAAATCCATTGCAACCTTTTGGATTCTCAAAGGATTTTGTGCAAATTATGCTGTTTTCTGAGGGTCCTGATGCGGATGAAAACATAAAAACGCTGGTAGAAGCAAAAATGTTAAGCTAACATTCTAAGAAACTGGCCCGCCAGTGAATCCGAAGGCAAGACCTGATAAATTTTAAGGCATGGCAGAGTCGGTTGGCTCGGTTACGGCGTTTCCAGTACACGCGTTGCTCCCTACAGGCGTTTCTTCCACCAACCGTTGGGTAGACTCGTCAGAGGACTTAGGAGTGGAGCCGTCCTCGATTCTGGTTGGATGTGAGCAAAGTTGAGGAGATCGATCGAGACGGTTTCCTGCTTGCCGTAGCGTTCGATGACGAAGTAGCGCTCTTTACGTTGCAGAACCTTAAATAACCTTAGTATCTTCGCTGGAGTGATCTTCCTAGACCATCAATGCTAAGGAAAGCGGTCGGACATTGATGAAGAAATAGGGCTACGTAAGACTTGCGACGTTGTTCCCGTACTGCAGTCAATTGGCTGCGGAGCATGCCCGTGGCTAACTGCAGAGCGTAGTGTGCGTCGTGGAGATAAGTTTTAGAACTTTCGGTGAACAAGCCGCCTGGTAATCGGAGCGCTTTTTCGTAAAGCAGTACGGTGCTGGATGTTTAGAGGTCGGTATTCATTGCCGATCGAATGCCGAGTAGTAGCTTTGGTCAAACTTCTGTATAACGTAGTGCATTGTAGGTACTTAGCAAGGCTTTATACTCTTGGTTGAAGCGTTCCACGGGTCCGTTGGTCTAAAGATGGTAGGTCGTTGTTCTGATTCGTTGAGCTACGAGGATTTTGAGTAGGTCATTGAAACGACGCTTCGAGGAGTGAATCGAGGGCGGTAGTCGCAGTGACTGGACTGTCTGTGAAGCGACCCGGCGCTTTACGAATGCGATGTATGTTCTCAAAAGGCGCATCGGGAGTTGGGACAGCTTCAGATCAAGGAGTTACGCGATCCACCAAGGTCAGTATGTAGCTCACCTCTTTGGACGTCGGAAGTGGTCCAACAAGACCGAGGTGTGCGTGAACAGATCGTGTTGACACTGACGCGTAGCCTCCTATCGGAGCAGCAACGTCTCGATGAACTTTTGCTCGCCGGCTAGTCAGGCCTTCACGAGACCAAAAGCTACGTCGCGCTACCGGTTGATCCAGACGTTCCCGTCAGTAAGCATTTTGACTGAAGCGAGGATGCCAGGTTGCGCGATGTAGTGTAGCCTATCGAAGACTTTTCGGCAAGTAGCAGTTGGTAAAATTGCTAGTGAATGCCAGGTAGAGACGTCGCAGATTACTGTAACCGTGGACGAAGGAGGCGGCCTAGTTGCGATATTTAGTATGGAGTTCTCTCAGGATGTCATTAAGTCTTTGCCAGCTTATTAAGCGGCGGCACTACTTGCCAGCTCGAGCGATTGAGCGATCGGTGCCAGAGAATTTACTCTCGAAATTTTGTCCGCCGCCACACTCAAGGAGTCGTTGGTGTGAGCTGGCTGGATTATTCCAAGGATTTCGCCAGTCTAGCCCCTGGGATACTATTCTCCAAGCTCCAGCATCACGGGATCGGCGACCAACTTTTAAGCAGGATTGCAAACTATCTAGTTTCACTGTACTTAGTGGTTATGGTTCGGGGCTCTTTGTTGGACCTCAACCAAGTCGTGTGTGGTATGCCGCTTGGCTCAGTTCTAGGTCCACGTTTGTTTTTGGTGTTTAGTAATGACCTTGCACAAGAACTCGCTTCATACTTCTTAATGTTCGTCGTACATATCATGATCTGCTGCCTGATCCAGGAGAAAGCCGACTGGCATGGGGTTCACAGTGAGCTAGATACGGTGTATCAATGGTCAAACCAAAACGTACTTCATTTCAACGTCAATAGCTCAATGTGAATAGTTCAGCTGGATATGACGGGATACAAAGCATACCTTAACAAAACACACAGGATGGATACTCAAAAGGAAATTAATAGCAATTCGTTCCAAAGTGGAACGTGAAGTTTCAGTGGTTACGCCATGTGGTTAAAACACCACTTTCTGTAATGGACGTGCCAGTAAACGTAGTGGCGGATGCCTCATTAAGTCAAGAAGGAGTTTTACGCATCATATTTCCACACCATATCTCTTGCTACCTCTGAAGGCAGTGAGGATTCAGGCCGCTAGAGGTCATGTTGACCTTCTGATAGGCTGTTTATACAACCCACCGCACTCCTCTTGTGCTAGCGTTAACAAGTCAGTCAGGCTCTTACAGGAAGTCTCATTCCTCCCTGCGCGCTATAAGATCATTGATAGAGACTTCAATATGCCTCAAGTTGCGTTTCTCAGGTAATCAGCCTTACCCAAGTGCAGGGCCCTTGTTGCCACTAATTCCACTCATAAATGGACACAGCATGTGAATTTTCCGATTAGGCTATCCAACACTCCGGACCCTAGTTGCACCAACGGTATCTCGCACGCATGCGCCAGCGGGTTAAACAACATACCTGGCAGCTACTACAATGTGGTGAAGCTGTACTTCGCGCTCCCTAAATCCCCTCAACATGCAGTCACAAAATATGTGTTATTTCAGCGCCTCCAGCGCATCAACTGGGAAATATTCTCCTCCCTTCTCCGAGCATCACCGTGGGACTACTTCTTTACTCCGACAATATAGATGCTGCGATCCACGTGATTTATAACAATTTTACCAACTGCTTAGAGGTCCTTACTCCAAAACAGAGGAAGATCAGAAACAGTCAAACTCTTGATGATGTCGCCGCACGCAAATTGACCAGCAGGCTTAAGAAAATGAGCTCCCGCTATAGCAAGACCAAAAGCTTTCACCTAATCATCCGTATGAACGCAGTAATAGCCGGTTGGAAAAATTCACAAAGTAATGCACGTACATTAGTAGAGCACGCAGCGCTCTGTACTGAAAACAAGGCAAAGTCTTTTATTCGCCTAATAAAACAGCGGCGTGGCAGCGAAGATTTCCCGATTACTACCCTCGTGCTTTCTGATAAATGTATAGTCACTAGTGCGGTTGATCTCTGCGAGTACATTAACACATATTTCTGTAACTCCTTCACTAGCAAGGGGTTGGCATTGCCAAATACGATCCCCAAGTTTACTGAAGAGCAAATACACAATATGGACTTTGACTTATGCAATATCCATCGAGCACTTTGCTCGTTGAAACTGTCACACTACCCATGTCCTGACGGTGTCCCTTCTTCCAGTTACTACTTGGAGGCCAGTACATTCCGGTCCTTCTTTTCAATGTCTTCGCCATCTCAATGGAGAGTGGTCACTACCCGTCCAATTGGAAGCACACATCAGTCATACCACGACACAAACGGGGCTATCGCCAAGCTATTGACAATTATCGTCCTATTATTCATAAACATATTGCGTTTCGACTCATGGAAAGAATAATAAAGGACGGGATGCTTCGCTTTTTGTTGCAAAGCAGCCTTATCAATAGGTCCCAACATGGGTTCCTGCCAACTAAAGCCTTTCAAACCTGCCAGTTTGAATTCCTGGAGCACGTGATACATTCCATCGCCCTAGGTCAGGCACTGGTCATTATCTTCCTGGACATGGAAAAAACGTTTGACAGGGTCCCACACAATGGTTTAATGACTAAACTTGCAGCATTTGGTGTCTCCAGCCACCTCCTTTCATGCTTTTCTTCTTACGTTTCCAACCGAACGCGGCCAGTTCAACGGGGCTACATCTCATCCAAAAGACAGCCGTAACCAGCGGAGTATTCCAAGGCAGCGTGCTCGGCCCTCTGCTGTTTTTACTGTACATCAAGGATGTATTCTAGGTCTTCAAACACGGCACTTCGTAACATTTGCCGATGACATAAAAGTTATTTTCTCAGTCGATCCAAGCTGTCTACGTAATAGCCTCTCTAGCATTCAAGGCAATCTCGGTGCCCTTGAAACATGGTGTGATCTATGGAAACTAGAGTTCTGATCAAAGAAATGCAACGTCCGTTCCAACCGGTGCTCTATAACACCAGTGGCAGCCTGGAGATTCCCCGGTTTGCCTGTGTAAAATTCTAACTAAAATTGTTTCATTGTACACCTAGGCAACCGGTGCGGTTTCTTGAACTGATTGCTGAGTTCGAATGCTTGACGTGCTCATCGCCATTTTTGCTTGGCACTCGTTTCGTTTGCAACTCGCCACTGCCCTGGGTTCTGTGCATGCTCCGTTCCCCAAGATAGAGAGTCCACGGTGTCGTTCTTTTATAGCTAGAAAACAGGGAATCTTTAACTGTACCAATAAAAGTTTCCATGCAACTTCATCTGTCTTTTCGAATCGTTCTCCGAGCTCCCGGTACAGGCGACACCATCATTTGGTTACCTAGACTACAGAACAATCCCGGCGACGGATATTTCAAACTTTTCTCTGGTGATCTCGTTCAATTTGTTTCAAATTTTCCGGTTTACTTTTGCACACGGTAGCCTGTATTTTGCACCATGGAATCTGTAGACCCTAAGTTATAGTCTCCGCTAATCATTGTATAGCTCGCTATGTCACCTTTTTAGGAAATGCATCCTCTTTTGTGGTTCGCTCATCTTGCGGCTGGGGCTTACAACCAGAGAAGCAATACAGACTACGCGGAATATAGCAAGCTCCTGTCTTATCTCCCCAAGGAGATATCAATGTAGGTTCGTGCCGTCATCATTGCTCAGACCGATAACTGCGATGAGGCTTGCAAGGAGGCCAACATCAAACGTGTTATGCCCCCAGAGAAAGTGCACATGCAGCACCTTTTCAGGGATCTGCAGCTGAGCGACAAACTGCTGTCAAACCTATTACGAGAGATGCAGAAAATCCTTGGTTCCTCAACCATGGACGAGAGGTTATTTCGCGAACTATGGCTAAATCAGCTACCGGAAAACACGCGAACGTATCTCGCTACAGTGAGCTCTGTTTCGCTCACTCAACAATCAGACTTAGCGGATCGAGTTATTGAACGATCACAGACACAAGCCGACGCCAGCCAGATCAATGCCGTCGCGTTCCAAGACACTTCTATCACTGGTTAACAGTCAACTACAGATGCCCGGCAAACACAATTTGCGACACTTAGTCGCCAGCTTCAACCAATTACTATGAAACGCCGTCGTCATAGCTGCTCAAAATCGCCTTTCAAACGTGCTAAGTCTAGCAACAGGCAGGCTAGCTGTTGGTACCATAAGCGTTTTGGTACCGCAGCTCATAAAGGTGTAAACCCTTGCAACTTCGCTGAGAAGCAGGGAAACTTCTCGGCCGGTCCGCAACAGCGACGGACCAAAGTCGCCTCATACGCGTTAGGGCTTTAACTTCGGGCACCGAGTTTCTAGTCGACACAGGATACGAAGTTAGAGTTATACCGAGTAGCTCAAAAGAGGTCGTCTCACCAGCACCGACCAAACTGCAGGTCGCCAATGGCACACCAGTAGCAACTTTCGGCGAAAAGCTGCAACGCTCAACTTAGGCCTCCGGCGAACCTTTCACTGGCCTTTCCTAATCGCTTCCGTGCATTTCGCCATCCTAGGCATAGACTTTCTGCAACGCTTCGAACTCATAGTCAACGCCAAAAGGAAGAATCTAATCGAATCTAGGACACAGCTCAGTGTTATCGGGACCAGCGTTAACGTGGCTGTTATCACTCCCATTCGTGTCCTACCTCAAGCTTCACAGCCTTTTATAGAAGTTTTCAAAACATCTTAAACTCCTTCGCGTCCTGAACGACTTGCCTTCTGTGACGTCAAACGTCATGCATCACATTTGCACTAAGAGCCCACCTGTTTCGGCCCGCCCTCGAAAACTAGCCCTGGACAAGTGCAAAGCTGCTAAGGCGGAATTCGAGCAAACGCTCGAACTGAGAATAATCCGCCAGTCCAAAAGTCCATGGGCACCACCTTTACACATGGTGCCGAAGAAATCCGGTGACTAGCGCCCCTGTGGTGACTACAGGGCACTTAACAAAGTATCGTCCAGGATTAATACCCCATTCCGCACATGCATGACTTGACCTCTGTTCTAGCTGGTAAGTCCATCTTTAGCAAAGTCGACCTACTTCGCGCCTACCATGAGATACCTGTCGCGCCAGGCGACATTGCTAAAATGGCAGTCATCACGCCATTCGGCCTATTCGAGTACCTCAGAATGTTTTTCGGCCTCAGCAAAGCAGCCAAACTTTTCAGCGTTTCAGTCATGAGGTAACGCAAAGACTCGAAGGCGTTTATCCATATGTAGTTGACATCCTCATCGCCAGTTCTTCTGAAGAAGAACCTCAGCAACTAGACACACTCTTCCAACGCTTGACGCACCATGGAGTTACTGTCAAGCCCGATACATGCGAGCTTGGCCAAAGTTCTATCGACTTTCTTGGCCACCGCATATCCGCATCTGGTACCGAAGCTCTGCCAGACAAAATCCAGGCACTAAAAAACTATTCTGCTCCCAGTTCCTTCAAACAGATACGCCGATTCCTTGGCCTAGTCAACTATTATATACGCTTCATTCCTAACTGCGCGAGCATTGTTCAACCAATGACTGACTTGTTCCGCGGTAAAGAATGGTCTTTTCATTTTGAGAAGCTCAAAGACGCCATCTCCAACATAGTGCTTCTCGCCCATCCAGACACATCTGCACCACTCTACCTGACAACTGACGCATCCGACCCTGCTGTAGGTACACTTCTTCAACAACTCATCGACCATCGATAGATACCTCTAGGTTTCTTCTCAAAACGTTTACAACCTGCCGAATCGCGTTACAGCACCTTCGGTAGAGAACTGTTAGCCATTTATCTAGGTATCAGACATTTCCGTCACTATCTCGAAGGTCGATATTTTACAGTCTTCACCGACCACAAGCCATTGAGCTACGTAATCAATGATGAAACGGACAAGTATTCTCCGCGGGAAACTAGACACCTAGGCTACGTTTCTCGGTTTACGAAAGACGTATGTCATGTCTCAGGTGCTCTCAATCCCGTCGCGGATGCGCTGTCATGCATTCATCAAGTCAGCTTATCGCCTGACATCAACCTTGATCTAGCCGCTATGGCTGCTGCCCAACAAGCTGATCCCGACATAGACAAGTTACGACGCAACACCTCGTTGAAACTACGCGAAGTTCCACTAGCATCATCCGAGGGGACCATTCTTTATGACGTTTCACAAACTTCTTCCCGACCCATAGTTCCCACTTCGCTGCGTCGACTAGTTTTCAACGCTCTACACAACCTGTCTCCTCTCGGCATACGTGCTTCGCAGAAGCATGTAACTGAACGCTTCGTATGGCGCAACGTCAGTCGCTTTGTCCGCCTATGGGCAAGCGCATGCTTATAGGGTCAGCGCGCAAGGGTTCACCGACACACCAAAAGCCCACTTGGAGTCTTGCTTGCTCCTGACTCCCGTGTTGCACACGTCCATGTCCACCCAGTTGGACCTTTGCCTCCGTGCAAACGCTACGTGTACCTCCTCACTTGTTATGACCGATTCGCCCGTTGGCCAGAGGCGATTCCGATAGTCAACTGCTCATCTGGGACAGTTGCGCAAACTTTCCTAGAGCGCTGGGTAGCTCAATTCGGTTGCCCAAGCGTAGTCATCACTGACACAGGATCACACTTTGACTGATCCTTCAGCAAACGGCCCAACGTTCTTGGTTGCTAACATAGCCGAACCACCGCATACCATCATGCAGCTAATGGGATAGCGGAAAAGTTCCACCGGCAACTCAAAGCATCACTTTGTGCCCAATCTAGCACATCCTGGCACGAAGCACTTCCGCTCGTTCTCTTAGGCATAAGAAACACGATTAAAACGGATTTACACGCCACTTCATCGTCGCTAGTCTTTGGATGCGCACAACGCTTACCTAGTGAGCTCATCTCACCAAAAGCGCCAACAATCTTCTACAATGGCGTCTACGCAGCTCGCCTATCTAATCACATGCGACAGCTGCAGCCTATGCAACCCAGAACACAGAGGTTGCGTACCAACGTGGACAAGCGTTTAACTACTTGCACGCACGTCTTCGCTCGCACTGACAGCGTACACATGCCACTTCAAACTTATTCTGGTCCGTACCGTGTCGTTCGCAGAAGCGAGAAGACGTTTACCATTGACTACAATGGCAAGACTGTGACGATCAGCGTCGATCGAACAAATCCAGCATTCCTCGACAAGTCTGGCTCTTCGGTGCAGCAAGCGCCTTCACTGCCTGCGCCATCACGGCTCGCCCCGCAACCTCAGAAGAGTCAGTTCGCTCCAGCAGAACCGACAACCTCAATCGACAACACTTCTACTCACCCTTCTAGCCATCCACGCGGTAGGAAGCTCAAACCCCCAGTTTGCTTTTCGCATTTCGTTAGTACTTATTATTTTACATAGAACGTGCCTCTGACATTTCCTACTCTTACCAAAGCTTTACGAAAATTAACAAAAAGGCACAAAAGGTTTTGTAACTACCAAAACAGAACAAAAACTTTTAAAAACCCAGAAGCAGCTTTGCACGTTTTCCTCTTTGCACTCTTTTCTGTATTGCTATGCATATACGCCGCTTTTTCATTTTGCTTTCCATTTACACCGCCGGTGGGTTGCACCTCGGTTTCACTTTTCGCTGGATTCCCGCACGTCAACTGGAAGTGGAACGAACTTCTTGCTCAACCACCCACGTGAAATTTATTAACTGTCCCCCACCAACGGTATTTTGACCGTTTCGACACCTTAGGGTGAACACGGGTGGGCGCGCGCTAGGGTCCGATTGCATGGTGCTCCCCCAGCAGCTGCATCAGATTTCACAATCTGGTCTCGCACAAGGCTGGCCCGCGACGGACAGTGCTCCCGTAGGTCGAAGGACTGCTTATACGGTGCCTTCTGGGAGAGGGCTATGTAGCATTCTGGAGATGCCCCGGTTTGCCTGTGTAAACTACTAACTAAAATTATTTCATTGTACACCTAGGCAACCGGATAACAGCTTCACTGTGCGCGACCTCGGTGTACACTATTCCAGTTCATTGAATTATGCGGAAAACGCGAGCTATAGCTCTGCCAAAGCCAGGTCTATCATTGGCTATAAACTGAAGTCAGTGTGCTTGCTAGAGTCTCGACTCATGCTTTATAAGTTGTGTGCTTGGCCTATAGTAGAGTACCGCTCAATAGTCTTTACTAACTCACGTAAAAGTGGGAGGATGGTTATTGAGAAAGTTCAGCGTTCGTTCACTAAGCGTTTTCTAGTAGCACCTGCGTTCAAGTATCAAGGCCGCTATGAGCACCTTGGACTGGAACCACTTTGGCTGCGACGACTTAATGCCAATCTTGTTTTCCTATACAAGCTAAGCTAAACAGCGGACTCAAGGGTCGCTAGTTTTATCAGCCGTTTGGCGATACACGTTATCCTCTACGCCAAAAGACAGACTCATTCTCACTACGCAACACACGTTGCTCCATACGTTCTAACTTCTTCCTCTATAGAAATGCGCATGTATGGAATAAGCTACCGGAAACCGTCAAAGCATCGGATGGTATCACGCAATTTTCCACGGTCATAAAGAGACTATTAAGTGTTCCCAAGGCAGCAGAGATCCTGGGCGTCTGCACTCCTGAGGGCGAGCTCTGGGAGAGCGGCCAATATCATATATAAACTTTCATACAAATGCACCATATCGTGCGGAATAATCTCAATGTGCGTACAGCCTTGTCAAGTTCTTCAACCAGCATCAATAAAACTCTCCTCTTCCCGAGTCTGTCCGCCCCTTATCGCGCTCTTTGCTTTCATTGCATTTGCAATCTGACGGCGAACTCAGTGCCCTGCATGACCGAGCCACATTTGACCAGTCTCTGACTGCGTCCATGCCTACCGAGTTGCAAACCGTCTGGGACCTGCAGAGTCAGTCCGCTGGAATTGATTGCACTTTAATTATGTAGTTTATTTTTGTCCACTTCTGCTGCCCCTCCCTATCTATTTTCCCACCTTAACTATACGCTCCAACCTCAACGCGCCGACTAACTCAGTCATATCTGATCGGACACCTGCTCTAGACTACAGTGACTTTAAACGCCAATACTCGGAACACTGACAATTTATACCCCTTAACAAGAGCGCCCCAAAGAATTTCCCACACCTTTTCAGTAAAATTCTTTCTATCCCAACATTTTCCACTCCTTATCGCTCTCTCTGCGCTTAAAACGAGAGCATCTTTGGCTTCTCCAAACATTAACAGTAAACCATTTCCATACCCATCCTGGCATTTGCTGCTGCGTTATCTGCTTTTAATTTTACTTCATTCGGACAGCCAACTCTCAGTGCTCTGCCCCAACTTAGTCTTATCTGACCAGTCTGCTCTACTTTGACTTCTTCCAGACTTCCGGAATGTTAACGTTCTATGCTCTGTAGTTTCAAAGCAATGCTTCCCTCACCTCAACAGTCTGTAGGACTTGTGCACCCTTTAGTACTCTAGGTGCTTCCATCTTTAACCTGTCCGCCTCTCGACTCCCTCCACGTACCTTCCTAAATGAACTATACGACTCAATCACAACGCGCCGACTAATCCAGTCTCGTCTCATCAGCCTCCCGCTCCCCGATTTCTCTCAGACTGCTGCGAAATTACTGGCCATCCATCAGATGACTGAGCGCAGTCTGTATTCAATCCCTCTTCAATTAGACGGCCAACTCACAGTGCCCTGCCCTAATTTAGCCTCATCTGCTCAGCCAAATTCTCTGGGACTACTGCCAGTCTACCGGGACCTTAAAGGTCTAGGCTCGGTCGATTCAAAGCAGTAGCACCTCCACTCGACAGTCTGCTGGAATTGTTCGCCCGATGTTAACATAGGCACTTCTTTCTCTGACCTGTCCAGTCCTAATGACTCACTCCACTTATCTCCCCAAATGAACTATACGACTGACTGATAATGAGTCGACAAATCCCGTCCGGTCTGATCTGTCTCCTTCTCTCCGACTCTTGTGACGTTGTCCGCCATTCTTAAGAAGAATGAGCGCCCTGTCAAAAATAACTTGAGAGCCCCGTTAACCGTCGCATTGCTTATTGTAAACGTTTACTCTCGACTCCGTCCTCTAGCTAATCGCGCACTGTTTTTATTTCTTTTTCAAAAGAAGTGCGAGCTAATTTTGCCCTGCCCTTTTCCTTTATCTGAATGCTACACGACTATCGAAATGCAGCTTTAGGCTCCGCAAAACCAAAACGCAAATTCTCCCACATTGCGAACCTGCCTGACTTGCATACCTTATATATATATATATATATATATATATATATATATATATATATATATATATATATATATATATATATATATATAGCCTCTTCCATCCCAAACGTGTCCATCTCTGCTGAGTCTTTATTTGGCTTCCCACCTTAACTGTACGATTTATTTTCAATGTTTCGCCCAATCCAGTCCTCTCTGATCGGTCTCCTTATCTCCGACTCTTGTGACGTTGCCGGCCATTGCTCGGAAGACTGTACGCTCTGTCCCCGTTACCTCGAGAGACACGTTGACTTTCCCTTTTTTGATTTGTAATCCTTTGCTCTCTCGAATCTGGCCTTACCTTATCCCTCTCTTTGGCTTTATTATTACTTAACCGGAAAGCGGACGCGCATGCGCTGTCTCATTCTCTTTGGGGTTGCATGCAGACTAACGAAATGTAAACAACTTGGGCTCTGCCTGGCTAGTATACAACTTCTCTCACATTGCGAACCTGCCTGGCTTGCATACCTTATATGCATATAGCCTCTTCCACCTTAAACTTGTCCATCTCTGCTGAATCTTTACTTGTCTTCTCACCTTAACTGTAGGACGTATTTTCCATGTTTCGACTAATCCAGTCTCGTGTGATCAGTCTCCTGCTCACCGAATTTACTAAGAATACTGTGACATTACCGGTTATTAGTCGAAACTGAACGCTTTATACTCCTATGCATGAGAGTATCTTTGGCTTCTCCACACTTCAGCAGTACGGTTTTTATCTCCTGACCGTAGTCTCCTTTCTGCGCTCTTTGTTTTCCATTCTTCAATCGGGTAGCCAACTCTCAGTGTTCTTGTTTAACCCAGTCTCATCTGAGCAGTCTGCTTCCCTATAATCTCTTCCATTACATCGGGATGTTAACGCCTAGAAGCTACAAACTCAATGCTGTTTTTATTATCTTACTACTTTGCTGGACTTGCTCATCTAATGTAAAATTAGCCTCTTGCCACTCTTGCCTACCGTTTACTGCTGCTTCTATCTATTTATATTCCATCTTATCTGTATGACTCAATTTCAATGCATAGCCTAATCAAGTGTCATCTGATCGTTCCCCCACTTCGAGAGGCTTGCCGGACCTCCTCACCCCAGCATAATGTAGCCCCTTTGATGTTTAACCTGTCCATGTCCGCTGACCAAGCACACAGATGTTCTCACCACAATTGTACGACCGAATCTCATTGAGCCGACTAAACTATTCTTATCTGAACGGTCTTCTGCCCTCATATTATTCCCAGATATTCGTGCTATTTCCAACCCTTGTCTGGCTGTGAAGGTGCCCTCTTCTACTTACGTTTAGACCCCTATTGCTTTTATTCACCTCTTATCCATGGCCTTCTCTCTTATTGCGCTCCATTTTTATTCCCACGGCTTACACTCATTGCGCCGAACCAAGTTATCCTCGCGCGTATGGTCTCCTCCGCTCCGACCTCGCTTCCGCTTACTGGCGGCAGTCGGACCATTCCTATGAGTTGCTTGACTATTACTTCCATTGGTATGCTCACCTTTCCTCTCTTCAAATGCTTCTGCTCTTTACCTTATGTTCGCACTTGCCTATTAGTGTGACAGCGCCTGGGATAATGACCCCCAGTGCAGGCAGTTTTGGCCCTCTGTGACCCTTTGCTCTAGATTCTGACGGTTTTTGGACTATGGAATTATAAGTGCTTTAGCGTAACTGCTCTCACGAATTACTCTTTGCACTGCCATCCGCATTCATCCGCGCTTCGCCGACGTTTTGAATTTCCTTTTCCTCTTGGAAGGTTGCTTTATGCACTGTTGCTCCCGTATTCGGTCACAATGTAGTTGGCCCTAGTCTCACCCAAGCTGCATCTCGCATTCGGACTGCTGTCCTCATCATCGTTTTATCTGTTTCGCTCCGAAAATCGTACTATTTGCTCACTCTTGTGAACAAGCTTTGTTATATCGGTCTCTTGACCCTGCGCATGCAGAACCTTCTTCCTACTTAGTAGCTGTATTCTGAGTCACACTAGCGACGTGATGTATAGAACTCGTTTGCAACCATGTATACTAAGCAAAATTACATGGGTTTTTGAGTATCATAGGCAATGTTTCGCTCCACCAGTCTGCATTAGTGCTTCGTGATTCATTGCTGTCTGTCTGTTTTGCTGCCAATTGTCAGTTGCCCGTTTTTCCCGATATTTCCAGTTCTATCTGCTGAAACAAGAAGGTTTGTCCACTGGGACTAGCCGACCAAGTCTCAATAACCAGATGGCTTAAACACTTGATCCTTTCTCCAGGAGATGAAGCACCCACTAAACGTTCCAAATGGAGCACTTTCCGCCATTATGGAGACACCGCTCTCACGGGGTCTAAACCACTGGGTTTTGCTCGCCTCGTACTCACATTATCACAACTTACTCACCTAGAATAAAACATGCACATGGACCCCTTGTTCCACAACGGAAGACAAACAATTCTGGCGTGGCTACCTTCACTGCCACGTGCCTTACATTTCCGAAAGAACATTCAGAATTTAAATTTACCTGGAGCTTTCCGATGTGCTTTCCCGGACAGCTTTGCGCCTCCATAAAAAGTTTTTCATGGGGCTTTCCCTTGACAGTGTAAAAAATTACACTTACTTGCATTTGAAGGAATTCCGATTCTATTTTGCAGAATAAGAAACTCGTAACAATCCCGCATTGGACAAAGGACTGGCATTTTCGCCTGTTGTGGACGTATTCAGCAAAAAAGAACAACTGTAGTAACCATCCCAGGACAAGTCCAGCGTGGATAGCTGAACACGGTTTGCGAACCGAACGAGTATGTAACAGAAAAAGCCAGCCTCTATTAACCATGTTTTACTCATTGCACCATTTATCACTCGACTCTGCGACACTTTTGCATCATTGACCGTTTTCAACGACTACTGCCGGATCATTATCAAGCCAATCGCTCAACCAAGGAAGAAATTTGGCTGTCAACCGACTGCGAATAATAGGGTGGGAAGTCGGGCTGTACGATGCATCGCCGGCTAGCACTGCTGTTCAACGGCAGCTGCGGCAGTGCTCCAGGACGTGGTGGGTTTTAGCCTAATGAGCGTTCTCCCTATAAAAGCCACAACTGTCGGCTTAACAACACTGCAACGTGGCGGATGTCACTCACCAATGAATAAAGTTACAGCTGAACATTTCACACTGACGCAGTCCTCAGGCTTCTACATACAACTTTTGCAACTGATTTTACTGTGAAGAATGCTTTGATGGGCACAGAACATTTTGATTTATTAATGGTCTTTTGTTGCACCTTAACCTTGTTTGGGCTCCAGTGCTCGTAGATTACTACATGGCGAAATCGCGCCCAACTTGTATATTGACACAACACTTTGACTGAGTTTTGCGCGCCACACCGCCATCCTGTTCCTTGGCCTGACTATTACCTGACAATATGCTCACTCGTATGGACTACATCTATTCGGTTATACATTTCAGTAAAACGAAATGTGTTACTATTCCAAAAAAGCTATGCTTATATGCATATTTGATCACGCCTTCATAGGTGCCTCCCGTTTTGCCGAGAATATGCCAGTTAGTTATTTATTTATTGCACGTAATCAAACTGTTATGTAGTGTTTATCAATACGATAAATAAATAAATTTTTTATTCTCAAAGTTATAAAAACGCACCAAATCAGGCATGATCAAGATGAAAGTTTAAGGGTCTTTCTAAAGACGTCATGCTGAGTGGGTTCACCACACATATTGGTAATGCATTGCGGTGGGAATAGATGTTATGTGAGTAAAAATACTTTATCCAATTCACAGGGGAATTTTGTGTCATCAGTTTCAGGTGGTTACCTCGGCTTTGTTTGTAAAAGGCAAGGATTAACCGTGATGTTCATGGATGCTCGCTTTCAGTTAGTGTCCGATATGTGAATTTAAGACCTTCGTAAAGCCAACGGTAGTATGAGGAGAATACTCTGAGTACAAGAAGACGCAGTCTGTAACTTAGGCCACGTAGTCCATGTGTTGCGTCTATGGCCCGGGCATTTGTCTCAAGCGGTTTCCAACAGGGAAGCGCTTTGGGTCCAACACCCTTTCTTATTTCTAGCAATGATGGCTGCAACAGCGTACAGCAGGGCTGCCTATTTCTTTTGTTTGATGATAGCAAAATCATCTATATCATCCCCAGGTCAACCACATCTGCACTAGACAGAGTGCGAGAAGAACTAAGGACCCTAGATTCATGGCCTCATCAATGGCAAGTGACCTTCTCTGCTGAAAACCTGGGGCCATGGTATACAAATGCTCAGTATCTGATGGGGTATCCACGATTATCGGCGTTCCTATTCAGCTTTATACATCCGCAATAGATTTGGGCCTGCTTTATTCCATGCGTCTATCTTTTCTGGGCATGCGCCATTTCAAGTCGCAGATGCGCAACAATTAAACTACTACATCCGCCACCATATAAACGCTGTTGAAACACCTCTAGTGTTTTACTGGGGTCACGTTCGCCCGAGCTTGGAGTATTGTTCTTTCATGTGTAGCAGCTTGCGGAAGTCGGACTGCATTTTGTTTGGAAAAGCCTAACGGCGGTTTGCTAAATTGCTCGCCCACACTAACAGTCGTTCGGTTACAGACATCAACGTGCTCAGCTCAGACTACAACCGCTACGCCTGCGACGTATTGCCATTAGCTTATGCTTCCTGCACAAGTTAATACATGGCTGTGCGTAGTGACATATCCATCCTTAATCTGAGAGATGTAACAGAACGTAACCCTAGAAACAGGAGAAGTACCATTATTCCGCTGAGCTGGAGGAAGAAACTTCGCTCGCATTGCTTCTTAGTTACATATCTAAATATATAGAACAAACTACCAACATGCCTGCGCGGAATCCAGAATCCGCAGGCTTTCCAGCTGGAGGGGCAAAAGTCCATGTGCCTGGATAATGAAATAGGTTAATTAAACTCGGTGACTAGGACGATGGCCTTTATGAGACCGGGCCGGATGAAACTTGAACAACCCCGGTGTAACCTCGTGCTTTCTCCAGCTTAAACATGTGATACATTGGTGCGAGGCCGTTGTGTTTTCTTTAAATTAATTTTTTTGTCATTTTTACCTCTGCGGTCCCTCCTGGAGCAATTGCACGGTGTAGCTAGGAGCTAGGGCTGCAACGCCGAGTTTATGACCAACTTCAACAATTTCCATTATCGTTTGACCTATTTCTAGACACCAGCAGTCACTCAAGTCCTACGCACCCATGCGACAGCGTAAGTGCAACTGCAGTCGGCCTATTACCCCGCATTCGTGTCCACTTCACGGCTGTCTACCTCGCCTGCCGTCTTACTTCGGTGCAACTAGGGCGATACTTGGCATACCACGCTTGAGCAGAGTAACAACTCTGCATGTCCGATGAAGGTGACCTTTCCGTTGGCGGTGGTTCATTAGGCAGCTTTCACTTCCTTATCCCATCTTTACTTTGCTCTCTGGAGCACTTCGCAGCAATGGAACCCATAAACTGTAAAACTTACTTCCACACCGTGTTCTACCTTCAACGTCTGGCTTTCAAATAGGATCAAATGTGGTTCTTGAAAAGTAAGCGGTAGGCAGTTTTCAACTAGACGGTAGCATATCTCCGGCAGGAAGCAGATAGTGCCACGGCCCTTATTTCCTTAGCCTATGATGACCCATTTGAGAAGTCACTTTCAGTTACAACTCCATTATTTTTGTCCGATTTCCGTTCCTTTATTCTTTTCTAAAGCCACCGATATTCATTGGCCAAGACGTATCATAAATCGTGGATCTCTTTTGGGCTTAGTTCTGACCCCCACTTTCCTACCTAATATCCTGTTTTGCTATAAAGCTTACTGAGAACAATAACGAACTCTTCTCATTTGTCGGATAATATACCTAAACCACAACTTAACCAACATTTCCGTATCTCCATCTGATTATCTAGTACCAACCCTAAAATAGCTTGACCTGCGTCCCCGCGTAAGTGAACCAAACTTGGTAAAACTATTATTTTGCCATACTTTCAGCAACTGAGACTCCAGTAGGCGCACAAATGCGCTGATAGTCCGTGGAGTCCATCTAACATCTGCTGTCGTTGGAGCCCAACTTAACTCACCGGTATTGGCTAAAGCAAGTTTACTCTTATACACCCGGAACTGTTTGCCTACTTGGTCGCTGTTTATCCATAAGGCCTCAACCATATATATAAGTTGCGTTTGTTTAGCTGACCCAGCACACTTGGCGCCACAGGTGGATTCACCAGGCCGCTTCATTGTGCGGTCCCGCACATCCCCTCCTAGCTAGCTGCGTCGTTCTGTGCTTTATGTTTTGCTACTACACGGGACCAGCGTGTACAACAATACAGCTTCGTCCCGTCACTTCCTCACCTTCCCTTTCCATCAGTGAGAATAGGACTGGCCAACAGCCCGTTAGCGTAAGCCGACCACACCTGCTGCAAGTGCGAGGCACGGTGAGTTAACCGTCTGGTTAAAAAAGAAATGAAAGCAACATGTGCGAAAAAGAGAGATGTGGGTCGGTCTAGAAAAATCTTCACTGCTAAGGGGTTAAAACGTCTACAATGCCCACGAGCTGATGAAAGCAGAGCGTTTGATTTTCTAAGCAGTGGCCGGTAACGTCACAGTTGTCTGGAAGAAGTGGAACTGCAGGCGACCGATCAGACGAGGCTGGACCTATCGACGCACTAAGCTTGAGTCGTACGGTAAAGGTGAGAAGTAAAGAATGTTAGTAAAATGGACAGGATAGGGATAAAAAGCTTTATAAATATAGGGTGGCCAATTCCGGCAGACTCGCGATGTGAGCAAAGTTGTGTTGGTTATGCAGATCCTGGACCCTTTACGGTTTGATAAGCTGAAAGCAGTCAAAGAAGAGCCTGTGGCGAGGCACCGAGAGCTGGCGCTCCGGTTGATGAATAAAGGAAACCAGATAAAGTTAAGGAAGCAACATGGTCTGGATAAGAAAATTTTTTATGGATGAATAGCGCAAATGTCCGCTTGGCTCTTGAGGAAATGGGAACCTAACGTTAAGTCTTCTAAACAATGACCGGAAACGTCACAAAAGTAGGAGAGAAGGAGACCGATCAGACGAGACTGGATTAATCGGTGCATGGAGATTGAACTTTACACTTAATTAAGAGTTACAAATGAAATGGATCAGCAATAATAGTAGGACAGAGATAGAAGTGACTATATTAGAGTAGGGTGAACAATATTACCAGGCTGACTAGTTGGGGGAGAAATAGCTTTGTGTCTACAGAGACTAAACCGTTGAAAGCTTTCTTGCCGCTTCTTTAGCGGTAATTATACCACGCAACTCACAAGATGGTGGATAACGCTATCTAACTGGATTCCCAACAGTTTGTTTACTCACTCAAAGCCCAATGATTATATGCTCTCCCGACATGTGTTATGTGAGTTACTAGATGAATAACGTGACTTAATTATTGTCGCCTGCCACCTATCCGCTTACCTAGTTTATGTAACATGGTTACTTGCCAACCGACACAGCTATTATATCCTTAACAAGATGTAGATTTGCATCTCAGCCCGGACGACTTACTGTTTTGAGCGGTTCGGTTCCTTCTTCTGTGCCGTAACCAAGGCATCGAAGACGCTCGTTGCTAACGCGGTGTTCCCAAAAGATTTGAGTTAAATTGCGAAGGCACTGTTGGTCGAACCTAACTAAACGCTTTATGTCCGTTGATCTAGGGGGCCAGGTTTCCCAACCGAACAATGGGGGCAAAGGTACCGCTGTACTGGACGCTCTACCCTTCAGCGCGAGGGTGCTGCCGCGCCGGTGGCATAAGTGGCGAAGGTTATCAAAACCGCCTCGAGCTATACGGTTAGTGATCTCATCCTCAGTACCACTGGCGCTGATAAAAAGTCCATGGTAAATAAACAAATAAATAGTATAATCTCGAATGTGTCGAGACAAACCAAACCAGGCATGATCAACATTTACATGCAATTATGTTTCGCGGCAAACATATTGCTATGTATGCAACCGGCAGTAAGCAGAAAGTTGTACAGGCTTAGGAAATTGTGAAAGTAATCATGAGGAATAAAGTCGTCAATGCATGACGACACGTTGGGTTCTAGCGTGCGTAGTGTAAACAGTCAGAGCATTACATCTGTAGTGAAAACGATACATGTACGCAGTGAGTATCTTACACTTGAACGTGTCAGGAAAATATTAAACTGTGATTCTAGTCGACTTGCCAGTATGTAGTTGTGGGAAGTGACTTTATTCAGTAACGAGCCACATCCGCCACGTCGCAGTGTTGTTAAACGGACATTTGTGGCTTTTTATAGGGAGAATGTTTGCCAGGCGAAAACCCGCCACATCCTGGTACACAGTCAGAAATCCGTTTGTACACTACTGTAAAACTGGCAGAGCAGCTTGCCGACTAATTTCACCCTCGGTTATCCGCAGTCAATTGACTTCCAATTTCCTCTGTTAGCTGATCAGGTATCTTTGGTCGAGGTGGCCATAAGGGCTGAGGCCCATGGTGGGTGAGACCTTCACGAAGAGTCATCTTTGTGAGTGTCCAGGTGTTCAAAACCTCAGTTTCTTTCGTCTGGAATTTTCAGGTTTATGTATATCTTTCAGGAGTGTGCAGGCCTCGTGTCCAACTATCATTGCTGGACAACGGTTGTGGTAGTGAGTGCATTTGTATCCAGTTGTTGTACAGCCATGTTCTTTGTAGGTCCTTGTGGGTTATGTCCTGTCCCGGGCAAAAACTCTTTCTCGGTCCAATCCCAGATCCCCAAGAAGTTCCGGACCTCGGAGAAAAGTGAAGGTGAGGGACAAACAAGGCCGCAAAGAACAGACGTGAGAACAAACATTGTTAAAGTCCTATGGTATAATATTTAGAGGAGACAAGTAATGTACAGTGTGCAGCAATGATTGTGTTAAAAGTGTCTTTTGGATGTTCTACGAAAGCAGTGGCCGTATAGGTTGGTTGCTATTATCTACATGGGATACCGAGTGTTGGGCTATTGAGCAGAAACCGCAGTGTCGGTTTGCTACGATGCAACTATTGCGTGGGAGACAGAAAGCAGAATTCAAAGACCAGAGGCATTTATATGATGGATGAACAGCTGGTAGCCAACCTACTTCGATAGGGAGCGTAGGGTAGGTAATTAAGTAAGTAAGTAAATAAGTAACTGGATTGCGATGAAAGACATTCAAAAGTCAATTGGTGGTAAGTCAGTGGATCGATAGGATTCAAGCGTTGAGTAAAAATCTTCCAGGGATCAAGCCAGAAAGACGACACAAGAGTATTAATAGTATATTGTTATGGCCGACTGAGATGGGAAAAAACTGTGAGAGTGCTTACATCCTAATTAAGTAAGTATCGAAACCTTTGCTGCAAAAACGGATACAGAACACTAGGTGAGAAAGGTTCGATCGATAGAAGTGAAGTAATAAAGATCAGTTAAAGGAAAGCGAACGTGCGGAACAAATGTATATGTACCCTGCTAGCAAATACGGAGGAAAAACGAAGTTTTTCGTAGTTATACGTGTCCGGGCGAACTACGAAGGTAAACGAAGGTTTTACGAAGGTAAACTGAGATTTCGCTTCGTAAAAGCTTAGTGTTTGCCGCTGAGTGACACGAGGAATCCGAAGGTGTCTGTCCACCAAAGGGCGATACAGTTCACGGTGCGCAGGTGGTTGCGTAGGGCGTACGCAACCAATCACATGAGAGACAGACCGCACTTACGGGGTAAACGAAGCTTTTTCTTCGTCAATACGAAGGCTACACTTCGTATTGACGAAGCAATTACGAAGGTTTTTCTTAGCATATACGAAGGTTTTTCTTAGTATATACGAAGGCTGTTCTTCGTAGTTACGAAGTAATGCGGAGGTTTTGATTAGTATATATGAAGGCTGTTCTTCGTATTGTGAAAGCATAACTAATGCTTATCGTAGTATGTACGTTATACGACGGCTTTCCGTAATGACGAAGTACTACCGAGGCTTCGCGTAGCCGATACGAAGACGTTTTCTCGTACGAAGGAGGCGATGCAATCATTTCGCGTGATACATTATAAGGCGTTTCCTCGTATGAACGTCACGATACTAAGGTACCGGCTACTGTACCAAACAGTTACGTTACCATGAGCGACACCATGAAATGCTTTCGCCAACCCTACAGGAAGGGGTTTCCCCTCATGACCCATGGGAAATTGTTTTACCTAATCGCATTGAAGCTGCTCTTAGTATCCAACGACTCCTATTCCCAAGCGACCGGGAATGGTTGCACGTATGGTGTGGACTGCGCAGTGGACCCATACGAAATAGCGACGCACAGTAAGTGATTCTATTACATGAGAAGACTGAATTTAAGAGTACCGTGCGCACATATAACTGCGGATTTGTTGGCTGCATTTGCTTTTCACCGTCTGAATAGGTTACGAAGTTACCAGCGAGCATATACCGGTTTGGTAGGCCAATCAATCCTACACGATTGCCAATACTGACAGCCATCCTAAGAGATGTCGGAACAACCGTACGTTTGCAGCTACTGCGAAATATGAAAAAGCGGAACGGAGTTTCCCTTGGCTTTGGACAAAAAAGACCGTGCCCTCCACGGCCTTCCTTCCCGTCACACGGTAGGCGAACGCCATGGTCTATTGTTGGCAAAATTTTAAAACGTCAACGAGCAAAGCCGTCAGGAATGTTAGACGCTACTTAGACTATGTTCGACTGAGAATGTCGAACTCAGAGACAACCTGTGAATCAGAAGTGCAGTCACCAGCGCTAATCGATTTACAGGTGTCTGATCCCGCACTACCGCACTAATTAGCTGTGCCTTACTCTGTACGCCAACGCCGGCCAGTGGAAAGGTTTAAATCTGGATAGCTCAAAGCACAGAGATAAGAAGTGATACGCTATGACAAGCGCTCGCCGCATGCATGCTTTCGTTGTTATATGCTACGGTTATGAACCTCAGATGACTTCGCAGTTGCCTCTGGTGTGAAGCAAGGCTGTATCTTAGCTCATACGCCGTTTAATATTTATCATCATGCTATGATGTCGTGAGCTTTTGATGCGGCTTGTGTTTACGGTTTTCGTGTGGAGCACCGTATTGATGTTGGTTTGCTAAACATCCGTCGTTTCGGTGCGAGAACCCTAGTCTGGGAGACAAGTACTCGTATATTGCTGTTCACTGACGACAGTACGTTGCTTGCACACAGCGTAGATGATTTGCAGCACATTTCTTGTGCTGTGGTTACGACAGCGTCCAAATTTCGGCACACCATCCACAAAAGCAAAACTGTCTGTCTTTTTCAGGCTTCACCGGAAGTACAATCTACAATTGTGCCGCGAATCAGCATCGGTGCTGAAGTATTGAATACCACTTCCTGTTTCTGCTACCTTTGGAGTGTGGTGTGGACTGTACAGCAGCTACACAGTGAGCTGCGAATCCGCGTGTCCAAGGCAGCGGCGGTATTCGGGAAGCTTGAGTACCGAGTGTGGAACAACCATTAGCTTACTGCTGGTACGAAGTTAATGGTGAACAAACCCATTGTGCTGTCCGTTCTTCTATACGGCAATGAAACGTGGACGACGTACCGGAGGGATGTGCGATATCTGGAGCGAGTTCAACAACAGCGTCTGCGACAGATTCTGCGCACTAGTTGGTGCGACAGAGTTACGGACACGGAAGTGCTGCCCCGAAGTGGAACATAGGCGGTGGACTGCATACTTTTGCTGAGACAACAGTGGTCGATCTGTCCTGTGTTGTGTATGAATTCGATGCGGGTACCGAAGCAGCGATTATATGGTCAGCTGCGTTTGAGGACGTGGCATGTTTGGAAACCGAAGCTCCGTTACCAGGACATGAGCAGAATGATTCTCTCACGTAATAATCTTGATTGCAGGTCATGGGTATGGAAAGCGGTTGATCGGCGTTCATGGCGCGATCTGATCATGAAGGCAGTTGCCCAGGTGTAAGGGAAATCCCTAGCTCATGCACAGAAGAAGTGGCAATTGCAGAAGCGGCAGGTGCCGATGGGTTGTACTCCATCAACATCGAGCGCATGGTGTTGTAGCACATGATCGCTCCCACTTATGGGGCCGTGTACCGTCCGTCAGTAAATATACAAATTTATTTATTTATTTATGCGGTGGCGAGTGCCTGAGTCAGGCAGGCCTAGTGAGCCATGAGTGACGCAGTTAGGAGCCAACAGCGAAAAGGCGACGAGTCCTGTAGAAACCGTGAGCAGAACTGGCGCAGCATTTGTAGGTACACTGCATTAGATTTACGAACCTCATGCTTGCAGGCTGTCGGTTTATTTCAGGTGTTGGCTTTCCTAAATTATCTTAATGCTTTTTTGTCTCGTATAAATGTTTGTCTGAACTATCTTCTATAAGCTTGCACACGTTTCTTAAACTAGTTTGGTTTACTTCGATAACAATTTCGCGTTTGTGACATTTGCTAAAAATATTTTTTCTGACGTCTTGAAATTATCGTGGATTAGTTGGCAACCAATTGATTGCATATACTCATTTATTGAAGAGTTATTTCACCGTATCTGTATGTATTATTCGTTTTATTTTATTTCATCTAGTCGTTTCAAGTGTGACTGTTGCTTGATATCCCCGGTGTGGCTGCGCTTGATGTGCATGTTGACAAGGTGCCTACCTGTCTATTACCCACTACCTCGTTCATACTGGCTCCAGGAGACAGTTGGTCGTTGCTGGAAGGGATGGGGTGCACGGTCCTTGTGGCCTTGCTAGGCTCAAGCAGTGGTTCCATTCACTCAGTGTGAAGCGGACTACGGTCCAGTCACCGCATTGCGTGCCATTGATTCCCAATGCAGTCTGCATGCGTTTGCCTGTGAAGGAGTGTGGGCCAGCTCTGTTGATGAAACGTGGCTCCCATCCACATGCCTTCTGGTCTTATTCCTTCGGGTTTACACTGGATATGGGGTGTGCGGTTGGAGCTGTGGGTGGTGCAGCGCAACGCACTCATGGTCCTTCTGCCGACGCAGACGTCTTGTGGTTGGCCGCAGTGACTGGCAAATCGGAAACCGGATGCCGCCAACCATATTTGAGCCGTCTGCCAAAGCCACTGTTTGGTGACCAGATTTACTGTCCATGTGATTCAAATGCCTTACGCTCCCTTTTTGGTGTAGTTGTACGACATGTTTACGTCAATAGCTGTCTTACTACGCAACTGTTTACTGATGTCGTATTGACGTAGAACAAATAATGCACCTGGCGGTTTGAGCACGGTCGTTTGTCGTGGAAATCATGTTGGGACTTGTCTATCAACTCTATTAAGTCGAAGAAATTCATCACGCATTTTTGACCAATTTCGCTACTAATATGACTAGTATGGGAGTGTGATGGCTTGGTCTGTAATTGTCAATCTTCTGTTTTGCACCTCACTTTTGGCGAGGGAACGTAAAGGAAATTTTCCGTTATTCTAGAAAGCGTCTCTATCACAGTGGAATGGTAAGCATATTCAGAAGAAGCAACGGTACATCAGGATATCTGAGATTTTATAGCGGATGGGGGATGACATCAGATTTAAGAGAATAAAATTAAATGCACTCCTTGCAGTTCCACGCAGCCCAGTGGTATTGAGCACGGTCTGTCAGTCGTCGAGTTGATGGTACTATCCCAAACCTGGTCGGCGTGGATTTTCAAACAGATACAACTGCCGTACAGTTAATTACTGGACTTGCCACAGCTGCCTGGCTGACTAAAGAGGTGATAATTTTCTAATTTTACCGAAATCCACTGATAGCGTTTTCCAGTTTGGAATTACGGAAATCTAAATTTAGGATGGGGTTGTTAGCGCGAATGTGGCCGGTACACCATCAGCCGTCAACTGGCCATCGATTAGGTTAAAGCTGAAGCCGAATGCTATGCTCTGTATGCATAAGAGATGTTTGCAGAGCCGCGGAAAAGGTCAGCCTAACTCGCTTCACTAGGTATCTTGAGTCATGAGTTACGGAGGCGCGAGATGGCGGTACGGTTGAAATCGTATTTGTAGGATCTGTTGACCAACACGTTTAACAGGGCTTTGGGTAGGTATGTAGTGCAAGTCAGCTCCCACAAGTTACACAAAAGCCTAGGTGCGAATTTTGGATATCCAAACTAGCTGCAAACCACCAAAAACTGTTGTGAGCCACATATTTCCCGCACATCCTCTCTCCTCCACCCGATACCTTCACACAAGGCCGTCGCCATTCAGATTGTCCATTTAGATTCCCTAGTGTACGAGTATGTGAGTGGCCAGTGATTTCACACTGGTCACCTTGGTCTTGTAGCAGTTTCGGGCTAGAAGAATGTCCCCTATAGGCTACGGTGCGATTTAAGACATCGCCGTTGATCTTTCCTAATTAGGTATTCTTTCTTACGAACCCAGCGATGCCTATTTGTAATTACCTCGAAAACGTATTCTTTCGCGTTTCATGGACTGAGAATGTGCACATGGGATGCAGCACCACAGAGCGAAATAAAGGTTAACGTACGGACACGTAGTAACTTAATTTGGTGGAGACTTTCACAAAGTGCTTTCGCAGTTTTAATTTAGCTTTCAGTGGATCGCGTACAAACCAGTACTATCAGAAGGTTGACCGATAAGAAGGACTCACACCGCCGACCCATGGATTAAGGTAACACAGACTACAGTCCACCGTCATACCAAGTTAGCTACTGTCGGATACTCGGCGGTTAACTTGTGTCAAGTAGTAGAGTGCACTGCCACGTCTGAGGGTTCTGCATTCACGCAACTCACAAGGAACGTAGAATTGTTTTCGAATCAGCTGACTTCAATGCCTTATTTAAAACAAATGCCTCTTGTCCCATGACTTTGTGAAGCGGAACTCAGGCACCGGTTGTGACGAGAACCAGTACAACCATGAACAATGAACAATGAATTTATTAGAGGTTAAGAGGCGTTGCTTTACAAGTCCCGTTGGATAGTTAATGGGGATATCAACATGAAAATAATGCTAATAATGATAGTAAAACAGTTGGTATATTAAATACCGTCGCAACATGGCTGGACCGCAACATGGTGCGACGGTTTGCGTACCTCCTTGACCCATTGAGTTCTACTGGGTGGTGCTTCCGGGCACCTTAAGAGCTACTCCTACCAGGTTGGTCAGTGGTGAGAGGTCAGAAAATCTCAGTCTCCTGCTCCTCCAGATTGGTGGGTTTGAAATGGGATGGCGTCCATTTCTGTAAAACTAACTCATTGCCACCTCCCCGCTGCCTTGCGGACAGGCTTTTGAGCCAAAAGCTCTGGATGAGGACCCTTATCGTCCTCCTGTTCAAGTCTGGGCGCCCTGGCAGTATCTCAGCCCACATACAACCATGACATCTTCAAACATAAACTTCATCCTGCATTGGCCGTTGCGCAAAATATCAAGGGTCGCCTTATCTGCTGCATACAGCAGAGCGGATAAGTGAAAACATGCTACTGCTGGCGCCTCCCTTCTTTCTTTTCCACCTGTTTCTCTTACTCCAATTCCGACCCCCATTACTAACCTTACTTCTATATTTCCCAGCTTAATTGACAGCAACCGAAGTGCCACTGGAGTAGAGCCATCTGCAGCCATTATCTCACCGCAACTATCGGACGCCCATCGGCAAAAGCCTGTAGTGTTTCCTTTATATTTTATTACATAACCTTCCGGTCAGCTGATAATATTGCCAGCTGTATCGACTACTCTTTCAAACGCTTCATACATCGATCAATTTTCTTTTTGAATAGTCGGCTGATTCTAGACTGCCTCGTGTATAACATCTGGGAGCTCCAAAAATACATCTATGGGAATACACGTATTAAATCCCTTTTGGCATCCGAGAATGACGGGTTATTAAACCAGGAACTCCGCAACCAAAAGGCGTTACCAAAAATCCAACAAGTGGGAGCCTCGACAAGTCCTTTATAAGTCCACGCTATCCAGTTTCCATGGCGACATTCAACGTTCGCACTCTAAGACAAACAGGTCAACAGGCTGCAATCGCACGCACCTTGGACACACTGGGTATTGATGTGTGTTGTGTGTCCAAAACTAGGATCAATGACATTAACGGGGTTATTGAATTAACTGCACCCGGCTTATCCTCTCGTTATTGGTTGCACGCATCCGCGGACGCCCATGCAGCACTCAAGAATCAAGCTGGTGTAGGTAACATTATAAGCTCCAAGGCTGAGCCATCTTTGGTTGAGTGGATTCCGGTGAACATCCGTTTATGTGCAGCCCGTTTGACAACATCAGCTAAGGTTGAGTAACGAAGTAGTAAAAAACGCTGTTTGTTTGTGCTTTTCGTTTATGCTGCCACCGACCGCAGTTCTAATGCTGTCAAGGACACATTCTATGACGAACTGAACGCGCTACTACGCAGTGTTACCAGTCCAGATATCATTGTATTTGCAGGGGAAATGAACGCACAAGTAGGGCGTCTGAGCTCTTCAGAAGCTCAGCTGGGTGGTAATTATGGGCTTAACTTCAAACGAACTGAAAACGGTGAGCGTCTGCTGCAACTGTGTGCGGAGCACCAGTTGTCTCTTGGTAGCACTGCTTTTAGACACAGTGGGCGCCGAAGTGCCACTTGGCGTCCTTCTGTAGCTGGCCAGCGATGGACCCAAATTGACCACATAGCCATAAGTTACAGATGGCGTGGTCCAATCCTGGATTGCCGCTCATACTGGAGTACCTGCGTTGACTCTGATTATGCGTTGGTGCGTTGTCGTTTCTTCATGAACATTACCGGGTGAGGCACCAATTGTGCCCTACGATTGGCAACGGAGAAGTTGTTTCAACCCTCGGTTAGGCAAGCCTATAAAGAAGCACTGTATACCGAACTTCCGCTGTCTTGTCCTAAGGACACTGAGCTTCAGTAGAATAGGATCTCGGCCGCCATGCACGATGCAGGAGCATATGCTTGTGGCACTATCCATCGTCGCCGCCCTAGTCACTGGATATCCGAGAGGACGGTGAACTTGTTGGAATCTAGAAGACACCTCTAGGCTGGCTCTGAACACAAGGTGACCAGACGGGCTATTAGGCGTGAACTAAAGCAGTGCCTGCGTGCTGAAAAGGAAATCTGGTGGACCAGTAGGGCTCAAGAAATGGAAGAGGTAGGAGCAGTTGGCAATTACCGCAAGCTCTTCCAGCTAATCCTCACCACTGTTCCCAGAAAACCAAGGGTCATTGACACAATCAGAGACAGAGCGGGTGCGCTGATACACAATAAGGAGCGCCGTATGGCTCGTTGGGCAGAACACTTTCAAAATCAATTCAGCTGGTCCCCTGATTCCGGACCACTTACTACGCAGCTGATGCAGGACGAGCCATGGACGGCTAGTTTAGAGCCTCCGTCGGAGGCCAAGGTCTGAAACGCGATCACAGCCCTTAATCGTTTTCGTGCCGCTGGCCCGGCTTCCCCTTACCTGCACTATTTAAGGATTGAGGTGAGTTCCTCTGCAAACACTGACCTCTCTATTCGAATGTACCTGGAAGGAAAAGAATGGCTTGGCTAATTGGAGCGAATCGATTATAGTGGCAATATACAAGAAGGCAGTCGCACAGACTGTTCTAAGCACAAGAGTATGATCCTAACTCCAGTTTTGACAAACTTATTAACCTCGATTCTCGTTCGTCGCCTCACTGTGGAGTGGGAGTCTCGGATCAGGGAAGAACAGGCCGGTTTCCGCCCAGGATGTGGCTGTATAGACCTTATATTCACTTTACGGCAGGTATTAGAGCAGCGCCACGCATATTGCAGACCGACAATAGCTGTGTTCCCCGATTTCAAGAGTGCGTTCGATTCAGTCGATCGACCGATTCTGTTCGAAGTACTTGGGCGGATAGGTGTTCCCACGAATTATGTGAACATCCTTCGTGCTCTATACTCGAACACTACAGGCCGCGTCAGGGTCTACGGTGGCCTATCGGATGGCTTTCCGACCACAAGTGACGTAAGTCCGGGTTATCCTATTTCCCCATTTTTGTTCAATTTCATCGTGCATTCTATCATGGAGTGTTCCTTTGCGGAATCTTAGGATGCAGGCGTTGAAGTGTTGCCTGGTGTAAGGTTAGTTGACGTAGATTATGCGGACGATATCGTCTTGCTTTTCGACCATGTTGGGACGGCCCAATCAACCCTGAATAGCCTGTCCAGAGTGGTCCCATTATTTGGTATGCACTTCGCACCTTCTAAATGCTAAGTGTTGCTGCAGGACCACCAGCCATTTTATGACTCCTTGACGCTTGCTAACGAGAACTGGACGTGGTTGCTCATTTCACTTATCTTGGCAGCTGCATCAGCAATGATGGGCGCATAAAAACTGACGTGAGCTCACGCATTGCAAAAGTCAGAGCTGCTTTCTTGAACCTGCAGCATCTTTGGTGGCAGAAGGGAGTTTCCCTCCATCTGAAAGGCCGGGTATACAAGGCCACAGTGAGGGCCGTTCTGCTCTATGGTAGTAACGCATGGCCCTTTCGGTCTGAAGGTCTGAGGCGCCTTCAAGTCTTTGATCATCGTTGTCTGCGAAGCATTGCTGGTGTCAGATGGCACCTGCGTGTCCGCAACGATGATGTGCGTAGGCGAGTACTAGGTGGTGATAATCATGCTAGCTCCCTAGAACAACAGATATCACTGAATAAGTTGCGTTGGCTCGGGCACGTGCTACGTATGCCTGGTCGCCGCTTACTTAGGAGGGTCTTGTTCAGTCTGCCAGGTGTGGGGTGGCGCAAGGCTCGCGGTGGACAGAATTTGAATTGGCAGCGTGAAATGAAGTCACTGACGAGCAAACTGCTTGTGACAAGAACAAGTAAGAACCAACATGGATAACAATTATTCAAAAGTGCGTACGTAACCGTGCCCAACGTCTATTGCAACGAGCTGCAATGCACTAGAAGTAAATTAGCAAGAGCACAGAAAAGGGTAGCTTGCGAATCACAGAAAGTTCAAAAGTGAACCAGACGAGCCGTCAGCAAAACAAATGGATGACCCGAAGGTACAAACCATAATAAAATCCAATGTCACAAAATACCAAAAGCGCACATGTTTTATGTTCACTACAGGGGTCCCCTTCTAGAAGACTGAATGAGGAGGAGGGCCAAAATGCGGATGAGAAAGTAGTTGCAGTAGGCGCACGTGGACAGAAAGGTAGCCCGTGTAGTTCGTTGGGTTCCTGCTTCTTTATTATTTCCTATTAATTATTTGAGTGTGGGTTGGATTGCATCATTGTTGGGCCGCCGGGGGGAGGTGGTTGGACTGCAAAAACTGGCTAGTCCAGAAAATAGGCCGACCAGGCCTTTCCTTCTCTGCTGCCTGAAGATACGCTTGATAAGTGTCACTCCGCCCACCGCACTCGTACTCCACAGCCGTACCGATCCTACTCCTACGAAGAATCCCGGAAGTCGTCTTTGGGGGACAGACCAGTCGGTGTAGCACCGGTAGTGGGGAGTCGCGATCGCTTGGAGCCAGGATTATGGAGCCGGAGGCTTCGGGCGGGAAGGTCAGGAGATCTCGCAGTTGCTCAGGGGGGTGAGTTCTGGGATGGAAAACTCGGGGAGGATGGGACATGGTCGGGATAGGCGGCGTGATGCCGTGTGAATAGAACCTAGATATAAGAATGGTTCAAAACTAGTCGTAAGAAACTACCGTCCAATTAGCCACACTTGGATTATTTCAAGAACAATTGACAGAATTGTGAAAGCGAAAACTGTTATGCACTTGCCATCATCGAATTTAATAAACCCAGCTCAACATGAGTTTCTGCAAAGACGATCATGTCAGACTTGTCAGCTATGGTTTTTAAACCAACTGACAAGCTCCAATGACGATGGAAAAGCACTCCACATTCTCTTTATTGATATGCAGACAGTCTTAGACGGAGTGCCGCACAACAACCGCATGGTGAATTTAAACAATTTCGGGATCACTGATCTCTTGCACTCATGGTTCAAATCTTACCTTTCTGATCGTACACAGTAGGCACAAACAGGACGTACTAAGTCTTCACCAATGAATATCGGAAGTGGTGTGCTTCAAGCAACTGTGTTAGATCCCTCTCTCTTCCCAAGGTATATCAAGGATCTAACTAAAAAATGAATGTTGATACACCTATATCTTTGCTGATGATAAAATATACCATATATCTTCGATATCCGGTGTTTGAGCGACACCCTTGGAAACATTCGCATAGACCTACTTGACTTGGAATCGCAGTGTAATGACTGGCACAAGTCTTTATCAGTGGACAAGTGCAGTGTGTTAACATCCAAGTGCGAACTATCTCCAACTGTACTTTACCTTGGTGATAAACCCATCTAAGATCCACACACTGCGCTCTTTTGTTTTGGCGAAAAATCCTGATATTATATTTATGACTAAATCTTGGTGCCATGATGGCATATCCGACAATCAGTTAACTTTTTTCAGATATAACAAGGTCATGTAAAATTGGCCTGGTCGTCGAAGTGGTGGCTGTGTAATTTATCTGAAAAAGTCGCTCGCGGCAGCACCCTTCGAGAACCCTGTGTTGAACAAAGTTTAGGAATCACTCTGGTTTGCGATATGTGTTACTCAGCAGCAGCTGCTTATGTGATGTATATACGGCGCGCCAAACGGCAGCCAAGAAGACCTAGAACCTTTGACGCTTGCATTTGAATGCATTGCTAGCCTACCATTTTTACATTAGATTATTGGAGGTGGTTTCAATGTGCTTTTGATTTCACAGCCCATGGGAACCGCTCCTTTGAAATACCAACATTTTATCTCCTGTATCCAAATGAATGGCTGGCGGCAACCCGTCTCCCAACCTACCAGAGTTGAAAGTACTCTGGATCTCATTTTGTCATTTGGCATACCTGCAATCAGTGTTAACGTTCTTGATGAATTTCCGGGGAGAGATCATGCGTGATGAAATGCCGCCTAAGGCTACGCATGGCCGATATGCCGAAAACAAAGCATTGTCGTCTGTTCAGTTCCGTCAGCTGGAACTCATTCAAGGACCTGGTTCGTTCGAGGCATTGGGATAAATTCTTTCTCTCTTCATGTCCTCAACATGCGACAAACCTGTTTTATAACATAATTAGCTTCGGCATCGATTCAGCAGTACCACTAAAATGTGCTTACCAAACGAAACATAAATCCGATCGCAAGGCGTTGTAGGCAGCACGAAAGCTTCATGAGCCTCAGCAGAAATTCAAGTTAACTGCTGTGTTTGCGCTGTTATTACAGCGATCAAAGCTCGTCGAAGAACAGAGGCATCAACATGACAAACCTCTCATTCTAGAAGAACATAAAGCTCTGAACGGCCCTAGCAAAACAGCTGAGCTAACCAAACTATTCCATGCTCAGGGTTAGCGTTGCAGGAACAACTTCAATTTTAGCATCACGCCTTATGGAACATACTACGACGCACAGGTGATATCTGTAAAGCTTTCAGTGCTTGTCTTGTTGAATCAATGGTCAATGAATTATCAGACGCACCAACACTAAGCATGCCGCACAACAATAAAGACCTATGCAGAGTGGAATTCACTATAGCGAAAACCACTTGTCAAGTCTCTCACTTATACTCCTCAACGGGCGCAGGTCTTGATGGGATCTCCTCTTGTTAAACAAAATCAGTGGTAGAGACTTCCTTCTGCTTTTGCTTAACATCCATACACTCTCTTTTAACAACAGAGTATACCCTACTCAATGAACAACTTCTGTCATTATCCCGCGACATAAAATGGCCCTGCCCACGAGGCTAAAATCTTTCGTCCCATCAAGCACACACCCATCGTATCTAGAATGATGGAAAGAATAGTGAAAGATGAACTACTTATTTTTTTGAACAACGTTAACATCATCAGAAATTCTCAACACGGCTTCATGGAAGGTCGATCATGCGCAACAAGCCAGACTGAATTTTTAAACCACACAACGGCGGCCATTGACAACGGAAACAGTACCGTAATCCTGTTCCTGGATATGCAAAATGCCTTTGATAGAGTGCCTCACGGTAGGTTACTGAACACACTGAAGGCTATAGGCATTGGAGAACCGATGTTCTCTTGACTGTATTCATATCTAATTGTTAGGCAGCAGGTGGCGCGCATAGGCGACCGTTTCTCTAAACCGAAAGCAATCACTAGTGGAGTGATTCAAGGGAGTATTCTTGGTCCTCTGCTTTTTCTAATTTATATTAACGATATATTCCATAGCAGAAGAAATAGTGTTACATTTACCTTTGCTGATGACATTAAAGTTATCTACTCATAAGCCTCCCGACTGTACCCACGGACGCCGCTGAATTTTCTGCTACCATGCGCTGGATCCTGCTTTTTCTCTGGAATTACTGTATTTTACGTGTATTGCTGTGTTATTTGTGCACCAAACTTTTTAGTTTCGTGTGTTCATCAATCCGTGAAAGTTTCGCGGAATTCCGCTTGATATCTTCAAAGATCTCAGTGATTTACGGCTGTGCCCGTCATTTTGGAATTTGTGATCGACAGCTTGCTTGTCCTCGTGCTTGAAAAAATACAACAACTATGCCGAATATCATGCAACGACATATCTGCTCTTCAGCTTATTGCGACAAAGCCCTTAAAATGGGTATAACGTGCCGAAACTGCAGTGGCTCATTCCACCCGAGCTGTATAGGAAAGTCCGCCCAAGAAGCAAGGCAAATAAACAAGGCAGCTGACGCATTTTGGTTTTGTCCAACTTGCCAGTTAACTCCAGTGGTCGGTTGTTTATGTGCACTCATGGAAAGGTGCGATACTTTGAATGCGACAATCGCTTATTTGTTGAACGCCAGGCTTGCACCACCGGCCGCGAATATGGCCATGATTGTACCACAGTCGGTCAAAGAAAGCTCCACCTCGAGGCCGAAAAAAAGGGCTAGACGCTCAAGCCGCGCCGCAGCCTCAGTTTCTCCAAATCCCCTGCCTCACTGAACTCCCAAAAGCGGACGAACTGATGTCCACACCTTTGAGTCACACGCCCCACCTCCATTCAACAGCAACCGCAAAAGCTCCGGGGCAAACCTCTCCTGCCGTAGAGAAAAGTCGGGCGTCGTACGCCACAGTCGCCTCCATGCATACACCGGCTAAATTACCTCCGACTCCGGTGGCCTCACCAAGCAACAGTAAGTTGACCAGAATCCAACAACCAAACAATCCGTTTAACACCGTGTCTGTAAGTCATGGCAAATCTGCATCCAACGCAAGGAGCCAAGGCGCGTTAACCGTTGTGTGTCAAATGTTCCTGAATCACAGGCGAGTACAATAAAGGGGGAGCTGTTGGATAATCGTAATCAGTGGAAGTCTATATGTACTGCGATTGGCAATTCGGTTGAACCTGCAATGCTGAGACGAGTCACACGTCATCCAAATTCAGCGCACTACGGTGAACCCCGAATTCTCCGGGTGACATTAAACTCCACCAAGGACACAGAGGCAGTCCTACTATCGTCCAACAGGCTTCGTCATTCATCACTCGAGGCGCGCATACTTCCTGATATCCCCTGGAACGAACGTCCGAAAAAGACGAGCAACCGTGAGGAAGTTCGTAAAGCCGAGGCGAAGCGGACGATAATTGTGTACGGGGTTCCTGAGCTCCAAAACTCAACCTCTGATGCAGCGGATGCATATGACCGGGAGCAATGGAGTTACATCCGCCACGAAATTTCCCTCAATAATATCACCGCTAAGCGGTTGACCAGGATTCCATTTTCACCCAACTAC
The DNA here is from genome assembly GCA_944474145.2 of Dicrocoelium dendriticum. Classification (NCBI taxonomy): domain Eukaryota; kingdom Metazoa; phylum Platyhelminthes; class Trematoda; order Plagiorchiida; family Dicrocoeliidae; genus Dicrocoelium; species Dicrocoelium dendriticum. The sequence continues at coordinate 77,804,066 of OX104059.1, read as the reverse complement.
AAAGGGAACGGTCCCAGACTTATGAAGGTGGTGCTTCAATCTGAGTTTATGTTACCGCTCGCCTTGGAAAACTGGTCCAAATTCCGCATGAAGCTGCCAGCGGAAATTCGATTAAAGGCATCAGGTACGCTGCCACGGATTACCAACGACTCACGGGGAGCGATCAAATTGTTGAACCATCCACTCATGCAACTTTGTGAAGGCATAGATTTATCGACAACCACAATATCCCACGAAACACGGCTGAACACGGGGGACCAGCAGGGCCCGGAAGGCCGCGATCAGTCGTCTAACCGAAAGCAAACTCAAAGGCAAACGTCACCACAAAAAACGGTTAATGGCCGACCCGTTAACGGTCGGCACAAACTCCATTTCTACCACAACCTGTGCTACCTCACTCTTGGTTACAAAAGCACTATCCTGCATGTATACTAATGCGCAAGGCCTCATAAGTTGGTAGAACTCCGTCACCGTTTGGCTTCGGAGCTTCGAGACATCATAATGATCGCCGAAACCTGGCTGAGCGGCGATATCACAGACGCTGAGATTGCCATACCGGGTATGTCACTTCTCCGGAACGACAGAACGGGCAAGGGCGGTGGCGTGCTCATTTATTTCCGAACGAACCTTCGTTGTGAACTCATAGACGATCCCCAGACTTGTGTCACTGACGTCCTTTGGTGCAAACTGTGGTTGGAACGCAACGACGTATGCCTTCTCTCTGTGGTTTACCGACCGCCGAAATCCACTCCGGAAAGGGACAACAGACTTATCTCCGCTTTTCGATCCGTGTTTAATCAGAAGTACAGCCACATCCTCGTTGCAGGAGATTTCAACACCCATGACTTGGAAAATCCAGCATCCGAGACAGAAGTGTTCAAAGCATATTTGCAAGAGCTACTCTCTAGCAGCTTCTTGTATAACCACGTCTCCGTTCCAACCAGGTTCAGAACAGGAAACAACCCATCGATATTAGATCTAGTGCTCACTAACGAAGAGCTCATGGTCGATGGACTAAAGGTGTGCAGTCCTTTGGGCCGTAGCGATCACTTGACTTTGCAGTTCGATTACATCTGCTACGCCGAATATCCAGCTGCGTAGCTCGAAACGAGGCAATCTGTTACCCAGTACCACGTTCTGTCTGCTCTAGTTGAGAATACCAGTTGAACGTTTCTAGCTAACTGCACCCCAGAACTAGCCTGGGAGACATTTGCGAACACCATCACGTCACTAGTCATAGAAGCCTCAACACCAAAAGTTTCCCAACATCCCCGCACAGCGAAATCATTCTTGCGATGCCGGACGCGAAAATGCATGACTCTAAGGGATCGGGCATGGCGCATGTATAAAAGCAACCCCAGCGCAGAAAACTAGATGGAATACGTTTCGCATCGCAACTACTGTGTGCTTTTGGTTCGCGAAGACAAGAGAACGCATCAGCAGGAGCTAGCCAAACGATTCTGTTCGAACAAAAAGCTTCTTTACAAACATGTGAATGGACTTCGCAAGGTGCAACGGGGAATCCCACCACTTAATACGACCAATGGGTATACACATACTGCGAAGGAGGCGGCCAACGCATTACGGGCCCAGTACTCCCCAATCTTCCAAGGTGTACAAGCCTCGACGCATATTCCGCCACTAGTTACCCCACCGTCCGTTTTATCCAACGTCACGTTCACTGCAGAAATGGTGCTGCAAAAGCTACTATCCTTGCGTCCACACAGCTCTCCCGGGGCCGATAACATTCACCCCAAAACATTACAGGTAGCTGCCATCCACTTGGCCGAACCACTAGCTGCATTTTTTCAGCGCTGTTTCGATGAGAACATCGTACCTTCGAGGTGGAAACAAGGTGTAATAACGCCCATATACAAAGCAGGAAGTCGATCGGACCCTGCCAATTACCGCCCCGTAACGCTTCTGCCTGTGATCGCCAAAGTCATGAAAGCGGTGATAGCAGATGCGTTAATGGGATACTTGGAAAACTACGACATAATTGCGCCAGAACAGCATGGGTTTCGTCAGCATCGTTCATGTACGACGAATCTGCTGATAGCTCGTGACAACTGGACCGAGACTGTCGATGAGGGAACAGGAGTCGATGTTGCATTCTTGGATTTTTCGAAAGCCTTCGATCGCCTGGATCATCGAATCCTGCTCATTAAACTCCAACAGTACGGTATCGGAGACCCGTTGTTAGGATGGATCGGTAACTTTCTCTCTGAAGGGCAGTTAGAAGTTAGAGTTCGATCATCCTTTTCCGATCCAAATCGAGTGGGATGCGGCGTACCGCAGGGTTCGGTACTTGGGCCTCGTTTGTTCCTGCTTTTCATTAACGATCTAGTAAGAGTTATTACGTCGAAATTCTTACTCGTCGCGGACGACCTCAAGGTTTGGCGGGCGATAAAACGATCGGACGACCAGGAAGTCCTACAGCGTGACTTGAATGAGGCCTGGAATTGGTCGGTGAGAAACGCCCTGCCGTTTAATGTGAACAAACGTCGCGTTGTTCGTATCCGCCATCGACAAGTCCACGTCTACAAGCTTGGGGCACACGATCTGAAGACCACCGCTCAGGAACGCGACTTGGGTGTGCTGGTACAGGAAGACCTCGGGTGTTCCAAACAGTCAGATTCCGCTTCTAAAAGGGGCAACCAGCACGTTGGACTCCTGCGAAGAGCATTCGGAATTTTGGATCCATCCATCTTCTCTTTGATGCTGAATGCCTACGTGCGTCCTCACGTCGAATATGCAATCCAGGCCTGGCAACCCTGGCTAAAACGTGACCTTGCAGCGCTTGAGACCTCACAGCGTCGAGCAACGAAAATCGTCAATGGCTTGCGCCACACTCCTTACCAGGAACGACTGGAGATACTCGGAGTGTTCAGCGGACGGTACCGGCGACTTCGTGGAGACCTCATACTAGTGTACCAGATATTGAGCGATCCCCGTCACGTATGCCGCCACCTCTTGAAGCTCAGCCCGTACACTAATCTTCGCGGTAACAGTTTAAAGCTGAGCAAACAGTACAGTCGTCTAGACTGTCGGAGAACCTATTTCTCCCTCCGGGTCTGCGGGCCCTGGAACGCCCTTCCAAACGCAGTTGTTTGTGCCCCACATTAAATACGTTTAAAAAAGGATTAGACGTCGCACTGAGCCCCCTGCGCTTTGTTTTATGAACGAAAACGCTTGTATATATTTAGGCTGACCAGCCTCTTTGGATTTATGCCCCAAATTCACGGTCGTAAATCTGTGCGAACCGGTGAGTACTCCATTTTTATTTGCTATCATCACCAACGATAACAATTTCTTAGCCAGTTTTGCGTCGTACCACTTTATCCCCCTAAAACTGTTATACTTCTACCTTTTATCTCACTGACGCTCCTTACTTCAACCACTTATGTGGTTTGCCAATCTGTTAGTATTTCTATTGCCAACCTGCGGGACTCGTTAAGTGTATGCTTTTTTAACCCGTCATATATCATTGTTCCATTGTTCCATTGTTCAAGATAACCTATCTGCCCTTGACTCATGATGCTAACTGTGGCAGATATCATTTGCCAAGGACAAGTGTAATATTTTCTCGTACAAATGCCAAGTACCGCCAGAGAGTTTATTACTACAAGGCACATATATCTCGCAGTGCGGGGCAGTTCAAGTTCAAGCGGGACTGGAACGATAGGATAGATCCCGTGAGTGTTCCTTCTTCGGCGGGTCGTTGAACCAGGAGTTGGCGAACTTTGAAATACTGATGGACCTAAAACAAAGACCGCATCACACCCTGTCCGACTTGGGGGTGCGATATTCCGTCACGTTTAACTTTTCTGAACACTGAAAGCCATGAAGGCCATCGGGTATATCTGCCATCATTTTTACCTCACGGAATCGCGCATATCGCTTTACAAAACAAATGTATTGCCGTGTATGGAATACTGTTCAATGGTACAGTCTAATCTGTGGAAATCTGACCAGCATGCTCATGAGAGGGTCCAGAGACGCTTCACGAAATAGCTATGTGGATATTCCTCAAAGTTGATATACAGAGAGTGATATGATAAACTTGGCTTTGACCCAGTTTGGATTCGGATAATGAAGTTGAACTAATGTTTTCTTTACAGAAGCATAAATTGTCCAATTCGCAGTCTTGATAGCGCTGTTCACATTTCTTTAATCAGCAGATATCAAACACGGAACAAAGAGGTAAATGTCATGATTCCAAACTTTACAACCTGAATCAGAGAACGTTACTTTCTAACCCAATAGTCAAATATTTTGTAAAAACGGCGAAGTGATATCAGAACATGCTAAACACTTTGTAATTTTAAGCTTGCGATTAGTAAGCAATTAACCGTTCAAAACGTGATTACTATGTTGGGGACAACACAGTCCCTAGATAACGCATTCGAAAAAAGGGTATTCATGGTGTTTGAATAAAGTTCCGAAACACATACACATAACATTTCGGACAACATCCCCTTTCATTACATTTTTTCCTCGGCCCAAATATCTGTCATGTGGTCGTGAAGAATCCTGATTCAATGACAGGAAAAAATATCAGATCGATTCTGATTACTCCGTATTACCTAATTTGCAATTGCGCCCATATTTCTTTCTGAAAATATATCAATGCAACGTCGTGAAAAGGTTATACCATTATTTGATCTGTTCCTGTAGGGAACATATCATTTATTTATTTATTCATTTAAGACTATACGAGATCTAGGCATCCGGTACTCTAACACTTTGAATATTAGTGAACAAATTGAATACATAACGGCCAGATCATAAAGAAACGTAAAGCTTTTCTTAAAATCATTTTCGATGCGTGAACTTAAACTGCACTTGTTTATGCCCCGCTTTTACCCTCTACTAGAGTACTCTTCGATTATCTTTACAAGTAGCAGGAAAGGTGACAGCATGTGTCTAGCAACGTGCAAAATATCATTCACAAAGGCTGTGTTTATCACTTCGTGCAAACGTAACTACTCTGAGCGTTATAGGGTGCTATATCTGGAGTCACTGCGGCTAAGACGCATGAAGCTTGGATTAACCTTACTCTTTGCTTTGATTCATAATTGTGTTTTTGCACCAAATATTAATAGTCATTACAAAAAGAATCTAGTTACAAAATTAGAAATGTCAAGAACAAACTCCCGGTGTTCAAAACGAAAGCTTATGTCCAAAGAACATTATTCCTAAACAGATGCACTGATATTTAGAACAGTCTCCCTATTGTAATGAGAGCATTCCACTCACAACCGCTGTTTAAAAGAGCAGTTTCAAGGTGCTCGACGGTGCAATATGTAAAAACAATGTTGCAACTAAATTTCAATGAAAAAGTGTTATTTGAGGAGGGGGCTGAGACGTAAGCGCATTGATAACAAATATACGTAACATGTGCTACGCACATTACATTCACTTGGCCAAGCCCTCCTAAAGAGATGTATTGAAAAATGAGATATTTTTGCCAACCTACTTCAGTCTTCTTCACCCGACCAACCTTCCTTCTTTACTCGGAAAAGCACGACTCACAGACATACAAACAAGTGTCGACTGCAGAGGAATTGCTGATTGGGATGGAGATAACCAATTTAGTTTCCAGTCCTTCATATTCCGCTTACTAAGACACGGCTACTTTGCAGCCATATCAAAAAGTATGGGTTGAGAAGGAAACGCCAACTGAATCTATCCACGTTCCTTCGTTTCCACAATTCATTCTTCTCTTACTCGTCTATGCTTCCCATGTAGCTCACATGTAAACATGTCAGGCATCACGGTGAAGCTAACGTATTCTGCTTCCAACATTCTCAGCAATATTTCATGAAATTATCGCGCAATTTTCCTCTTTGTCACTTCCTTCTAGGGTACAATTATATCAAAATAGCTGCGACAGTTGACAAGTGCCAATCAATTCTACCGCACGCACAACAGATAAATATCGCATTATATCTGTCTCGGCCCATTTGTTCGACTGGCTTGCCGAACAACTTTCTCGTGGTGTCAGCTGTGCGGTTCGGGAATTTTCCGTTCTGGCGAATGGTTCGGCGGCAGTGTTCCATAAAGTGGTGGGTTTTCGCCCGGTAAGCGTTCTCCCTATAAAAAGCCAAAAATGTCCGTCTAACAACACTGCGACGTGGAGGATATGACTCACCATTAAATAAACTCACTGCCCCTAGTCTCCATTGGAGACATCGTACACCGGCAAGGACTTCGCGCATCGGATGTTTTCTCTGACTTCGGGAGTTCTGGGCTCTTGGAACGGCTTATAGTCATCCGAATGGAGTATGAACTTAGTGTCCAGTCACCGGCTCCCAACTGGTGAGAATACCTCAGCTCGTCCTTCTGCCCTGTGGGTTAGGCCCTTTGGCCAAAGGCTGAGAGCGGCGGTCCCCTAAGACAACCTACCTACTTCGGCCTAGGCAACCGGGTAGTAGCTCGCCTACTAACGAACTATGGACTTACAACTACAAGCATTCACAGGCTCGCTTGCTGCTACGATGCTATTCACACATGCTACTATGCCAACCGCACAAGCACACGCCACTATTTCATCTACTCTTCCCTTGTACCATCCCCACCCTGTTTACTTGATTCTACTAAGGCTATCAACACCACCTACACCGATGAACCTGTTCCCGTGACATCGTCCAAGTTAACCACATAGTGCTCAACTGAGAGCTGTCAGCCCCGAACTCTCCAATCTTCGCTCCTGCAACCCAGAACACAGTTCGAAGTAGCAGCCTTCAACGTCCGCACACTACTGCAGATTGGTCAATAAGCTGGAATTACACGCACACTAGAGACCCTTGGAATTGATGTCTTCTATCTGAAAGGAACGCGACTTAAAGGCTCCAAGTCGGTCCACTAGCAGGCGTCACCCCTCCACCCACGTACCCGCTTCCATCTCCGCCTCTCTGCTGACGTCGATACTGCCACATCCAGGCATGCTAGTGTTGGAATAGCCCTCAGTTCTAGAGCCGAGGGGCTCTGAATGATTGCATTCTGCTCACTTGTCGCCTTTCTGGGATGAGGTTCCATAGCTCTTATAAACTTAGCAAACGTCGAGTCAAAAAGCGTATATTCGCTGCTTACGAGCCCATTGACTGTAACTAGGACACAGTCAAGGACCAGTTCTACCAGAGACTTCACGAGCTGCACCTTAGGGTTCCTAAAACTTACTCATTGTTTTTGCAGGAGACTGCAACGCGCGTGTTGGTTGGCTGCTGCCATGTGAGCGTCACCTCGGGGACCGCATGGCTATGATGACGTTCGCTCAGACAACGGAGAGAGACTGCTCCTTCTTTGTGCTACTTATCAGCTTTTCCTCTCCATCACGAGCTTTCCACATCCCGGACACCAGTACGCCATTTGACGCCCCCATCATCAACCCAGCATTGGTTGCAGATGGACCACACAGCCATAACTCGTAGAGGGCGTCGTAGCGTATGCAGCGTTGTCACTGTAAACGCGTGCGAACCGGATTTACCATCGTGACACAGGGAGTCATCATACGTGGAATTATCTGCAGAGTTTAAAGTCCGTGCCATCACTAACCGTTTTTATTGGCAACCTTGATTAAGCGTAAGCAGATAACTCAATCACATTGAGCTGATTGACTTTCTGTGTGACACCATCCGATACAGAATTCTCGAGGCAGGACAAAAAGCCTAAGCCTATTCCAATCCAGCGTTTCTCAACCCAGCTGTGAAAGAATTTGTGATCTCTATCTGTGTTCTGTGTTGTGTTCAGATCCAGTTAGCAGGTTCCAGTCGCCCGCCATTTCTTGGGATCTTTTCAGGCAGTGCTCCCGCCTAACCCATCAAACGGGCCGCGCAACCACGCCGACCGCTCCTTTGACGTTGCAACCACCGCGCTCGCTTGACCGATGTGCGCCGCTCGCAAAGCTGGAAAAGTACAAAACGCCAGCCAACCCACTGGGTCAGGTAACAACAGCAAGATGTATGGCAGAAATGCGAATCCGAAAAGGCTCCAAGAAAAAGGCATTTGCGGGTTAGGATCATGTCATCGCGCAGGTAAAATAGGCCTGGCTTGCTCCACACGCTTTAGAATGGTATCATCTGAAAAATACAGATGTTTCCCAACAACTGATACGACAGCGACATATCTCCCAGGATGCACTTTGCTTCTGTACTGCGTGTTTCACCATTCCACTCGTTAAATGCTTGCTAATCCTAGTTCAGAAGTGTTACCGGTTAACCGCAGAAGCCGAGAAAAATACGAACGATAAGATTATTTTATTGGAAGCCAGTATGCATCACGGAAGCGTAGCGGCTTCTAAGCAACGGAATGCTGCACAATCCGCTTCCCCTAAACAGCAATCACCATGTCCCTATCTCCATTTTCCTCTCCAAGTTCAGTAGAACGCTGGGCGAAAACTGACCGTACCTACTACAGTCGAACAGTATTCATAGCAACGAAAATTAGGCACATGTTGAAAATTCTGGTTAAGCAACTTCCACTAGACCTGACATCTAGCATTAACAAGGATGAAACAGCCGAACACCAACCCTCGGTACATGTAGCACAAATGTCTCTTGTCGAGACAAAGCCCCCGGAATATCAGTTACGTATGCACGGATTGCTACAATGGCCCATCTGGAGGCCGCAGTTGCTGCCTCTTCTGTTCTTGGCAAAGTTAACGCGAATAGAAGAACAAAGAGTAAACAATCAACACTCGTCAGCAGGTCAGGACAAGTGATTACCTAACCTTGTAGATCAACGAAAAGGGAGCCCAAAATAGTGCGAGGACAGTTGTAAACTCGAATGTGCCTGCATCTACCGTCATAACATTGCGGGGAAAATCAGCGAACGAACAAGACGAATGGAAGCCAGTGTATGCGCTGAAGGGTGTCAAAACCAAGTCAGTAAAACCATTACGAATTATTCGTCATCCGAACTCGCCACACTATTAAGAACCTGGACTTATAGGAATAACACCAGAACACTCCACCGAGGTAGAAAGCGTTTTTCCCTGCGCAAGTGCGTTAAAAATGTATCCTGTTGGATATGTGTTTATCCTGATGTCTCGGAGCGCGCGACCATCGAAAATAAACACCGGAGAGGGACACAGCAAGCAAGACCGCCAAAACACAATCTTCATATATGGCGTGCCAGAACACTTTCCTAACGATGTGCAAGAGACCAGAAAGCACGATTTAGAACAGTGGCGGTTCATTCATAAAACAATTTCTTTTGATAATATTGGGGTGTTATTGCTCACCAGGATACCGCTCTCACCAAATTATAGAGCATGCAGCTCTGGAAGCCTAAAATTTATGGTTCAGTCAGAGCAACAAGCAACGAATGTTTTGGGTCATTGGCAAAGAACTCGAAAAATCTTCCTTCTGAATTTCGGTTAAGGGCCGCAGAATCTTTGCACAGTTCAAATATTAAAGTACCTAAAGCAACAAACGCACCGACGAAGGTATAAAAGAGAAAGTTGACTGCTGCTTAAATTGACTCTTACGTAGATATACAAGAAGATTGGGACGCTCCTTGACTAAATCAATTTTCAGACGAGGTATAAGTATCCCAACAAAAACGAGTAACTTTAGACCTCCGATAGGTCGACATTCTGCCACTCTTGACCCCTTCAGCCTTCTATGAGCTCTTGGAGATCGGGGAAACTGGCCTGCTTGTATACGAATGCTGAAGGTCTTTTTAATAAAATGGCAGAACTGAAAGAATGCCAAGCTTTTGGGTCCCACGGTGACATTGGTATCACCGAGACGTCTTTGCACACGGAAGCTGAATATTGGCTACCGGGCATGTCGCTCATCCGGAACGACAGACTCAAAAGAGGAGGAGAATTAATTCCGTATTACTGAAGCGACTTACAATGAGAAGCCGCAAGTGATTCAGACTCGCAGTTCCCCGACTCTCATAGGTGTCGCTTGCACTCAAATCCAGAGATGCTTGCATTATTGTCTTGGTGTGCCGCCCCCCCTAACTCTACACCCGTAAACGACTACCACAACGCGGCTGCTTTAAAATCTAGTTGGCAGCGAAAATAAACTCATATCCCTATCATGGATGATTTCAACGTACATTGTGTGGAAACTCCTGCCACCATCGGAGAACAATTCAAGCCCATCTACATGAGCTCGTAACCATTGTTTCTCTTTACAATAAAATAACTTCGTCCATTCGGTTCAGAACAGGTGACAGGCCATCTGTGCTGGATATTGTGCCTACCAATGAGCAGCATATGTTTGATGAGTTGGTTTTACACTGCCCCTTGGGTCGCAGTGACCACGCGGACATCAGTTTCAACTTTGCCTGCCATGCGGAATACCGGAATAAGAAAGATGAGACTGTGCGAACCATCACAAGCTACGGTCGATTAGCCAAACTCATCAGGGCTGCAACTTGGTTGTTTCCTGCCGAAGAGCCTCCGGAAGCCGCCTGACTCGAATTCGTTAACAACTTCAGTCAGCTGATTGCAAAGACTTCGTAGATAAGCGTTTGCCATAAATGTACATCAGATTCTTTCCTTAGGTGCAGAACGCGGAAATGGATGACAGTATGAAACACAGCATGGCCAGTGTACAAAGAAACTCCAGCACCAGAAACTTGGGACAAACACGTAGCCCAACGTATCCAACGCACACAACTGCTGAGAGAAAACAAAGTCGCCCATTAGCAGAACATCACAAAAACCTTCAGTGTTAACCACAAACTGCTGTACAAGCACGTTAATAGCCTAAGAAATGTGAGACAAGCATTTCTTCCCCGCAGGACGGCATACGGCCCGACAAAAAAGAATGTGGATAAAGAAAAAGCGCCGCGGATGCAATAGGTCTCGTGTTCCAGGGGGCCTCGCCACCAAACGACCTACCAAACTTTGTCGTCTCTTCGCCAGGACTAACCCTAATCACTTTTACCGCCGAGGCTCCATTTCAAAAGTCGACGTATCTACGCAGAACACAGCTCGCCGGGTGTTGACACCATTCATCCAGAGGCAATGAAATCAGCAGCAAACCAACTGACAAGACATTTAGCTGTCTTTCCAGCGCTGCTTGGACCAGAATGAAGTTTCCGCTATGTGAGAGCCTAGAATAATAACCCCGGTTCACAGAGGGGAAGCAGAACTGATCCCTCCAACTACCGACCATTATCCCTTCTTCCTATACTCCCCAAGGTCACGGAATCCATAGCTGCTGGATGTACTGGTGTACTATCTGGAAAACTGTTACATCCTCATGCCTGAGCGGCACGGTTCCCGTCGACAGTAGTCATGCCCAACAAATTTACTAATCGCACGCAGTAGTTAGACCGAGTCAGATGACACCGGAGAAGGCGTTGATGTGATCTACCTGGATTTTTTCAAGGCTTTCAATCGTTTAGGCCATCGGATAATACAATCCAAGGTGGAGCATTACGGGATCGGTGACCCACTTTAAGCCGGATTGCCAACTTTCTACTTCAACGGCAGTGAGTGATCAGATTTCGGAGCTCTTTATCGGACCCCATACAAGTCCAATGTGACGTTCCGCAAGGCTCATACTAGTTCCACGTTTGTTGTTGGTGCTTATTACTAACTTTGCACAGGGAATCACTTCAAACTACCTAATGTTTGTCGACGATATCGAGATTTGGAGCAAGATCCAGGTGAACGCTGACCAGCATCTGCTTCAGGGCCACCTTGATACGGTATTTCAATGGTCATCCCAAAACTTACTGCTTTTCAACGTCAGTAAATGCAAGCTACTTTCCATCCGGCAGCAGTGCAGCTACTCATACCGGCTCAGCACGAAGGTATTGTTAGAATCAACTATCGAACGTGACTTGGGTGGCCTGGTTCAAGATGACTTGGGTTGCACTAGGCAATCCGAAAATGCCTAGAAGACTGGAAAGCAACACGTCAAACTCTTGCGAGGGGCGCTTGGACAAAAAGCAGCTCCATATTCCAACAAATGTTCAGTGCGTATGTTCGCCCCATGTCGAATACACAATTCAAGCCTTGCATCCATGGCTGAAACACGACCTTAATGTATTGCAACAGCTACAACATCGGGCATCTAAGAGGGTAAGTGGAACGCACAATCTTACATACCAGAAGAGGCTGAAACGATTGGGGGTATTCAGTGGAAGCTATCGCAGACTAGGAGAAAACCTGATTATGGCATACTTGATTCTGCGAGGCCCACATCATGCGTGCCGACCTTTACTGCAACTCAGCAGCAATCCAAACCTGAGGAGCCACACATTGATACTCGCTATAAAGTATAGCCGTCTGGAGTACCGCAGAAATTTATTTTCCATTCGTGTCTGTCACCCGTGGAATGCTCTCCCAGCATCGGTCGTCTCTATACCTACACTATCAGTATTTAGAAGACGGTTGGACGATGCACTCATCCACTTACACTTTGTCACTTAACACTACTTCACTATCCTACACCTGGATTTTACCATGGAATTAGTTGATGTTAACTGTGGGTGCTGTGAATCCAAGCGGGTTGCAGGACTACGGCGGAACAAACGATAAATGCTTATTTTCATATTTAAAGTACTAACCGTTTTACTATTCTTATTTTCATTATTGTTATCTAGATATCGCCACCAGCTATCCAACCGGACGTGTAAAGCTACGCCTCTTAACCCCTAAGAAATTCATTGTTCATTGTTCATTGACTGCCGTTCATTTTGCTCAAGATGCGTCGATACCGATCATGCATTTGTACGTATAACCGTTGGCATACTTTCACCAAGGACCAAACACACCCGACTCAACACGTACAAGCTGGAGTTCTCAATTGTGAAGTAGGATTATCAACAAAGGCTTCGTGAAAATCTCGCTCCCTCTTCAACTCTGGAGGTTGTTGAACACTGCTCAAATCTGCAACAAACCATGCTGTGGGCTGGTTTGTCCAGCTATGTCCTCGGTCACTTCACTCCCAAATGTTGGCTGTCGGGAATATCCTGGGTATTGCTGGATCGCGGAAGGGCGGTGCCTGCTGGCGCACAGCACAATGAATACCGCCGGTCTACTAGACAACAGCTGAAAGTAAAACTTCGCTCTGCTCATGAATCCTGGTGGTCATAACGAGCTGACGAGATGGAAGCCGCTGCATCATCTGGCAACTCCCGCCGCCTATTTTACCTCATCCTGGCCGCCGGTTGCAATTCTCACAATTTCAGCCAGACGATTTGCGAATCAGACGGCAAGAAGATCACCAACCTTCACAGGCCATTGGGTAGCTGAGCAGTGCAATTCGCTCTTCAATTCAACCACCCAACATGGCATCTTGTGGAATCTTCAGCCCCAACGGATGATGCTTGGCATGTCTTCACAGGCCGCCCATCTAAACTCAGTGATCCGAGATACAATCCAATCATTGAAACGCCAGAAAACTCCTGGTCCCGATAGCTTCCTACCAGCTCTATTCAAAGATGGCGGAAGTGTACTTGTAATGCTGAATCCTATTGCTGTTCACGAAAGTTTGAACTGAGGTGAAGATTCAGAAATCATGAGGAGATTCGGTCATTGTTTTGATTCACAAGAAAGACTCCCGTGACGAGTGCTGCAACTACCGCGGAATTTCATTGATCTCTGTAGCCCACAAACTCGTCGTGTCTGTCCTACTTCGCAGGCTTTTAACCAATAGAGGAGTTTTCCCTAGAAGCACAAGCCTGATTTCGTCCAGGCCGCGGCTGCATCGACCAAATCATCATGCTCCACAAAATTCGCGAACTCCGTCACATCCACCAGCGGCCAACAATCATGGTGTTCTTGCACATCCGAGCGGCATTTGTTTCAGTAGGTGGATATGCGTTTTGCAACTGTTTACTGAAGAAACGTTTGCCCGGCTAGTTTGTAACCATCTTGAAAGAACTTTAAAACCACAAATCGGGCAAAGTCAGGGCTTACGACACGCTCTCTTCTTTATTTGCTGTGACCAGCGGTGTTCGCCAAGGTTGCTCTATTTCACCTTTCCTCTTCAATTTTGCCATCGAGGATGTCGTCCAAGGAGTACTAAAAGTCGAACAGCACTGAGGTTTTAGGCTTCGCCCTGGAGACACATTCACGGACTTGGACAACGCCGATAATATTACCTTGCTGGGGACAAGCCACAAACTGTCTAGAACGCTTTGGACCGCTTAGCGATGGAGACGTCGAACTACGGCTTATCCATCACCCAAGGAAAATGGAAAACGCTGCCCTAGGATTGGCAGGTGCCTGAACCCGCGTTCACCATTACTGGACATGATCTAGAGCAAGTCCCTTGCTTTACTTATCTAGGCAGTTGCATCACGGCTGGTGGCGGTGTTGAAGATGAAGTCTCACAACGGATTACAAAGGCCCGCGTTGCATTCATCTAAATGAGACACCTATGGCGTCGTCGCGATATCAGTCTCAAGCTCAAGTGCAGGTTGTACTATGCTTCCGTCTGTGCAGTATACTTGTATCGCTGTGAGACATCGACTATTCGCTCGGAAGACACGAAGCGTTTGTCAGTCTCCGACAATCACTGTCTACAAAGGATTGCTCGGGTATGGTGGCAACACCACTTAAACAACGCAGAGGTCCGAGACCGGGTGTTTGGAGCGAGTACTACTAGTCTTCAGAACGTTATTCTCCAACATCGCCACGTATTGCGCATGCCGGTCTATCACCTTCCCCACCGAGGGTTATTTGCGCTCCCAGGAAGCGAGTGGAAATAGTGTCACGGTGGACAAGCAATGACGTGGAGAAGAAGCATGAGGAATGCAACCTCAAGCCTAGCATCTGTCGGACGGGTCCGCCTTCCAGGATGGGGACCATGCGATTCGGACTGCCAATGGATAGAAACGTTGGAGGCTATGGTGCGCAAACGGCATCGGTGGAGAATGCTGTTCAACCGTGTTATCTATTAGTTAAGGTCTTAAGGAATATAAAACTTCAAAACACGAAAGGTCCCAAAGCGGGTTGTGTAAAACCGAAAAACTCGTTCTCTTCCTGTTATATTTCGTTTCCCCTCTTTATTTCGCCAAGGTTCTGATGACACATTAGCTGTAATCATATTATGAATATATATATATATATCACAAATCTTTTAGTACGTCACAATATATATTATGTCATCTACCTACATCAGATACTTGGCTTAAATGGTATGTTTTCAGCTTTCCTCTTTTACTGTCACCAAAATTGCTTCTCATCCTTTGCCCAAGGAAATAAACACTCAGTTCCGTCCATACAAGGAGATCTCCGTCTGGACGCTATGATATATTCTGTGCCCAATCAAGGCTTTAAACTGCAAAACACTGGCGGATAAAAAACGTTTTATTATTTCTGCCTGACCTATGAAATATGCTCTTAAAATATACGAATCACTTGTAGAAATATGCTCATGCCGAACAGGGCATACCTAGTAAAACCGAGAAGATACACTGTTATCCTTATTATTATACGAAACAAAAAGGTGTACACATTTTTTGTTCTTTTGTAAAAAAAGAGTTTTTTGCAAAACTTTTGTAAATGAAACACACGCTTATCATGTAAGGTGGAAAATACGCTTGTCAAGGAGCATGGAAAACGTTAATGAAAGCTGAAAAGCGGATTGCACCAAATGTTCATTTGTTCTCCGAGCATGGCTGTTTTGTCGCAAACGTTTCACCACCATGCGAGGTGTCATCCTCAGGGCAGTGATATGGGGGCGTGAAATCTTACTGAATGAATCCTTCATCCATGATCGACCTGCAGGTGAGTTTTGAACGTGGCAGTGTCAATTCACGTCTCGTGACCTCTACCCACTTACCCCAAGGCGAAACTCGACGCCCAAGTTGTTCTGCCTTAAACCGCGCGACAAAATGTTCTTTATTTTTTTCTGTCGTAGTGGTTTGTATATTGAATCGATGTCCACGCGCATGTTGATTGAATGTTTCGTTGAGAACCAAGCTTCCAGGAATTCTGTTTCTTTTCTTGGTTCACCCCGTGCCAGGACTTCTGCTTTGCTCCAATCGAAGCTATGTCCTTCTTCATCTACATGCAATGAAACTAGCTACGCTAGTTGATTCATCAACCCGAGTTACCAGTATTTTGAAACATGTTAAGCGGATTGAACGTTTGATCTGTCTTCTGCATCTGTCAGTTGACTGGGGTTATGGCTGGGTTGACGGAGGCTCAAACTTAACAGAGGGGTCAAGGGTGCTTGGTGCGGAAGATGCAGCAGCTGGTGAATTTACCTTTGCGGCTGTACCAGGTAAACTTGGGGGCGGAGCCTCGAAAAACATCAACTTTAGACAATCGGTTGACACGGTTGTTCGGTGACCATTCTGGTCTAAGATAAAAATGGTTAGGACTTCGTTGGTGAACTCTAAAGCGGCCAGTGTAGAGAGGCAGAAGGGGACGACGCAGTGTGTCTGCGTGGACGAAAACGTGAGTACAGGTAGAGAGTCCACTGTGCATTTACAGATCTCTGATCTGCTGACGAGGAGAAGTCGGATGCAGCAAAGGCATGTGTTATGAAAGGGAGGCTGCGAAGTTGGACTGTGGCATACACGATGACGAGTGGGGAGAAATGAACACTCCTGATAGCCTAAGTGTCGTGCCGTCGATCAACTCTGCGGGTGCCCACAACAGGTCAGCTTTGATGCTGAGGCGGATACTTAAAAGTATTAACGGACTGTTTTCGCTCTAGTCAGGATCAGAAGTGGCACAAAGAGTTGCCTTAAGGTCTCGATGAAAGCGTTCGACATGACCATTCGTCTCTGGGTGATATGCCGTCTTGTGGATCCGACGGCAGACTAAGAAGTTGCAGAACCTATCGAACTGCGAAGATTCAAAAGGCTTTCCGCGGTCGGTTGTGATGGTAGATAGACATCCATGGTGGGACACCCATTGGTGCAAAAATGCACGAACGTCTGTTTCGGCCGTGCAGTCTGGTACAGGGATGGCTTCTGTCCATCTAGTGAAGCGGTCGACACATAGTATGTATACGGATCCACGAGAGGAAGGCAAGAGTCCTTCTAAGTGTACGTGGAAAATTCGCGAAACCGGCGCAGTGAACAAGCCGAGAGGACCACGGGTGTGTCCATGTACCTTGGAGCGCTGGCAGCGCAGACAATCTCGAGCCCAGTTATAAACCTCGTTTTGTACTTTTGGCCAAACGACGAACAGTTTTGAAGATTCCTGAATACCAGGATGAGACAGTGAGTGAAGGGTGTAGTAGACGGTGCATCTGAAAGAGACGGACACGATGGGTATTGGACAACCTGTAGGAGTGTCACAAAGGATAGTTCCATCTGTAGTTTGGAGATGAACAGGTTGTACATACAGTGAAGTGGACTGCAGGGTGCTTTGGAGGTTTTCGTCTTGGGCCTGAGCCGATGTCTCGTTGACAAGGTCGACAGTAGGCGAAGAATGAAAAGTGAGGTTGACGCAAGAGAGACATGACGTATGTCAGCAATGAACTACGTGACAAAGTCTAGGTGTCTTGTTTTTATGGTGAAGATTCGTCAGAAGATGAGTTGAAGAAGAAAAGGAGTGCTTTGTGCTCAGTATAGACCGTGAAAATTAGACCTACTAAGATGTGTTGGGCGTGACGCATAGCTAAGTAGATGGCAAGCAGTTGTCTATCAAACGTGCTGTAGCGGGATTTCTGTGGTTGCAGGCGTTAAGAGCAGAAATTGTTCGGTTGCCACTGCCCATCAACTTGTTATTATATAGCGGCTCCTGCAACATCTGAAGCGACAGTTGTCAGAGAAAGTGGAGCAGACGGTTCGGAGTGAGCGAAAAGAGCTATCTTGGAGATAGCATCGTTGAGCTAGGTGGAAGTCGTATGTGCTGTGTCGGGGAAAGCAAACTTACCTTCGTTTCTTCTAAGAATGTTAGTCAGGGGCTGCATGAGTTGTGCGCAGCGAGGGATAATGCGTAGTTAGTGGTAGTCTAGACCACAAAATCGACTTACGTGATTAAATGAATTCGGAGCTGGGAAGTCTTTGATGGATTGGATCTTGTCCGCAAGGATCTCGATGAGACGAGGTGTCCTAGGAATTCTACCAAGGACTTGCTTAGTTCGCAATTAGTCGGATTAATGGTGACACATTGTTGAGTTCACCGCTGGAAGAGGGGCTGAATATGAACTAGATGCTCGTCCTCGGGACGAATTGTCTACTGGCATGTCATCGAGGTTGGGTAGGCGAAATCTAGGCCAGGTGTGACATCGTGAATGAAGCGCTGAAATGTCTGTGCGGTGTTGCACAGTCCAAGTTTGCACAGGCAACCTTAACAATTCGAACTAGGCGAAGGAAATGATGACGGCTGTTTTAGGTATGTCAGCTGCCTCGATAGGTATCTGGTGGTAGGCACGAACAAAATCTACCTTACTAAAGACTGTCTTACATGTAAGGTATGCAGTAAATCCCTGCAATAGGGTACATAACGGGGATCGCAAGTTTATTTATTTCCCCGTAGTCACTGCAAGTACGCCAGACTCCGGATTACTTCAAGACCATCTGAATGGGATATGACCCGGGACAATCTGAAGAACAGATTATTCCAAATTCGACCACGTGCTCAAATCCCACCCTAGCTAGCTTGAGCTTCTCCGGCGAAAGAAGTTGCGGGCGTGATGGGACGGGCGGGCCATTAGTTCGAATATAGTGCGTGACATGAAATGCCACAGGCAGAGCTGCGTTCATTGTTTAAAAGAGCTTAAGGTAGTGAGAGAAAAGTTCGACGTAATCGGGAGAGGGTTGTGGGCGAACGTAGACGGGGATGCTCGATGAGATATTGTCGTGCATGTCAGTGACGCTGGTAGTCGTTACAAGGTCGACTATCCTCATTCGTTTCGCATCGACCAAGAGGTCAACATATCTAAGGAATTCTATGCCGAGGATAGCAAACGGAATGTCGGGAATAATGAACACCCAACAAAATGTTCTACGAAGAACCAGCTATAGGGTTGAAAAGCATTAGCCGTAAGTATGGATGAGTGGGCCGTTAACGGCCCGAAGGCTGAGAGTAGACTTCCGAGTCGCCTCCCCAGGTGCGGGCGGGATCACCCTTACTTCAGCCCCGGTATCAATCATGAACGCGGTTCCGGATTTGCAGTCCTTGACGTAAAGGAAGCTACTGTAGGGGATATTGCTGGTGACGTTAATGGTAAGTGAGTTTGGGCTCAGAAGTTTTCCCAATTGAGTCGTAGGGAAGCTGCAAGGCGTAGTACATTGTTTCGACTGAGGGCCAGATAGGCAGTGATATCAGTATAGTTTGTTACGCGGTAGGCTGCTGGGCTTGGCCTACTTGTTAGTAGTTACTGGCGAGATATCGTGTGCTGAAGGAGAATTGAGTGCGTTGCCTAATGCCCCCAGTTTGCTAAGTACTATTGCAAGCTCAGATGGAGACGTTGTGTGATACCTGAATGAAGTAGGTGGCTGCTGAGAAGCTTTATGCCTATTCGGCGGATGTGGAGCGGGTGGTGTTGCTTAACGTACTTCTTTAAAAAGATGATCCATGATGGACTCAGACAGTTGCGTAGCTAGAGTGAGGGACGAGACATTGGCGGCTCTGAAGGTAGCCTGATCTATTTCCGGTAGGTTTTGAAGCCGAAGCTCCAAGAGGATGGAGTCATTCAATGAGTACGAGCCGAGGACTCTCTTCATCTCAATCAAACTGGGCGGATGGCCTCGCATCTCCTAGCTATAGAACAGCTGTTTAATTCATGTACTTGCTGGAGATGTTGTAACCTTATTTGATCACTTCCTATTAGGGAACAGATTCACGTATCATCCAAGAATATGCAATTTAATTAATTAAATAATTAATTATTGTACATTCGCCTCAGCAAACGGAGAAGGCTGATTTAGTTGTGGGAGACTGATTTAACACCTCAAAATTCAACGCATTTGATGTACTGCTAAGGACCAAGTTGGCGATTTCCTTCTTGTCTGCCTGACATGTCCAGATGGTCTCGTTTATCATGTCGGGTTATGTGGTTTCCTGGGCAAGTTTTCTGTGAAACACCTAGTCCTAGTTTCGTCTACTTGCAAAGCCCTTAGATTATTGTCATCTTTGTGTTGGTGTACATGTAAGTCTACTCGTAAAAGTACACACAAGTCTACCAGTTAGGGCAGCTGTACATGACAACGGTCGCTTGACCGGCATGACCTTTATGGTCCTAAAGGGCATTGTCACTTCATGACAACGGAGTTGCCATGTAGACTTATCTCAATGATAGACTCAATGTAAAGAGAGGGAAGTAATAGACCATAACCGACTGTGTGCATCCGATCAAAGGCGTACGGAGGTGGGCACACCGGCCTAGCGCGATTTCCCCACCCCTCCCCTGTCAACTGATGCCCAAAAGAGGTGCACCATTCACTCAACTGTTCGGACAAATTGAGCGACGCTCAAACTCCACTAGATCATGCATGGGCTTCACCGCTTGCTACGGGGTTAATAACTGTATGAAGATAGTTCACAGCATTGAGTGGATTTTCAAGGAGCAGTAATAAGAGCTGGATGATGATGAGACTACAATTAACCAGCTTTAATTAAATGGAAGGCGTCTTAAACAATACAATAAACCACAAACGTTTTACTCCTCGACAGTGCGAGGCATTGACCAATTGAGTGGTCTTATCGACATGTACAACGTGATCGCATAACATAATTAATTTTCCTTCTTTTGTTCAATGGTTCCAATATGGGTTTTGAAAGTGATTAGCAGTTTGAAAAGAGTAGCGAGATTAAGAAACTGGGAACAATAATAAATGTAGATTTCACGGAAAGTTCAAGTAAAGTAATACGGTCATCCATGGAACTCTCCCCAGGGGACTTGCTTCCATGCAGGGTATTTCCACGATGGGTTTCACCCGCACTTCCATGCTCCAATTGGCTCTGTGCCGGTGTGGCAAAATAGTAAATAGGCCATCAGGACTGCGTATCAAGTGTCTTTTTTAGGGCTGTTTTAAGCATACATTATAGGCGATGAAGCCCCAGCCCCTTCTGTCATGCAGATTAATCAAGTATGGCAGATTTTGATTTTAAGCCAGTGAGTCAATAGTAATATCATTTGCATGGGTTTACTTTTTATTTTGGAAGCTGTAATCCGTTCCCACAAGTGATCAGCCCAGTCATGAGCAACGGTGAAACAAAGAAGAAGATAAAGTATGAGGAATTACAAAACACAATAACGAATACAAACGCTTGCCGATAGGCCAATCACAATTTGATGGAAAATATTGGCGAGTGACGACGATGGTACAGGGACATCAGCTTGAAAGGCGTAGTGCATATACGAACCAGTGCGTCAAAGGAGAAAACAGAATTGGTTAGACAGAGTGATATAAGTAACATCGTTTATAAATACATACCCAAGAATTTAACTATATGTAGGTTATCTTCTAATATTGAAACGAATAGAGGATATGGTTACTTTCAAATGTAACCAGGACCTTTCTCATAAAAATCATCCAGAGTCACCGTTTGGCTTAGTGTTGACCAGATATTTGCAACAGTCAGGTGAATATTAATCATGCACCTGAATTGCGGATAGATAGTGTAGTTTATAATACTCGATGGAAGTTTGTCCCATATTAACGCATAGTTTACGGAGGAAAAGGTTGAGCGGAGCTTTGTGCGAGACTTTTGTATTTGCAATCTGCGCTCGTTGTTTCTTAGTTCATAGCGCATACGAGTCTGAAACTTGAGTTGTGGTTGAGCAGTGAAGCTTAACCCGAACAGTAAGCAGTATAGAAGACACAGATTAAGTTTGAGTCTGCATGGCCATAGTGGCTCCAGATGTAGTGCATCGCAACGCTCACGGTGTGACATAGTATTAGGTATGTTCAAAAACCTTTTTGTTAATGATCGTTGAATGTTTTATAGTTCTATAATATCCACTATTCTCAGATTACTATGCATTATCGTACAGTACTGAAGCTTCGGCCTAACACATATGTTAAAGGCTGAAGCCCTGAATCCCTCAAAATAACGCTTCGACTTATGTAGGCGGTCACATTTCTGGCAGAAGCCTGCGAGAAGATAACATGCTCTAAAATATTAAAAGAGGCAGATTATCTTAGACCAAGGTCTCGGACTGCGCCACACACAGAAAGAGGGGTATTGTTTAATGTAAGGATGTTCAGAGAGGGGCCACAGCCGTGGAACAATAGATTACTCTTGTCAGTGGCAAAGTGCAACTTACATAAGTTACTCCAGTGCTCCAATGCGGACAAGCCAGACTGAATGCAGGCTAAATTAGGACTATATTGCCCATTGCATTTGATCCATCTTATTTGAGCAGTGGGACAGGAGTCAAATCCACACACCTTATGTTTGTTATGTAAATGATAGGGGTAGTTACTCTGTGGACATAATTGACGAAGCATCACTCTGAGCGGTAAGACATCGATCAGTGTTCCTCAACAGTCTAGGGCCATTTGTCAGCGTCAATCGCTAGGACTGTGTCAGATGCCATATGTAAGAGTCGTTGAACCCAGCTCGTTCCAAATGCCATGAAGTGTCTACCAGCCTTTTACGTCATCCGGAACCAAGATAAAAGATTTCCGAGGCTGGATATTGGGATTCAATTTAGGTTTCACCGAATGGATACAAGACCTTTGATTTTCTAATGAGGATTATCTAATACGCGATGACAGCTTGCGTCGGAAACCACCGACCTAGCGTATTTGTTCCAGAAAATCCGCTTGATCGCCCCAGATTAATCTGATGCTGTTTATTGCCGAGTGCAGGTTGACCACCGCATGACGCACAGCTCAGTACATATGGATGATTGACCATGTTGTGGTCGTTGCTCCACAAGTGCACACCAAGCAGCACACGATGCTTGTCCTACCGGGTTTGAAGCTGGTCTCTCACCAACTCTGCTTCGAACGGAGAGTGGTGAATATATAGAATAACCTACTGCCGCATGTAGTAGATACATAGTACTTTAAGGAAGTCAAAATATTCCCGGACAAATATTTGTCGACAAGATTTATCAAGAATGCTTTCCAACAATGCAGGACATATTGTACCTAAGGAGTTTTAGATTCAGCTACACAGAGACATCTTTTGCTGCACCCATCAAGTATTTGGTAGTCAACGCATTGCGACCGACTCCACTTCGAAGCTTCGGAATCCGCCGGACAACCAATATTCCAAACTCCCGTCTGGACGTATGGTTGGTTAACATGGCGCAACTTCTCCTCGATAGAAAGAAAAATACATTTCACTAAAACCTTGTCTTTCCTTTGAAACGCTTTATTTTTGGACATTTGCAATGGTTTTAGGTATGGAGATGAGAGCCGATTCGTACAGGTGATGACAGTTGACCGTGGGCAAGGGGGTATCAAAGCAGATGTTATGGGAACTCGTTAACTGGACACCATGCTCAGGTACCTCAGCGTCAAAATATGTCTACATTTGTGTATGCAAACACTTCTGGCAGTCCGTATATGCACTGCGGTTAAAGTTATTTTTTTCTACACGCGCGATTACAGCGTACAGATTCCATGTGATTTCTCTTACTGTAGACAACGTAAGTTAACTTGAACTTTGAGTTATCTAAGCTGCCACTCTGTTTACACCATAAAACAGCTACGCAAAGTTTTAAAACATAAGGTCTATGGTTGCCAAGATTTTAAGGAGGTTAACTAGATTTCTTTGCGGGAGATTTGTAAGAAAAGCGATGTCAAATCTGCTGAAACCTCCATCGAATATGCAGAAGGAATAATTAGTGTGATCCTTGACAGATATGGTAAACAGCTAGTAAAATTCCTGTTTCAGAGGCGTGACGACTTCAGCAAAATAGGACCTCAGGCGCTTGGCCAATGAAACAGCCCCTACCATGCCAGTGAGTGGTTCTATTCCGCATAGCGAAGACTCAACTTGTATGCCCCGGAGGAGCAACCCCGTTGACCCCCAGGCGTAAATGTTTTGCCCGAATGTCCAACTTCAATGGGAAATGGTATAGATCAACCGTTCTCAACGGGAGCCATATGGCCCCCGTGGTGGCCATAGAGGATTCCCGGGGGTCGTGGGTTGATAAAATTTGTTAGGGGTGCCATTGGGGGGTCATGGGTTATGATAGTACAAATAACAAACTCCGGTTTAAAAATGTTCTGGTAGCTCCTCTCAGCGCACTAAGCTCTCCTGGTCAGTAAAGTGAATTAAGGCGTGCGCAAATGGTTGCTAACCTAGGTGAGAAAGCCAGCTCCGCCAGATTGCATAGGTTTCGCCAGGCTCACCTCAATCATACAATCAACATACGGCGATTTAGACTGCGCAACCAATGACCGATTCGTCCCCAGGACGTTGATGCTTGTTCACACTGAGCCAACTGCGCTCTCCTCACGACACTGATACCGTACGTTTGATAAGAGTCTTTCGTTTTTTGCTCAGTCGCCGCGCAGGTCAGGGGTAGATTGGAGCGCACTAATTTGCCGACCCATCAATGGCATGTAAGTCTACTGTATTTACTCACCCACGCATGTCTGGGGGTGTGAATACGACGTGAGGACGCATAGCGGTGCATGTGTCCTTGAAATATGTTAATTACCCTCGGCGAGTTCGACACCGGGCAGTTCAGATTGGGTCGATGCCGACGGTTTTGGCTGGTGGTTTGCAACATCTCGACAGCAGTGCATAATGCACTGGCTACCGTGTTCAAATGTTGGTGGCGCTTCGACAGTTGCTTAATGTTATCCCAGCAAATGATAAAAGGGTTAATGACAACGCTGTTGTAGACGGAATGTTACCTTCACATAAACCACCTTAGCAAAATAAGAATTCGTAACAATTAGACGGTGAAAATATGAGATGCTACTTCTGCATAAATGAGCCCGGAACAATGTCTACCTGCTACTGGAGGCTCATCGGATCTATTTGCAAGTGCGTGGCCGCCTAAGGAGTTAATTCCAGCAGAATACAGAAATAAAAAGAAAGCTGAGTGCAGTGGCTTTTGAACAGATTTTATCAAATCTCATTTTATTCCATCAGCTTGCACAATTGAATCAAAATCAGTTTCGCAATGAACACGAGAAGGAATTTTACAGTATTGGTATGGTAAAAGAATCCTAGAAGTAGATAAAGAAGCGTTTATGTCAAATCTAATCACCCATTTTAGAAAGAAAGATGATGGAAGAATCCAGCGCGTACGATGTATTTATTTGATGAAACCAGTCTGTTTACGGCTGAATATTCAAGCGTTGTTGGTGTATTAAGCATTTTATTGACTTGAATTGAGTTCCCCGCCTTGGCAGACTTGAATGTTTAAATATTCCTAATCGCCCAGATACGTATCCGGCCAATCTGGAAAACCTTAATGTGCCATCCTACTAGAATTTTTGGTATTTTAAGTATCCATGAAAACTGTGTAAATAGATCACTGACGATTCACGCTCAACCGTTTGTTCCACGGTCATGGACACATTCAGTAGTTGCGAATGACTTAACAAGCGTAAAAGTATTGCCCATTAGTTAATTTCCGGTGGCCGGTGGGACTCTCTGGGACTCTTTTAACTTCCGATATAATTCCACGGGATGTACAGCTGAGCGGCTAATCGTACTCCCACAACGACAGAACAACAACAGATCATGGTGACGTGCTGGTATAGATTTGTTTTCCTATTTCGTTAGACTGCTGCTACCGAAAGAAATGCGGATGTTCTACGTGTGCCCTAAAGCTCGATCCACCTGAGTGTTGGCGAAATGTGGGTGGGTGAGATTTACTGTTTTATGTGAAGCTGCCGTTTGCACTAGTTGCAAAATACCCAAGACAAAATGAACCGTAATCGCTTTCAGCTCATACGTGCTTTTGACACGTTAAAGAAATTGACCAGGGGTTCGAATTCCCTACAGGCCTTGTGAACTGGAAGCAGAGAGTGCGGAGATGATATCTGAGATTGGGGCAGCACTACACGTCTGCTGGTGGACTCGCACCAAACCGCAATCAGATCCCTCATGTATGAATTTGAAGTTGACGAGCTGCTAACAACTTGTCATGGAGTGTGAGGCATGAATCCAGTAATAGCTAGTGAAAATCCAGTGGCCCTAGCTTGGCGAAAGCTGCTGCTGTCACACTTGCTTCCGTAGCAGTCATCCTAGGAATACTGTAAACCGGCTTCCATGAACTTACCTGAGCTCCAAATCAAGTGGACTGGTCACTACAGCAAGATTCATCTATCGAAGCAATATAGTCAATCCTAAAGGAGTATGGAAAATGATTGTGCGCAAGATCCGTACCCCTCAATTATCAGATGGTTGCGCTAATGAAAGTAAAATGCTTCGACAAGTATATATTATATTTGATTAGACATTGACGTGTACTAAGGAATAAATTCAGTCCGATGGGTTCTGCCGCCGATTACGTGGTGTCATAATCATGGCTGATGGCACGCAACAGCACCAGTGTTCAAAAATCCCAGCCACAACGAAGACGACCCACAAGAGGATCATTCATTAAGTGACGCTGCACTAGAGGAGTACAGATGACGGAGCAATGTTAAAGGGTTCAGCCGGACAGTCCCTGAATTCCAGGAGGGACCATGCGTCAGCACTTGTGGTGCACTTCAATTCCTTATTCGCAAATATTTAGGAGGCGGTACAAAGTTTGATTTGTGTAGGCCCTGCCCATTTTGACAGAAGAATTACGGCATAGTAGATGCTCGTAAGATATTCATTGGTAATTGGCGGTGCTTCACATGCTATATCTAACGATTCGCATTTACTTGTCTGCCCCATCTTGCGAGCATCTACTATGCCGTAATTCTTCTGTCAAAATGGGCAGGGCCTACACAAATCAGACTCTGTACCGCCTCCTAAATATTTGCGAATAAGGAATTGAAGTGCACCACAAGTGCCGATGCATTTTCCCTCCTGGAACTCAGGGACTGTCCGGCTGAACCCTTTAACATTGCTCCGTCATCTGTACTCCTCTAGTGCAGCGTCACTTAATGAATGATCCTCTTGTGGGTCGTCTTCGTTGTGGCTGGGATTTTTGAACACTGGTGCTGTTGCGTGCCATCAGCCATGATTATGACACCACGTAATCGGCGGCAGAACCCATCGGACTGAATTTATTCCTTAGTACACGTCAATGTCTAATCAAATAAAATATACTTGTCGAAGCATTTTACTTTCATTAGTGCAACCATCTGATAATTGAGGAGTACGGATCTTGCGCACAATCATTTTCCATACTCCTTTAGGATTGCCTATATTGCTTCGATAGATGGATCTTGCTGTAGTGACCAGTCCACCTGATTTATAGCTCAGGTAAGTTCATGGAAGCCGGTTTACAGTATTCCTAGGATGACTGCTACGGAAGCGAGTGTGACAGCAGCAGCTTTCGCCAAGCTAGGGCCACTGGATGTTCACTAGCTATTACTGGATTCATGCCTCACACTCCATGACAAGTTGTTAGCAGCTCGTCAACTTCAGTAAAATTACTGAACTTCGACTACGTCAGGTTGCGAATGCTTGGGACCTAATTACTATTACCGAAAATTGGTTACACCAAGAGGTGACTGATGCTGAGGTTGAGATAGCCGGAATGTCCCTCATCCGGAACGACCGCCCCAGCCGAGGAGGTGGGGTCCTACTCTACTACCGCAGCGATCTACAATGTACAACCTTTGATGATCTGGAAACACACGTTACTGACTCACTCTGGTGCCGTCTCCGATTGAGACACAACGACACGTGTCTAGTAGCTGTCGTTTACTGCCCCCCAACGTCCACTTCGGAAATGGATTCCTGCTTGATCCGTGGCCTAAACAGAGTAACACGCACTAGGTACAGCCTCATTCTCATCTCCGGGGACTTCAATCTACACAATCTGGAGGTTTCGGCATCTCCCAGTGAGCAGATCAAAGCAGACTTGCATGAACTGATCGCTAATATTCCTTTGTACAATCATGTCAACACACCCACTAGATTCAGGACAGCAAACAAACCGTCCATACTAGACCTTGTGCTCACGAATGAAGAGCTCATGGTTGACAAGTTATTGATGGATAGTCCATTAGGTCTCAGTGACTATGTAGTAATAACTTTTGACTATGTGTGTTATGCAGAGTATCCATCTGAACACTCGGAACTAACTCATACAATCACACGCTACCACGTATTGAAAGAACTCGCCGACGCAGCTGCTTGGGAATTCTCAAACAAAAGTCCCCTTGACAACGTTTGGGCAGAGTTCGTTAATAGACTCAGCGACATCGTCAACAGAGCATCGGAGACCAAACACCTTCGGCCCGCGAAAATGCCTTCAATTATAAGGAGTAGGACTCGAAAATGCCTGGCGATAAGGGATGCAGCATGGCATGCCTACAAGATTAACCCCGACTCAGAGACATGGGGTAATTTCCTGACCCATCGCAACCACTGCACTGCACTTGTCCGTGAGGACAAACTAACTTATCAACAGAGCCTAGCCAAAAAATTCATGGCAAACAACAAACTGCTATATATGCATGTCAATAAGCTTCGTAAAGTGAAGCATGGAATCCCCCCACTTTTCACGACAGGCGGTAGAGTACAAAGCGCCGAAGAAGCAGCTAATGCCCTGCGGCTTCAATACGCCCCAATCTTCGAACTCGCAACCTCTACCTGTCCCATAATATCAAGCACATTACCGACACCTTTGTTTACAAATGTAATTTTCAACCCATCAATTGTGCTGAGGAAGTTACTCTCACTGCGTGAGCATAGTTCTCCGGGAGCAGACAACATCCGCCCGAAGGCACTGAAGGCTACGGCCACCAAGCTAGCTGAACCACTGTCACAGTTCTTCCAAAGGTGCTTTGATGAACAACAAGTCCCCACTATGTGGAAGTGTGGCATTATAACCCCTATTTTTAAAGGCGGTAGCCTTTCAGATCCTGCAAACTATCGTCCAGTGACTCTCCTCCCTGTGCTCGCGAAGGTGATGGAAGCAGTCGTCGCTGAGGCTTTCATGGACTACTTAGAAAAATGCAACATTTTGGTACCGGAACAGCATGGCTTCCGTCAACACCGGTCATGCACCACCAACCTACTGATTGCACGAGGTAGTTGGACGGAAGTGGCCGATGATGGGGTCGGAGTCGACGTCATCTATCTGGACTTCTCCAAATCTTTCGACCGCCTCGATCACCGCATCCTACTTCAACGGTTACAGAGTTACGGAATCGGAGATCCTGTACTTGGTTGGATTGGCAACTTCCTTTACCAACGAAAGCTTCAAGTACGTGTTAGGGGATCACTTTCTAACCCAATTGTGGTGGAATGTGGTGTCCCACAAGGCTCAGTGCTGGGACCGCGTTTATTCCTGGTGTTTATCAACGACCTGGCAAGGGTCATCTCCTCAAATTTCCTGCTTTTCGCCAATGACGTCAAGATATGGCGGGCGATTGGTAAAAAGCCAGATCAGGATCTGCTCCAACATGACCTAGATTGCATTTACGAATGGTCAAAGAGGAACAAGCTTCATTTGAACTTCGCTAAGTGCAAAGTGATGCATCTGCGTCACCAGCCGGTGAGCGCTTACAAGATTGGAGACCACACCTTGGCGAAGGTTTCTCAGGAGCGTGACCTGGGTGTATTGGTGCAGGAAGATCTCGGGTGTTCAAAACAAGCAGAGAAGGCGACGAGAACCGGCAATCAAAACTTCGGCCTTCTTCGCAGAGCCTTCGGTCGGTTTGAACCCTCAATATTTCCCCAAATGCTTAACGCCTACGTGCGACCTCACGTGGAATATGCTATTCAGGTGTGGCAGCCGTGGCAGAAACAGGATCTCGTTGCTCTCGAGACTCCTCAACGAAGGGCAACCAAGAATGTCAGGGGCCTCTTTCATCTGCCCTATCAGCTTAGATTGAAATCTCTAAGAATCTACAGCAGTCGATTTCGGCTATTGCGGGGGGATCACATAATGGTTTACCAGATTCTGAAGAACCCAAACCACATTTGTCGTCTGCTGCTGGAATTGAACCACAACACTAAACTAAGAGGTCACCCTCTTAAACTGACAATTCAATATAGCCGGCTTGAATGCCGTAGAAATTTCATTTCTCCCCGCGTGTGCCAGCCTTGGAACGCCCTCCCTAATTATGTCGTCTCTGCTCCCAATCTAGAGATATTTATAAAACGTGTTGACGATGCATTGCCTCACTTACATTTCATTTTATGACTTGTTAGCCAGGGGCTACAAAACGCAATCAAACGGTGTCTTGCCAAACGCTTAACCAATGGATTTATGGATTTATATGTTTAATACGCGAACATATCTGCTATTCTACATAAGTCTATGGTAAGTCCACCACAACGCTGTTCACTTTATCATGCAATTGATTTTCACACTAATTTCCATCCTACGGGACCTGTAAAGCAACGCTTTTTTACCCGTAATAAACCATTGTTCCATTGTTCCATTGCGCGAGTCCACCAGCAGACGTGTAGTGCTGCCCCAATCTCAGATATCATCTCCGCACTCTCTGCTTCCAGTTCACAAGGCCTGTAGGGAATTTGAACCCCTGGTCAATTTCTTTGACGTGTCAAAAGCACGTAGGAGCTGAAAGCGATTACGGTTCATTTTGTCTTGGGTATTTTGCAACTAGTGCAAACGGCAGCTTCACATAAAACAGTAAATCTCACCCACCCACATTTCGCCAACACTCAGGTGGATCGAGCTTTAGGGCACACGTAGAACATCCGCATTTCTTTCGGTAGCAGCAGTCTAACGAAATAGGAAAACAAATCTATACCAGCACGTCACCATGATCTGTTGTTGTTCTGTCTTTGTGCTAGTATGATTAGCCGCTCAGCTGTACATCCCATGGAATTATATCGGAAGTTAAAAGAGTCCCAGTGAGTCCCACCGGCCACCGGAAATTAACTAATGGGCAATACTTCTACGCTTGTTAAGTCATTCGCAACTACTGAATGTGTCCATGACCGTGGAACAAACGGTTGAGCGTGAATCGTCATTGATCTATTTACACAGTTTCCATGGATACTTAAAATACCAAAAATTTTAGTAGGATGGCATATTAAGGTTTTCCAGATTGGCCGGATACGTATCTGGGCGATAAGGAATATTGAAACATTCAAGTCTGCCAAGGCGGGGAACTCAAGTCAAGTCAATAAAATGCTTAATACACCAACAACGCTTGAATATTCAGCTGTAAATAGACTGGTTACATCAAATAAATGCATCGTACACGCTGGATTCTTCCATCACCTTTCTTTCTAAAATGGGTGATTAGATTTGACCTAAACGCTTCTTTATCTACTTCTAGGATTCTTTTACCATACCAATACTGTAAAATTCCTTCTCGTGTTCATTGTGAAACTGGTTTTGATTCAATGGTCCAAGCTGATGGAATAAAATGAGACTTGATAAAATCTGTTCAAAAGCCACTGCACTCAGCTTTCTTTTTATTTCTGTATTCTGCTGGAATTAACTCCTTAGGCGGCCGCGCACTTGCAAATAGATCCGATGAGCCTCCAGTAGCAGGTAGACATTGTTCCGGACTCATTTATGCAGAAGTAGCATCTCATCTTTTCACCGTCTAATTGTTACGAATTCTTATTTTGCTAAGGTGGTTTATATGAAGGTAACATTCAGTCTACAACAGCGTTGTCACTAACCCTTTTATCATTTGCTGGGATAACATTATGCAACTGTCGAAGCGCCACCAACATTTGAACACGGTAGCCAGTGCATTATGCACTGCTGTCGAGATGTTGCAAACCACCAGCCAAAACCGTCGGCATCGACCCAATCTGAACTGACCGGCGTCGAACTCGCCGAGGGTAATTAACATATTTCAAGGACACATGCACCGCTATGCGTCCTCACGTCGTATTCACACCCCCAGACATGCGTGGGTGAGTAAATACAGTAGACTTACATGCCATTGGTGGGTCGGCAAATTAGTGCGCTCCAATCTACCCCTGACCTGCGCGGCGACTGAGCAAAAACGAAAGACTCTTATCAAACGTACGGTACATCTGCTGCGCAAGCTGCGTTGAACTCTTCTCAGCACACTGCGGCAGTTACCGCACAAACCCATACTGACACTGAGCTTTCCTCAGGACACTATTACTGTGCGGCTACTCATGTGCTGTTCACTCTTTCTCGTTCGGGTCTCAGTGCCGTAAGGCGTTACGCATTTTTCGTCTCCAGTCTCAGCTCGCGTGTAGGTCTGACGACGGCTAGGTCACGTTAGCCGACCACCTTTATAAATCGAGTGTCTACTGTGCTTGGGTTATTACTTCTGAAGAAGGTTCGGTCCGACTAATAGTCGAAATGGCTAGGACGCGTTAGGACGCTTTTTAACATGCAGTTCAACTGAGGTTTTCAAATTGACGAGCAGTTTTGTCAACTTACATCATGTGTGTGGACATCCGGCCAGTAACTTAGAGGTAACGAGCTGTCTTGTAATGTGACAGCGCGATTTCAAGCCTGCGTGGGGGCAGGGCCACCCTCCCACTATCCTTAGTCAAAGTGCGACCGCGGAAGTTTGCGCGGCAGAGAAGCGTCAGTACTGCGTACTTGCGTACTGCTGATGCATCTTTTACCAATAAAACAAAGTGCATATAAGGCTACTGCACATTATAATAACCCAATGCACTGCCAGCGCGACTTGGGTGCCATGTTTGGAAATAGCCGGCGTAAGTTATAATTTTCCTTGTTGACTCTTCCGTGAAGACTTTTGAACTAGCAAGCATTTACATTTGTTTCGCTTTTGCTGAACTTCATTTTATCTTTTGTCGCTGTTTCCTAGAACTTTCCTCTAATGCAGATGTGCCAATTTAATATTGCCATTTTCTGCGTTGCATTTGTTTTCTTCCTTGGCTTCTGACAAGAAGTATCTTCAGTCCTTTTAGATATCCATGGTATATTCAAAGTCATCTTCAGAAACAACCTTTGGGTCCACTCTGATAGTGTTGCTATACTTTGCGTGCTAACATTGTAGCCACCAACGGATGTCAAAAGTAGTCTTACCAAATGTTTCATAATCTCGCAGTCAAGAAAGAGTCAATTTAGTGCCACAAATCATTCACATAACCTGTCGAAAGTTATCATGTCATATCCCTGACATAACTATGTAAACAAAGGACAACAAAGGCAGTATATATGTATATGTATGTATATATATATATCTACAGGAGGGAGGGCCTGTTGTTAGCTGATGCCTGAGGTAACTAGAACCTGACAGATGGTCAACCCACGCCGCTGCTACTGTTGTACTATTGGCTTATGTCCTGGGCACCTCCTCGTGGCGACCGCTGGGTGGGAGCTGCATTACCCCGTTCTCCCTGCTAAGATCCAGGACACCAATCCACATGAGTCAGTGAACTGACCATGCGCTAGATCCACTCCATTTCCGGTGTTCATTTAATCGAAGGCTTTGACTGAGGACTCGAGCCGTTCTCCTGTCAGGTGTGGGCGCCCTGGTAATATCCTAGTCCATCCTCTTCAGAGGTTAGGAAGTGGTCGATGTCCCTCTTTCCGTTAAACCTAGGCATGGGTGACAACAGGTGTACGGGTTATAAGCTGACAGCTCGATTGGCTTAGAGCACGAGCGCCACGTATTTTCTCTGACAGTGGGAGGGCATCTCCGGGTGTTCAATGGTTTGCTGCTGCTCGCCTCAAGTCAACTTGGTGCAAACCCGCTTCTGCCCGTGGTCTCAGGGGTATCCTACTACGGTGGCAAAACATATATCAATCGTTCCAGTACCTCAAAGTACCTCATGTTTTTGGAACCGTACCTGTGCAAACAACGAGCGCTGCTGCAAGCCTTGATCTGACTTTGCTAGTGAAGCTGCTCCGGTGAGACTTGCTCATCGTAACCCTTCTCAGGTACTATGGGGCCACCTGGGACCAGTTCACTTTGGACCATGTTTTCGTTTGAAATCTATCACGATTAGCGACCGCGCCTGCTATGCATTATCTCGTAAGACCTCTCTGGGTACGAGACACATGTTCGTTTATGTTAAAGTATTGCTGGTCAGTTAGATGAGTTTTCGCGTGGGTTCGAATTTAACACATTGCACCCACAGCATGATAAACTTGTGTTTTGTCTTTTTTCATGATCCTTTTCCGAGCGAAGTAGAATGACTTTCTCCAGATAACATTTTGTATATGCCCTCTATATTTGATCTAACTGACCAGGAAAATGAAAATGCGGACGACTACGGAGAATGTTTGAGCTGGGATGAAAGTAAAAATGAATCCATTATTGGAGGGACAGACGTCATATTTGAATTAGGGGCTAGTAAATCGCAGTCGGTAGAAGAATTGTGCTATTTGTTGAAAAAGCGGGTATGTGTGGTACCAAAAGCCAAAGTGTTAAAACAAACCCAATACTACATACTATCGTGCTCAACTTGGAACCGAAGTTTTACAGTAGTGTGAACACCGGCAAATGGAGAAAGTTAAGGCTACTCAGCTTGCGTAAACACTTTTAACTCGCCAAGTAACGGTCAGAACGAAACCCGGCAAGAGGATGTACTACCTTATCAAGACCCAACTCACTCCCTATACCGATTATAACGCTATTCTAAACTTTCTAATTCCTTTTGAACACCGCTACATTGTTAGACAGAAAATGGGGCGGAAAGAGAAGAATGGAACAACACT
This sequence comes from Dicrocoelium dendriticum, assembly GCA_944474145.2. NCBI lineage: Eukaryota > Metazoa > Platyhelminthes > Trematoda > Plagiorchiida > Dicrocoeliidae > Dicrocoelium > Dicrocoelium dendriticum. The sequence goes on along the minus strand of OX104059.1, from coordinate 77,769,483 downwards.
ATAATAAGGGTAAAACAGCTAAGGTTTGAAAACTTCCATGAGATAATCTGTGTGAAATACACGAGGTCGAACACTGTGATAGCAAACTGCACCGCGCAGCTGTGAACTCATCATAAGATTCAAGGTGCACGTCGTAATCCCGTCTACCCGATTTCTTGGAGGGCTAGGGGGTTTAATGGTGAAACACTAAGTATGGAAATCACCTCCAGTTGTTTCCAATTGTCAGATTAAGCAAAAAAATTAAATAAGTCAGAAGGTCGTCGCACGACAAACGAATTCGGAAGGAAGTAAATCCTATCGGCACTTCTGTCAGTTGTATTAGATGGCCAGTTTCAGTTGATCGCAACCCAGTTTTTTCTTGCGGCTGCTTTTTTGGAGGTGGCCGCTATCATGTCTAGAGATATCCAAAATCTTACACTTCAAAATGGGGTCACCCTACAGACGGCGACAGCTTCAATTATACACGCGTAGGTTTTTTATTTGTTGTTGGGACTGATGGAACAAGCTCTTCACATTTTTGTCGCTATTCGCTGTGAAGCAACATCGCGTTTTGGCCGGGTTGTCTGGTTGGCTAGCCGAACAACCTACTCGTTGTGGCAGATAGATGGTTTGCGTGTAACCCGTTCCAGCAAATAATTCGGCGTCATTGTTCCAGGAGGTGGTGGGGTTTCTTCTGGCAAGTGTTCTCCCTATAAAAAACAACAAATGTCTGTTTATCAACACTGTGACGTGGCGAATGTGACCCGCCACAAACTAAAGTCACTGCCTCGTGGATGTCTGGCTACTTACATCCAATCCACGGACATCAATCATCTATGCTTACATAGCCGACGCTGTCAAACAGACACAAATACAACGACACGCTCACAAACACAATCTACAAAGCTACACCTATGCACAGTTACACACATCCACGCACACCTTCACTATAATGACAAGCAGTTGTATTCTTGTACCATTTTGTTCACACTTCGTTATTATAATAAAGATGTGCCTCGAGTTGCAGAGAATAAAATGTCTTTTTATTTTATTCCAAAAAAGCGTATTCTATATGGAGTCCAACACACACATTCGGTATTTGCGGGAGATGATAGTGTTGAATAGCCGAAATGCTCTCCGTTGGATACCAAGATACTGATACTGATACTGATTAGAAGCAGCGAGTAGAACATACCCTGTGTAGCTGCACCAGCTGTCGCTCTTGGGTATTAACATATTAATTATCGTTTCGCTCTTTATATTTGGCCTCTGCGAAGTGTTTGTCTAGAAGCTTCTTAAATTCGGCCACTGAATTGGCCTCCATTACCGGCTGCGGCGGTTTGTTCCAGGTATTCACCACTCTACTTTCGAAACAGAGTTGGTGAGCGACCCGCTTCAACTGCGGTACGATAAGTTTGTACCGGTGTCCTCGCGTGCTGCTTGGTGTGCGCAGATAAGGCAGTTGTCTCAACATGGGGTAATCACTCAGATGTAATATCCGGTGCGTCATGATTAGGTCAATCCTCAGCCGACGATATGCTAAGGAGTACAGCCCTAGTTTCTTACATCGGTCTTCATATGGCATACCTCGTAAGTTGGGAGTCAGCCTAGTGGCTACATGCTGCACCCGCTCAAGCTTTTCTACCTCGCCCAACGTGATGGGACAATATGCGGGAGAGCCGTACTCTAGCATTGGTCGTATTATCGAGACGAAGAGGCGAATGACAATCTCTTCGGACCAAGTGCTGAAGCTACGCCTGAGCGCCCAAAGCCTTCGAAGGCTGTTTTGGTGCAGCCTATTCGTGTTGTTAATGGACTTTAGGTCGCAGCGTGAGAGCACACCGAGGTCGCGCACGAGACGCGGGATGCAGCGGTTGACCAGCCACTGTGTACGTTCGGCTGTGCTCACACTTACCCAACCTCATGAATTGCGACTTGGCAGGGTTGATCGGAAGGTTAACCTCTGCAGACCATATTGAGAGGCTGTCAAGATCCTGCTGAAGTAAACCACAATCATTGAGTGTGCGGATTACTCTTCACACCTTCAAGTCATCTGCGAACAACGCACATGGTGATTGGAGTAGCTTAGGCACATCGTTTACATGGATCAGAAACAATATCGGTCCCAGTACAGTGCTTTGGGGAACGCCGCTGCTCGATGGATACCAGTCCGTTAGATGGTTGTCCACCTGGACTCTCCACTTCCGATCCACAAGGAAATTTCTGACCCATTTGTGTAGCGAACCACGAACACCGTACATCCTCAGCCTGTCAAGGAGCACTGCATGGTTAACCTTGTCAAAAGCCTTACTGAAGTCAATGTAAATGACATCGACCGAATGGCCTTGGTTCATCGCTTGTAACCACTCGCGCGTTGTCAACAGTAGGTTGGTGATGCACGAGCGACCTTTCAGGAAACCATGCTGTGCGGAGGTTAACAGGTTTTTCGACTTGAGAAACTGCAGAAGGTTCTTCTTTACGATCTTCTCGAGCGTCTTTGCCAAAACAGCAGTCAGGCAGATCGGCCGGTAGTTATCCACTTTACTTGGGTTGCCACCTTTCGGTATAGGCTTTCCGACTGAGCATTTCCAGTCGTCTGGTAATAGTCCAGTGGATAGTGACCTGTTAAACAGTTCAGTTACAGAAGGCGTGATGATGGCCGATAGGGACTTGAGGATCAGTGGGTGTATACCATCTGGTCCAGCAGGCTTTGTCCCGTCAAGATTTGCTAGAAACTTGCGCACATCCTCAGTATTGCAGTCCAGGCTGTTAAGTTCGGTTGGTGCGGTACTCATCGAACTCGTCACAGACACTTGGTCACTTGCAAATACGGAGGCGAGGTGCGTCGTCAATGCAGACGCACGATCTGTACTCAAGGTTAGGCTGCATAATTTTTGACCCTTTGGTTGAATGCGCTGAATAGCCGAGTATGCATTGTATCGCTACGTCAAGTCCCGCTCCTCTGAGACGGTTCTCAAAATGTAGTCTTCATGCTTATATGCGTTAGTGGGGTCGTGCCGTACCCGCACAGTGTTGCAGTTGCTCGCGTTCGACGGGAGTAGCTTTCTCTTTTACCTGTTAAATGCATAATCTAGGTCTCGTTGCAGCAAATGGTGCTTTTCCTGAAAAACAAATGCCCGCCATATCTTGACGTCAACCGCCAAAAGTAAGAAATTCTGTTCAATTAACACGAGCAGGGTGGATGATTAACATGAAGAATAAGCCCGGGACCAACACTGATCCCTGTGGAATACCGCAGCCAACATTTAACGGGATCAGCAAATCAGCCTCGAACCTGCACCCAAACATGAAGCCGCGACTGAAGCAGGAAATTTTCTATCCAACCATGAATAGAGTCTTTAAGTACGCAGGTTTTCAGTATTTGGGGAAGGATGCGGTGGTCTATGGGTTGAAGAGCTTTGGTAACGTTGAGATAGATGACATCAATGCTGGTCATGCTCCCCGTTGTTTTGCTCCAACTGCAATGCGCAACCCGTAGATTGTTAGAACATGACAGTTGCGGATGAAACCCATGGTGCTCTGGCGCTATAATATTAGGTCTTTCTATATGATCCATGTGTGTCTCAGCTTTGATCGACTCCGTCAGACTTGACAGTGCTTGAAGGAGAATAAGGGTGATAGTTAACGGGCTTCGAACACCGAAAATTATGGCTAAGTATTCCAAATCCGACGGGCTTCTATTTCTTTCAGCTTTTGTTAAGATTTTTGCTATATGCGCGATTGCTTCCTGCGATCTATCTTGGTACGAATATGTGATAAGTACACTGAGCATATGATTTACTTTATCTGGTGCGGGAACGATTTCTTGATACAGCTTAACTTGCACTAGCAGAAGGTTTGATAACACCAAAAACCTCACCCAATCTAAAACATAATTAAGTCCAAATCAAAGCAATCTTTAGGTACTAATTTGTTCGGCATGAACGCAGGCAAAGCACTTCTGGCAGAAAATCACATTAGTTACTGAGAAGCGCATTCTGGAATTGTAGATATCGAACACCCGTAAACGGAGTCCTTTTCTGTATCGCCACTATATTTGATGAGTCTGGATTTCAACCGCTGATCCGTCTGATGAAACTGCAATACCTAAAGTTTGGTGAGTAAATAGTGCATATTATCTCACCATTCTGGAAAGCCACAATTGGATGCGGTAGATTAATTCGTCCAGAAATCGGATTAGTTATTCAACTGACTCGTAACTTGATGAACCTTCAAAAATTAACAACATGTGTGTTTCCTTAAGAACATTTAGCTAAATCTGACAATGTGCGTCTTACTACTAGCAAACCAAGAGCTTATTTGCGTCTTAATAGCATATCAGTCCGGGTAGGCCGGGTTTATCATGCGATGTGAAATAAGGCACATTGTCTTAAAGGAATCCGTTATGACGCTTACTCTACGCTTGTCCAAGCAGAAAAGGGTCAAATTTTTGGGTCATGCAAAGGGATGAATATACGTCCACAAACCAGATGATGGTAGTGTTTACTCCGAGATAATAACAAAACCACACTGTGTAGATTCAATAAACCATGATAAACGTAGGAATTAACTAGGTAAAACATGTGAAACATCCGCCTTAATTACTTAGTAGATCGAGCGACATGTGGTCCGTTATCCGCGTATATAAAAAATACCTATAAAAGACGGTAGAAATTGTTGGATCGGAAAACGTTCTTCGATCAACTACAGGAGGTATGTTAATCGTTTATGTCGCATAATATTCCTCGGCCAGTGTATGCATGAACTCATGAGTGGTTAGACAATCATTTATACCGACTGCACAGATTGGTGACTTCGTTTTGGTTAGGTATATAACAATGTGTTATCTGAAGCAGACCCGTTTTCTTTGCTGCTATCACTGAATCCTCATCGGAATTCTGCACTATTTCTTCTATTTGGTGGCTCAATTCAAAATACCTATTTAGAATCAGTCCAGGAATAGTTCAAGTGTGCATTTGGACGAGTCTCGAGACGTGAGCAGCAGAGAATGTGGCAAATTACCCCGTTTGCTAGCGTTGATAACTCTTCATTCAATGCTATATTATACTCCAACATTAGACTGTCACACACATTGCACGCTAACCAACGTCACTTTGCTTTGGAACATTTGTCACTAGATGGGCTCTATTTGTCGTTTGTGTCTCGTCACATCAGATTGAGTTAGACACAATGTAAAAATGTTTCTCACTCACTCTGCTTCGTACTTTGATTTTGCAGATCTAATCCAACAAACTACATGGCGAGCAAAGAGAGCGCTCCGACAGATAGTGTTGACGAAACAAATGCGAAAGATGTAAATCCAGAATCGTCGGAAGACGAGTGCTCTACGGGAGATGAACAGGAAGAAGAGTTAACTGAGGCTACTGTCCAAGCTATGGATGAAGTCATGCCGGAACGCTGTACTGATATTTGTGATTTGAAGTACACAAAACCAGGGTTAAGTTGTGTTGATGTAACAAATAAAACAAAGGTCGATTAAGCATTGCTGTTTTTTCACTGAATTCAGATGCCCAAGGCGATAGCCTCATGATCTACTGACAGCAGGGAGTCTGTGTAAAGGATGCAGAGTGCGCAATAAATGCCTTTTTTTACCTTGAAGATACCTAGAGTTAGGAGTAGAAATCGGCATACAGTGATTAGTGACTATCACTCTGATCATTAGAACATTTAGTGTCACGAGCAGAGCTTGACACAGCTGTTAGATTTTGATTTTCTGATTTCGGTTATCCGCCGTGTGTTTTCGCTTGCAACACGCAATCTCAAATGTGGTTCAGGTTTAATTTGAATTCAGTCTGTGCCACTTCCGTCAATGGCACAGTAACCCAACTGGAAGGTTTCAATGCAGGTCTCGATCAACAATGCATCCAAGACGCTCTTTATCTTTGTTTGTACTCATCAGGTATGGACTGCCTGATTTGGGAGTACAGCACGGAGCACAGTGGTTGGCGGTTATCACCATGTGCACTTGGTTCTTGAGCTCCATGAGTTTTTCACTTAAATGTTAATGTGAGAGTTTATTTTGGACCTTGGTCCAGAATATAAAAAGCTGTGTGGCTTTTGAGGTGAAACACAGCCAGTAAAGTACCGTTGTTCTACGACGCAGCAACAAAAGGCATAATCCAGTCCTGTCAGCCCTGGCAAACGAGGGATCTCGCAGCGCTCGAGTCTCTTCGGCACAAAGTCTCCAAGCACGTCTATGTACTGTTCCAGTTGCTATAGCAACTGGTGTTGAGAACCAGACTATACATTGGTTAGTATGGGGTCACACGCAGCGACCTATATATGACCTACAAGATCCCAGTGAACACCAGCAACCTATGATGTCACCTATTGCAACTAACTTGCAACATGAAACTGGGGCGCATACAGGTATACGTTACAACTTGCTGCGTAAGACGGAATTATATTAGTCACAAGCAGTTTAAAACTGTGTCCTAAATCTTGTGGCAACTGGTAGCGAGCTTGCTTACGATCGATCCCCAGCCATACCTTAATGTTACCGAGAGAAAGCAAAAATTTTGAAGCGAGGACCTACGCGAAGTCGTTTATATCAAACAAGAATAAATTTGGCCTCATCACTGATCTTTGTAAAACACCTCACTCAAGCAGCGACATCATTGCACGCATTTGATATATGCTTGGAAGGTGAGATCGTGTAATCGACCGGCCAAAATAATTTAAAGGTGAAAAATAACTCTGGAGTTTTGTATCGTGTGTGTAAGCAGTAGGAGATTTATTAAGTTTTGTGTAGGTCTGTCGCATTTAGACACAGGCCGACAGCCACCCCACATCCAGGAAAGCGCTAGACGGCCGTTTCGTCTTACTAAGACTCGTCAGTAGCGCGCACCCGCCCAATGCTACGGATTCGAACCCACGACCCTACTCTTGCGAGTCAGCGACTTAAGGCACTGAGCTATGGGCAACGGCAACAAAACCTAATAAATCCCCCCACTTCTTACAAATAATCAGTAATCGCCTTAGCAGCTTAAACGCCACCTCGTTTGGTGGCGGCTCGTAAAGGAAGTCGTTGCTCTGGGGGCCAGCCCTTGTCCTCTGCACATTCATAACATACAAGACAGTGGACGATGAGCCGCGCTATATCGCAGTTAGATATCAGTCACGGCGGTCTGCTGCCGTCTCCCATGGCGCTGTTACATAAGTCGCTGACTTGCAAGAGTAAGGTCGTGGGTACGAATCCGGTAGGATTCGGTGAGTGCGCGCTACTGACGAGTCCCATTAGGACGTAACGGTCGTCTAGCTCCTTCCTGGATGTGTGGTGGATCTCTCCCTGCGCCTAACTGCGACAAACCTACACGAAACCGACTCTGTGTGTTGGCAATTTAAACCTTCTTAGATATCCTGCTCTTTTTGCTGTTCACAAGGATTTCCAAGAGGACTGCTGTCAATAGTTGGCGTTGGCTGGCCGATTCGCTCTAATCAGCGACGTGTGTTGCATAGTTTATCATTACGCCACAACAAGGGCATGGTAAGGAGTCAGAGACTAGTTGGCATCTGTTCGTAACATACACAACAAGTCTGTCAGAGTTTGTGATGCAACTTAAACCTCAGGAACTGGGTGCATATGACAAGCATATTCTCTTGTATTTAGAAGAAGTTGTCATCATCACAATCATCATCATCATACACGTTAGCCAGATGTGGGGAACACCTCAGCTACTGTGCCGCAATACATGGAAAAAGGCGAAAAAATCAACTGGTGCAAGCCGGCTGAGCTACCGGTAACGGATGGACATCGTTCTGGTAAGCTACCATCCGTCTACTGTGCATCAAAAAAAATGCTATGCAAAATTATATACGGCTAACTAATGAGGTCGTGGTTGCTGGGGGAGGCTAAGAGGGGAGTTAGACAAAGAAACTCACAGCACGAACGTCACTGAGGTCGGCTCCTTGCCATGTCTGCAAGTGTGTCCAACCAAATGTGTTACTCGTCTTTCGGACCCCAACCAGGGAGCCGAGACACTCCAACCGAGGCAAGCTCCGAAGTAAGGGTCTTCATTCCTCTCGACCAAGTCATCGCTTGGCCACCCCTCCTCTTCTTCCATCCACACCCCCGGCGCGCAAACAACGCACGTCGCGGGAGTCGATGGGATGGCATGCGTAACATGTGGCCGAGCCATCGGAGCCTGGTGTGTGAAATAACGGTGCTGAGCGGTTCAGTTTCTTTTCCTGTGCCGTAAACAAGGTGTCGAACACGCTCGTTGCTCACACAGTGTTCCCACCAGATGTGAGCCAAACTGCGTAGGCACCGATGGTCGAACGTAACTAGCCTCTTCATGTCCGCCGATCTTAGGGGCCAGGTTTCACAACCGTAGATTTGTGCACTATATGCCAACTAAATCAAGTAACTATGGTATGCAAATGTATGAACTGCCTGATAGCAGAACATTTTATGCAACTTTATACTGATCTTAAATGGGGACTGATATCCCGTCACTTGGGTAATCAGTTCCATGCTATGCAGTTTTGACTTCGGAAACAAACGAAAACATTATCACAGTCTATTACTACATATTTCAGTTGCTTTGACCAACGAGCCATAATCCAGAAATGTCACCTGTGTTAGCACGATGCGAAAGAAAAAGCTCGCGGTCCACCAAACGTCTTGGCAAAAGACAACAAAGTAACAGTCTAATAAATCCTTAGGTGCACAAACATTTTCACTCTCTGTCCAACGTTCCAAAGAATAACAAGAGGGTGGTATTTCTGTCCAGTATGCACTCGAAAAGAACCAATGCATCGACTAGGAAAGACGAAAGAATTACGTTTTATAGTTAAGTAAAAGGTGGTTTGGACAGTCAGGGTTAGATGCGCAGCATTTAAAACATGGAAAGAATAATAATCAGTTGCTAGTCAAGAAGCACCTTTTGTGGAGTGGTTGATCACGCTACCTTGAACAAATTGGTTAATTTTTGTCAACTGTACGCAACCTTGGAGAACTTAGGGAAGACAAACAATGTAATGTATTTAGGGAATTGACCACACACAGGCCAATCCTTGGTAACGTACAAACGCTGAACATATCGCACAGGTCTTGCTAATTGGCAGCTTCCATTGTACCAGGAGAAACCACACCAACCGCCAGCATCATACAATCTATGTTCTATCCGTCCCAAATAACTTGCAAAATGAACTAAACCATTCTTGCGAGTGTGATAAGTTTGTGTGCGAAAATACAAACCACGCATTTGTGCAATTAACATCAAGGATAAAATGTTTCCTATAGCGTGGTTAATGCGAAATATTTGGGAGGTGTTGTTACTCTGATCATATAGCACGTTTTCAAGGTGGTCAAACTGACCTATACCATTCAACTCCCCCTACTACTCCTCTCTAATCAGTACGCAGACCAAACTCGTTATAATGCCACAGGTTATTTGGTGACTTAATTTTGGTAAGCTCGTCGCTTGGAGAAGGGGCTACCCTGTCCTCTGCACGGCCATAACGTGTAAGTCAGTGTATAGTGAACGGCGCTATATCACATCTAGTAACTTATTCACGATGTTCGTTGCCGTCCCCCCTAGCTCAGTGGTCTCAACCACGGACTGGCAACAGTCTAGCTGCGGGTTCGTGCCCTACCAAGTTCCGATGGAACGCTCACTGCTGACGATTCCAGAAAGGATGACACGCGTGTAGTGCTTTTCCTGGCGTGTGATGGTTGTCTGAGTTAGACGTGACGAAATGTTACCTATGACTTCATAGTGCCAAGCAAGACAGTCTTCGTGGTACCGAAGTAGAACTAACTAAAACAGGCAACTAGCGTTTGTCACCGCCGATGGGCTTACCCTCATACGAATTTGCGTGCTTTGTTCGACCGTCCTACTTCGACTAAGATTCATGACCAGCCAATATAACCATAGGTGGTATTGACTTTGTGGTTTGCCCAATTTAGACCTAGCTTTCAATAACGAACCCGTTGCTAATATTGTCCTATGTTTGCAAATGCCTGCTGAATTTTATCGAAAGGAGTATTCTTCATGCATTTTAGAATTCCTTATTCACATCACTGCAAACTCATCTATTTCGTAAAACGTGATCGAATCGAAGAGAAGCCTACGCACTGTCGTGCATTTGGATCGGGCTTCCAAGGAACTTAGCTGAAGTCAGTCGATAGGTAGGAAAACACAAAAAGGTCACGGACTCGCCCTACCTTTGGAGGCTAGGTTCTGCATCTGACACCGGTTAAAAATGCCCAAAGTATCACTGTGACGCACGGTCATGGGTCTTGCGAGTTGCTCCTTACGAGGTTATTTTGTGCACCTAAATTTTGAATTTGCACCATTGGAGAAAGTTAAGCTTTGTCCCACCTAGTTCTTACATAGAATTCCAAATGATAATGTCCATCCGTTCCGAATTTGCATCAATGTAATTCGCCGTGGTCTACGCGTCACACGTTCCCTTTTAGCACCATGGTAAATGAAGACATAACAATGTGAAATGAACGTGAAAATTTAAAAGAGTTGCACTTTTTCCGCTAACACGCGCACTATAATCTTTATAAATGATTAACTTTTTTATCCTTGCATGTTTTGATTACCACCTTGGTGAATTGATCTGTTTGATTAATTCCCCGGTAACTCATTTTTCGTTAAGTGAAAGGATGCAGCTTTTGATTAGTCGCTGCATTTTCGAATATTTTGCGCGGTACATAACGGGAGGGTGTCGCACCGGCTGCGACGGTTGTAGGTTGAGTAAGTGCACTTAGTTCGGTAGGTCGCTTGTGGCACTCAGTGACGCGGTCTGTTAGATCTGCAACTGCGAACGCAACGGTGGGCATCTCCTTCTCACTCTCTGCGTTGCACTGATCGGCCTCTGTATTTTTCCAACTGCTAGAATGCAAGGGTTTGCCACCCCGCATGAGAACAGCAGCTTTTCCGCTCTGGCGGCTGTTAAATTGCATCTCCAAAAAGAGAGTTGGATTGCCATAGCCGAATATGGGTGCTATGCTGATTAGCTTCTTGATGTTTGTAAAAGAGACTTCCTGCTCCATTCCCAAACTTTGCTTTACACACTATGAGTCAGCCTCAGTTGACCATCTCACAGTAGAGCACTCATGGTTCCATCGCAGTCACAAATCAGCGCTGAGGAGGAAAAAGCTACTGCAAACTATTCCACATGTTTAACAAGATCATCAGTATACACGTCATCTGGAGGTGGGAAAGACCTCAGTTACTGTGCCGAAATATATAAAGGAAAAGGAAACTAAATGCAACATTTGCATGCCAGGTGAGCTACCAGCAACGGATAGGCTTCGTTCCGGTGAGCTACCAGCCGGCTATTAGGCAAAAAAATGGAGGCGGAGGCTAAACGGGATGGGGAGGTACAAAGAAACTCACAGCAGGAACGCCTCTGAGGTCGGTTCCTTGCCATGTCAGCAAGTGCATCTGGCCAAACGTGTTCATGGTCTATTGGACCCCAACCAGGGAGCCGTGACGCTCCAACAGAGGCCAGCACAGAGATGAGGGCCTTCATTCCTCTAAACCAAGTTATGGCTTGACCACCTCTCCTCTTCTTCCATCCACATCCCCGGTGAGCAAGGAGCGCACGTCGTGGAAGTCGGTGGGCTGGCATGCGCAACACGTGACCCAGCCATCGGATGGTAGCAAACGTATCAAAACTCGAAGAAGTTTACATCTCGCCAATTAAACGGGACAGGAATTAGCAAGGTAGTTTAGAGCTCATTTGGGTGCTTTTAAATCAATTCTGACCATCGGCTTCTGGGTTGTTTGGTTCGCTAACATATTCACGAAGAAAGCACGAAATCACTTTTGAGACAAGTAAGCTTTATTGTACTCAAAACATTTTATCAAGCAAAGCGAACAACGGACTTCGGACAAACATAGACAATTTGAAAAGCAGTGAATGCACGTCGGTGACCAGCGATTGCTATCTTCCATTCAGTACCTTCATCTAATAAACCAAAATACAATTGCCGGATGGCCACACCCCATCGGTGCTCTCCCTCATCCGTAAGTGCTCTCCACTTTCTAATCATTTATTCTTGTGTGCACGCTTATTTGAACCAGTTCAAACAGCAATATTCAGTGTGTATCATCGCTTCGATTTAACTCGTATGGAGCATATTTTTGGCCTTGTTCACAGTCTGAGAAACTTCTCAGACGGAAGCTGCGCATTCGATTACATTCTTACTGGAGTACTCCGGAACTATTTGAGCCTCATTTGAAAGAATAAACTAAAGATTCTCGAATCATACTGCAAATTTACATGCAGGCTGTTGTATGAAATAATCTTCGGGATACTCTGTGACGGTCCTTCATTAAACATAGTTGTGAAGCTAGCGTTTGTTAGCGCCCTGTTTTATTCCGTCACGTAACGTAAAATCAGCAATGCACGCAGCACTTTCATGTGGGTTTCACCGTACTAGCTATTGAAACGACTGATTGCTATATCCGCCAAACTCCGCGCCGCCGTAGAGACAAAGAGATCGCTACCTGTCCCGGCAAACTGATCTTGACTCCGAGAAGGAAAACAATTACTAACTAGGGATCGGTAGGAGTGAAATAATGTCCGACATCAACTTCATGCGACCTAATGGGTGCGAGTGGCCGATCCAATGTAGCTAAAGGAGCCTGTAGAACGTCAAAAGAGCATTCGTATGGTCAATCCAATTGCGGGAAAATGAAGCTAAACGAGGTGAGGGTTCACAACACCAAGCCAGAATCATTTGAACTTTTTGTGAAATGTACCGCAATAACAGTAATTGTATTGTCCAAAAGATATGAAAAGCTGGAGGAAATTGTTTGGCAAACAATGAGAACAAAACTTGTTTTCTTAAGAACAACGATAGCAAATTGTAATAATAAGCCCCTACGCTTAACTTCCGGTAAGCCAAATCCACCACCTAGAGAGTAGTATTAAAATTTGATACCGGTGATTACGGAAACCAACCACTACTCTACCACTCCAGTCGGCCTTGTCGTTCCTCAACTCTTCACCTCTAGCCCTTGAACAGAAAATGTTCTTAAGCTTATTTGCTTCCACCACCCATGGGCGTAACCTACAATGCAAGCTAATACCAGCGGCAAATGGATCGTAGTTGCGTGCAAGAACACTCTAGGTTAATGTGGAAGGCGATTGTGCACTATTGGTAGTGCATTGGTAGTAGTGTATTAGTGTGTTGCTGAGTCGGAAAACCATGACCCATAGTCCCGTGAGAGACATTAAGTGACAACGTGATGCCCTCTCCATCCTGTGTATCAACTTTTCGGCATACACGTCGAATACATAAAAAGGAAAGCAGATCGACTACATGTGCCAATAGAACACCTTTCCGTTTTCCGATTAAACTCATTAGCCTGACGAGATTAACCCTCCATTCGAATTCCAAACACTATGATGAAGTCAGCCTTCTTCGTGTTGTGCTAAACCCTGTCCATGGAGTGGAAGCCGTTTTGCTTGGGATAGCTTGTCTTCGGAAAGCATCCAGGTTGGTGCGTGTCTTCTAGTACGATCCGTAGAGCGAACGAAAGCAAGAGAAGTGGAGCTTACTAGAGTTCCATGAAGATAACATAACCGGCACCATTTTGTTCACTCTAGGTCCCAGTCTCCTAAATAGGATGAATACAAAACAAAGCCACCCGATCAACAGTGGCTCGATATTTATGAAACCATACTATTGGACGACGTTGCAGCTGCTTCTATTTCAAAGCCACCAAGAGCAGAGGGCTACGAATTGTGCGGTCCAAGGTAAATAGTGCTTTCACCTAGAAATATGGTGCTTCTGCTATGGAAACGCCGGCAAACACTTCGAAACAGGCTGCCGACCGAGCTCCGATTGAAAAACGGCAAACAACACTGTCACCCGATATAAAGTACTGCCTCAGAGGTAAAGGAAATGAATACCCTAATCAAACTGCGCAATTACAGCGCGTATAAGTGGTAATAACCTTTCAATACTATCCTGTAGCCACATCACATTCACTGTGAAAAATGAGGTATCAGAGGCGTTAAGTACCACGCGACTGAACCCACTAGCAACCCACTCACCGGTTCATCACACAACGGTCTGCACTATGGCTTATGAGAAACACGTTTGTTTCGAACCGATGTTATACGTTGCGTAACTTTCCTGTATGTACACCAATTCCCAACTCCTCTTTCGGCTGCGCCAAAAAGCAACATATGTTTGTGAACTCATTTCTATAACGGAGTGTTGGTTGTGCTCATAGATACGGATGCCGAGATCACGATTCATAATACGTCACTGTTCCAATACGACCATCTCAGGAGAGCTAGTGTCTGGGTTCTCTACTATTGCAGTGATTTATAATGCGAACAACTGGATAATCCGGAGACGCGGGTCATTGATTCTCTTTAGTGTCATTTATGTGTCAGGTAGAATGATAACTTCTTTGTGGTAGTCTTTTCGCACTCCTTATTGTCCACTCCGAGGATGATTTGCAGCCTAAGGATGGCCTTGACAATAAGGCTTATCAACAAGCCGCGTTCTTATTTTATATGGTTTTAAGTTACATGGCCTGGAGTTCCCGATATCCCTAGCGATGCATTCAATGTCGAAACGTAAGCACTACTGGTCAATAGTATGTCAAGTGTGAGCCCAAGTTGCTTTCGCCACTTCTATCCCCTACCGTGAGCTGTGAAATCAAATCATCACATAGCACCAAACTGGTGAGTGTTTCACAATGACTATGGTCTTGCTACTATGCGGCCTGAGTGGATTTAAAACTCTATCTGGATAATCTGCGCCCTACGCGCAATTAGTAGTTTAGTGATACTGAATTGTGTTTAGCGGATTTGTATTCACCGGTGGTCCGATATCAGGTCTTACTAATTGGTACTGCAGCTAAGGAAGAAATATCATTCGGTATTTCCTTTGAACAGTTATTGCAAATAAAGCCAAGGTAAACGATGCTACGGAACATAAAGCCCTGAAAGTAGTTCACAATACGCCTGTTCAGATAAGCAACCAATCACAGTAAACTGGTTTTAAAACCCAAGATAGCTGGATTGTAGGGTAATTCTGATGCAACAACTCGATACAGATCCTTAGCATCTCAACTTATAGCCATATACTAAAAGGATATACAGCGGAAATCAGTCGCGCTCTGCCGAAACGACAGTGAGGGCATAGAGATCCAGCCTCATCGTTATCGCGCAACATTGCCATCAACGTTCCCGCTATGTGGTAGCTTGGAATAATAACCCCGATTCACAAAACTGGAAGCAGAATTGATCCCTCCAACTACCGACCAGCATCCCTTCTTCTCATACTCTCCAAGATCATGGAATTCATAGTTGCCGATGCACTGGTGTGCTATCCGGAAAACTGTAAAATCATCATGCCTGAGCAGCACAGCTTCCGTCGACAGCGGTCATTCACAACGAATTTACTAACGGCACGCGCTAGTTGGACCGAGGCAGCTGACGCTATGGAAGGCGTTGGTGTGACCTACCTGGATTTTTCGAAGGTTTACGATAGTCTAGACCATCGGATACTACAATCCAAGCTGCAGCATTACTGGATCCGAGATCCTCTTATAAGCTGGATCGCCAACTTTCTACTTCAGTGGCAATTAGTGGTCAGAGTTCGGAGCTCTTTATCAGACCCTATACAAGTCGAGTGTGGCGTGCCACAAGGCTCAGTTCTAGGTCCAAGTTAGATTTTGGTGTTTATTATTGATCTTGCACAGGGAATCGCTTCAAACTTCCTAATGCTTGCTGACGATATCAAGATCTGGCGCAGGATCTAGACGAACGCTCAACAACATGTTCCACCAGCAAACCATAAGCGAGTAATGAGGCTGGACCTTACCGTGGTGTGATGGTTTGTGTGCCTCAGCGATCCATTGAGCTATGCTGGGTGGTGCTTTTGCACCTTCAGACCCACTCATAACAGATTGGTCAATGATTAGAGGCCAGAAAAACTCAGTCTCCTGGTCCTCCAGTTTGGGAGTTGGAATGAGCGGGGCACCTTATTACTTAAAACGGACGCCTAGTAGCCCGTCACCAAACCCGCTGTCTTGCAGTAAGTTTTGGAATCAAAGTCTTTGGTAGAGAACGCTAATCGTTCTCTTATATAAGCCTGGGCAACCTGACAGTATTCTGTCCACGCAATACAATGAATTTCTTTTCAAACTGTTCCTTGATGCTCTGGCCACCGCAGGAGATAAAAACGGTGCCCTATCTGTTGCATCGGGCAGGGTGGATAGGGGTTGGGATGCTACTGCTCAAGCCTTCCCGCCTTCTTATTCCCCCACTTACGCTTTCTCACTCTTACCGTTCCAATCCTACTTCACTTTTATCCCCCCAGTTTTCAACCCCCTTCCGATCCTTTGCCCTCCACAACACGCTTTTCTAGACGCTTATCTTCTAATTTCAACTCACATCCTAAAGTGTAGCGTCACTCCTCTCTTGTCGACAAGCCCATACCCAGCCAAGCGGTCCAAACCAGTTCACCGGCTTCCATTTGGAGCCCTCGGTCCTCCTTCAGATTGGCGTGCCTCAACGTGCGCACATTGTTACAGATCGGCCAATAAGCAGCACTTGCTTGAAAATTGGAGACCCTCTCGATTGATATCTGCTGCTAATCGGAGACCCGCCTGCAAGGCTCGAGCTCGGTGCTTACTCTGCGAGCCCCTTCAGGTGACGCAAGCAGTATTTTCTCATTGCGTCTATCCGGTGACGATGCAGCTTCGAGCACCGGCCAAGATGGTGTTGGCATTGCCCTGAGTCCCCGGGCTGAAGCTGCGCTGGTTGATTGGATTCCACTCAGTAGCCTGTTGTGTGCCGTCCGATTGGCTGGTTAGTTCAAAGCTTCGAAGTCGCGCGGGATTAAGAGGTGTCTATTCATCATCGCTGCCTACGCGCCCACAAACTGTAGCGATGATTAGGTAAAGAAAGACTTCTACCGCCAACTGACCCAGCTCCTTCGACACAGAAGAAGAACGGACAGTGTTGTGCTAGCGGGAGATCTGGACGCACAACTTGGAAAGTTGTTCACTGATGAAATTAATCTGGGCGGTCAGCACGGTGTAGGCTCCCGTAATGATAACGGCGAGCGGTTGCATCATTTGTGCGAAGATAGACGTTGCGAGCATTAACTTCCGACACAGCACACGCCGGAGGGTGACTTGGCGCCCACCAGCCTCGAACAAGCCTTGGACGCAGATCGATCACATTGCTGTCAGTTACTCCTGGAGAGGGTGCATCCAGAATTGTCGCTCGATTTGGAATACATGTGTGGACACCGATCATGTACTTGTATATGCTGACATGCGGATGCGCTTTGGCGGACGGCCACGACGACGCTGTGAGTGCATTGACACCAGCCAAATGACAAAGCCAGCTGTTCTGAATGGGTATCGAAGTACGCTGACATGCGAGTTGAGTAAGCGCTCACTTGAGACAATTGATGGTCACTGGTCACATGTTCACCAGACCTTACTAGCAGCAGGCAAATCCTCATGTGTTATGTCTAATAGCCAACATGGATATTGGGTCTCTTCGCAGTCTCTGGAACTTATCAATGCTCGCC
Organism: Dicrocoelium dendriticum; assembly: GCA_944474145.2. Lineage (NCBI taxonomy): Eukaryota > Metazoa > Platyhelminthes > Trematoda > Plagiorchiida > Dicrocoeliidae > Dicrocoelium > Dicrocoelium dendriticum. Next base: position 77,751,950 of record OX104059.1, on the reverse strand, counting down.
GGCATATCCCGGCTGGAAGCGAACACATTGAAAGATGCAAAGAGCTCCGGGCAAAAATTCTTGCTAGCCTGAAGAGAGACTGTGAACATTGGTGGTCACTTCGTGCGTCAGAGATGGAAGTGGCCTGTACCCTTGGTAACCATCATAAGTTATTCCGTCTGATGCGGGAAACGGACAGCAGGAGACCTGGTGTTAGTGAAACTATACGTTATGAGAGTGGAAAGCCTATCCACAATTTGTCAAAACGTTTGGAGCGTTGGGCTGAGTATATTTAAAAGCAACTTAATCGGCTAGAATTGTTAGATTCTTATCCGGCCAGTGATCGCCCTGCTCCGTGGGCTGTCCATTTGGAGCCACACTCTCGCTCAGAAGTCGAAAGTGAGATCAGACTGTGGAAGTTGAACAAAGCCGCGGGACCAGATTATCTTCCTCCAGCCCTCTTCAAATTCGGTGGCTTTGCTCTTGTTGATGCTTTACATGCATTTCTAGTGAAACTGTGGGAGCAAGAGACTGTCCCAACCGACTGGAGCTGCAACGGGATCGTTCCCACCTTCAACGGGGCTCGCATTCGGAATGCGACAACCATAAAGGAATCAGTCTGATCTCCATTGCCTTTAAATGATTGTTTCAATAATCTTTCACAGGCTGACGGGCGCTCTTGAAAGCCACATTCATGAAGAGCAAGCCGGGTTTCGTCGGGGTCGTGGCTGCATCGACCACAGATTCACCTTGCATCAGTTGTTGGAGCACCGTCACACATATTGGCGGCCCACCGTTGTCGTGTTCCTCGACATCAAAGGTGCATTAGATTCGGTTGATTGATGTGCCCTTTGGAATTGTCTACTCAAGAAAGGTGTATCCGAGAAATATGTAAATATTATCCGAGCATTATACGCGCGTAGCACGGGCAGAGTGAGCGGTTACGGCAAACTGTCGCCATCCTTCAATATTTCCAGCGGTGTGAGACAAGGATGCTAACTCTAACCTTTCCTTTTAACTTCGCTATTGACGGTCATGGAGATTGCATTTACAGTACATGAATTCAAATGTTTAGAGCTACTCCCAAAAGAACGACTTCTCGACTTGGAATATGCAGACGACATTGCCCTCATCTGTGACAGCTCCCAGAGGTGCCGAGCCGCGCTGGACAAATTACCACTGGCTGTCCGTCTCTTCGGGCTTTGATTTGCACCATCGAAATGCAAAGCGTTCCTGCAAGATTGGCAGGGGTCGCCTCCTGCGCTTAGCCTTGGTAGGGAGCAGTTAGAAGTCGTTCGGAAATTCAACCACCTGGGAAGTTGTCGCAGTGCCCGCGGGATCGAAGACGAGATCACTAACCGTATAGCAAAAGCTCGACGTGCTTTTGCTAACCTTTGCCACCTATGGCTTCTACGCGACATTACTCTCGGCCTGAAGGGTAGAGTGTGCAATGCAGTGGTAGGTTCGACCATACGGTACCGTTGTGAAACTTATCTCCTAAGAGCGGCGGACATGAAGAGGCTAGTTAGGTTCTAAAAGCGGTGTATTGGCAGTTTGGCTCACATCTGGTGGGAACACTGCGTGATTAACCAGCGTGTTCGACACCATCTTTACGGCACAGAAAAAATAACTGAACCGCTCAGCACCGTCATTTCACGCACCAGGCTCCGATGGCTCGGCCACGTGTTGCGCATCCCAGCCCACCGGCTTCCACGACGTGCGTTGTTTGCTCACAGGGGATGGGGATGGAAGAAGAGAAGGGGTGGCCAAGCGATGACTTGGTCTAGAGGAATGAAGGCCCTCACCTCTGTGCTGGCCTCGGTTGGAGCGTCTCGGCTCCCTGGTTGGGGTCCAAAAGATGGTGAACATGTTCGTCTGGATACACTTGCTGACATGGCAATGAGCCGTTCTCAGTGGCGTTCCTGCTGTGAGTTTCTTTGTCCATCCCCATCCCTTTCAGCCTCCTCCTCCACCTAGGATCTCATTTCGTAGCGTAAAACAAAATAGTTTTTCTTTTTTCCTGGTAGCTGGCTGGTAGCTTACCGGGGCGATGCCTATGCGTTGCTGGTAGCTCAGCTGGCATGCAACTGTTGCATCTATTTTCTTTTTCCTTTATATAGTGCGGCCCAGTAGCTAAGGTTTTATTCCACCTCTAGCTGACGTGTTTACTGAATGAATGAAGAAATAAATAAGTAGGAAAGGTGATCGGCTGAAATGGATAGAGTTTGGGCGCACGCATACTGCCGTGGCATGTGTTTACCTGTACAGCCACGCTAAATTTGCTAAGATAATCTAGCTATAATTCCTACTCTGCAATTTACCTAGGGCGGCGCAAATCTATTCACAAGATTTGTAAAGAATTCTAATTCACTACGAGATGCAGAAACCCTTGTCTTTTACCCTTCCTTTTCATTATGCTATTTAGGGTCACGATAACCCAAAGACGCTTGAATAGGTAACGAACGGCTTCCGTAATTCATTTGCTTGCCGGTGCATCTTAGGTTGGCGTGCATTTGAACTTCAGCGTAATTTCAATTTCGGTAGTCTGATGGGAGGTTGTCACGCTCACTGTCCATTCTTCGTTCTTTCTAACGTTTCAGACTACATATGAAATGAGCGTCCGGTAAATTGGCATGTTCCGCGGGCACTACACCGCCGTGGTTATGCAACAGTGATATATTTCGGTTAAGAATTCTATAGCTTAACACTTCCCTTTGGATATCCCGAATGAGATCAATAAAATGGGAAGGATCAAAGACTTGATGATGAAATGCAAATCGTCTTGATGAACTCATGCTAACTTTTACTTGGGAGAAAGCATTAAAGAGCCCAACTTGAATGTGTAGAGTAATTTTGATTTGTGAAACTTTTCCTCGTTCTATCCCAACTGAATCTGCACGGGCTATATTTCTTAAGTTACTTGGGATAGGGCGATTTCAAGGTGTTTTCTAAACATAGGTAAATTAGTGAGTTAGACAACGTAAATAGAGAGGGCGTTCCAAATTTGATCCACACGAAGGGAGTGAATGTTACGGCGATATTCTAACAGGCTGTATTGCGTGGCCAATGCAAACTAGTGGCTTCGCATTTTCGTGTTGTTGCATAGTTGCCGTTGGTAACATCAGAGGGTGATGGTATTCCTCGGAAGCGGGGGCTGCCTATCTAGGTCGCCAATTGGGCACAAATACCGACCGCTGCGTAATTTTATGGCTGTGCACATCAGTTGCTGTGGAAGGTGGAACGATACCACATTGTGCTCGGAGGCACTGTGCCGATGCGTCTCCAGCGCTGCGAGATCCTACGTTCTCCAGGACTGAGATGACTAGTTTGTATGTTCCATTGCTGCCATGTAGAACACCCGTGCTTTACTCTCAGCGTTTAACCGCCAAAACCACACCAGTATTTTTCTTCTGGACCAAGCATACAGCCTGATTGTCGTTCCCCTAAGGGTCACAATCCAACCTTGTAATCTGACGCCATTATATAGCCCTTGTAGGGACATGTATACCCTCCTAGTAGGCTAGGCAGGCTTGCCGAACAACCTGTCTGTGGTGCCAACTGGGTGATTCGGGATTATCCCGTCCTAGCAAGTTGTTCAGCGGCAGCGTTTCAGGACGCCGTGGGTTTTCGTCTGACAAGCGAACTTCCTATAAAAAGAACCACATATGTCCGTTTAAGAGCACTGTGACTTGGCGGAGGTGACTCGTCACTAAGTGAAGCCACTGCTCTTTGCTTCATACTGCCGAACCATTTTATTACAGAAAGTCAATGCAAAAAAACTGTCGGGAGCATTGGACTGCTGTTTGGCAAACGAACAAGCGGAAGGCGTATGAACAGGACAACCAGTCACCGGCTCCCAAGGAGCGCGATTCCCTGACTTCGCTTCGCTGCCTTACAGGTAGGCTATCCGGCTATCGGCTCTGGGTGGTGTCGCTTAGTCAAAACCCTAATTCGGCTTGGGAAAACGGGCAGTACCTTGCCCTTTGACTAAAACATGGACTCCTCGGTATTGGGTTGTTTTGAAAACGGTGTCCATACCTTCCTTTGAGTTGCATGATTTTTGTTGTCCCCACTGCTATTTGTAGGCTGTTGCAAATATATGTATATATATAACTGTCGTAGGACTGGTGGTTGTTGTGCGGCTGCGAAGCATGTGTACTGTGCACTTTTGCACTATTAATGTCTGCACCAGGGTTAAATAGTAAGTGTCATAGAGGTTTCAGCGGTCAATTCGTGGAGCTCAATGACCTAGTGCTAATGGGGTGAACCGCAACCACTATGTGCCGATTATCACTCCAATCTCAGGCTCTCTCCAACTAATGGGTACGTACAAGGTCGAAATGCGTCGTGGAGTGAAGAAAAGCAAGAAAACAGCTTCAAGTCATCCAAGTCGAATGCGATCGCAGTGATGAGAATGGCACAGACTGATTTCAAATTCAACCGAAGCCACAATTGAGGTTGCATGTCGCACACAAAAAGTACTGTGAGTACCCTAAAATCCAAAAATCAATACCTGCCCGATGTGTCTAACTCTACTCGCGACGCTAAGTGTTCTAATGATCATGGCGAAAACCAGCAAGCACTGTATGCCGCTTTCCACTCCCAACTCTGGCTATCTTCAAGGTCCAAAATAAGTTTTGCGATACACGAAGCCCGTGTGCACAGGTGATCACGAGACAATCACCCTGGGCATCCGAGTTCAGAGGAAGAAAGATGAAAGCGTAAAAGACCATTGTTGTATTTTTCACATCAGTTACCTCAAAACGACTCAAATAAACCCTGGCTTTGTGAAATTCAGACCACAAATACCAGTACAGCATTCAGGTATGACTTCATCCATAGCTTGAACAGTGGCCTCAGTTAACTCCTCTTCCTGTTCATCTCCCGTAGAACACTCGTCTTCCGATAATTCTGGATTTATCTCTTTTGCATTAGTGTCATCAACACTATCTGTCGGAGCGCTCTCTTTGTTCGCCATGCAGTTTACCAGATGTGTTCTGCAAAATCACAGTACGAAACAGATTGCATGCGAAACATTTATCAAATCATGTTCGATATAATTTGACGTGATCAAAAATAGACATAGAGAGCTCATTCAGAGAAATCTGACTCGAACGTGCCACAACAAAATGAGACGAAGAAAGTCGCACTGGTTCATGATGTTTCAGAATTAAAGCACGGCGATAACTGCGAACGACAAATCACGAGATCAATGAGTGGAGATGCATCACAGAACTCTATAACATGAATAATGTCATCCCTTTTGACGTAACCCGTCTAGTTTCCTCCCCAAAATACCATGGCAGCTGGCCAAGAATGTTGTAAGTTACTTTGGCTTCGCCCGAGATAGCAACAATCGCAAACCAAGCGGGGCAGGACAACAGGATTCTTAAGTCGCCAGTGATGTGCCACAGCCCATTCCTTCAAACAGTACAAACCCCAGTTACAGATGAGCCAATCTCTGTTGTTCCTAACTCAGACCAGTCAACAGTAAAAACAAACATTTCAAAACTACGCCAGCAGACCGGCACCATTTATGCTGGTCACTCACAGCGAACCGAGCTACTAATGCTACCAATGCTTAGGGGCTCTACTCTACGATTTCAACGTACCTTCAATTGTCTCAGTGTCCCCCAATGGGTCATCATTTAAATCAAAACTCCTTGGATCCTTGGATTCGGCAGTTTTGTATAACCAAGTGCATCGACCAACCAGACACCACGATTCAAACAAGCCATCATTACTGGACCTAATCCCAACAACTGCAGAGTTGATGGTTGAGTCAGCCGCACACGACCCTTCTCCAGGCAGTAGCAACCGTTTTGTTCTAACCTTTGGTTACGTGTGTTATGCCACTATGGTTGATAAAGAACACGAAACCCAACGAAATATTACTGACTATTCCAATCTTTATAACCTAGCGGCAACCATTGACTGGGGCCGACAGACTCACAGTTCGGCGAACGACGCTGGTTTGAATTGAAAGGTAAAGTTACCTTGGTCATTCGAGCGGCCTTAAAAGTGCTATTGCTACTTGCATCCCAACGGTACAACAGTCCGATCGGACGCAGAACACGTAAAATTGATCAACAAAAGAGGTGTGATTAGGAAACAAGATAAGCCCCTCTGATGCATTAATGTGGGACTACAAAGCGATCAGAAATCACTGCGTGCCACTTATTGGGGCAGGCATGTAAGAATAGCAGGAGAACATGTTACACAACTTTGCAGGTAACGACCAACTGCTATACGAGCATGTAAAGGATAAAAGGAAGGTTAAACCTGGAATACCACCAATCAAGACGTACAGTGGTTTGATGACTACTGCTCCAATCCTGCACTTTGGCTCAGTGGCTAGAAATATCATGGAACCTTCGCTCGATAAACTCTAAGAAAATGCTGTCGGCTTATCCAGTGTCACCTTTACCACAGAGGCTGTCGTGAACAAAACATAGTCTGTCCGAGGAAACGTTGCCTCCAAATGCTTTCAGCCTACGGTATCGACGCTTACTTGCTCATATGCTTGGTAGAGTAGGTACAAGGTAAGGATAGCTAGCACCCACTCCGGAAGCCTATGCGGATCCAGTGGTGTACCGCAATACTCCGTCCTCGGCCCCATGTCTTTTTTAGTTTACAGCAATGCCCTTCCAGCAAAAATTCTATGCCAGTGAAAATATTCGCAGATGATACTAAAGTATGGAGAGCAATTTGCTTAGAACCTGACCGTGTCCATCTACAGGATTTTCTGGCTCGAATTAACGAATGGGCAGAAATGAAACAGCTCCCACTGAAACCTGCAAAGTGCCACCTGCTGACGGTAAGCAGCAGCTTCGTCGACACATCTTTTGTGACAACACGTCTTGCAACACATGACTAGTGAGCGCGACTTAGGAATCATCGTGCAAAAAAATCTTGTCACTTCGCTCCAGTGCTCGAAAACAACGCATGTTGCGAACTTGAACTTGCGGCTTTTGAGGCGAGCTCTCGACACCTTTGAGCGACGGCTGGTACCACTGTTGATCAACACATCGTCCCCATGTTGGAAATGCCTTTCAGCCCTGGAGCCTCTGGTAAAAATGAGATACTCGCCTCATGCAACAACCCCATAAAAGGGCTACAAAGGCAACACGTGGAGTATCCAGCCTCAGTTACGAACTGCGCGTCTGTTTGCCTGGTGTCTTCTCCTCGGAATACTGATGGCTTAGGGGGGATCTCGCCCTCACATACCGAATACTAACCGAAAGCGGGGAGCCATCTGTATCACAGTTGACCCTTGCTCCTTACAAACATTGTCAAAGCAATCACCTGAAACTAGTGACCCAGCACCGCCGTTTGCATTGTAGAAAGAATCTGTTCCCACTAGGGTGCACTCCCAATACAAGGGATGCATGCGACAGACATCGCGATATTCGAGAGACTAGTAGACTTTCATTTTAGTGTTAAACACTACACATCGGTTTGATGAAATGCGATGTCCATACTACTGCTAATTCACGTTCCATGTTTAAGCACTTTTGCTTATAAATTTTCTTGTGCATTTTCCATCATGTAGGTCTAGTAAACTTATGTTTTTTCCCATCATACACTACTGAACCTATTAAATGGACGTTTGTTATGAAATGTGTGTGACAGTCTAATGTTGGAGCACAGCGTAACATTGAATGAAGAGTTATCAGCGCTAGCACAAGGGATAATTTGCCACATTCTCTGTTGCTAACATTCAGAGACATGTCCAACTGCACGCTTGCAATGTTACTGGATTAATTCTAAATAGGTATTTTGAATTGAGCCACCAAACAGAATAAACAGTGCAGAATTTCTTTATGCCGACGAGGATTCAGTAATGGCAGCAAAGAAAACGGGTCTGCTTCAGATAACACATTGTTGAACACTTGAACAAAACGAAAGCATCAGTCTGTGCAATTGGTATAAAGGATAGTCTAACCACTCTGGGTTCATGCGTACACTGGCCGAGGAATATTATGCGACATATACCGTTAACCTACCTCCTGTAGTTGACCGAAGAATGGTTTCAGTTACAACGCTTGCTACCCACTTTTATAGGATCTTTTCATACACGCGGATTAACGGACCACATGCCAAGCGATCTACTAAGCAATTAAGGCGGAGGGTTCATAACTTTTAACTCGCTAATTCCTTCATATATCATGGTGTATTGCATGTACACAATGTGGTTTTGTTATTATCTCGGAGTAAACACTACCATTATCTGGTTTGTGGACGTATCTTCATCCCTCTACATGAGTCCAAAATGTGACCCTGTTATGTTTGGACAAGAGAAGAGCAAACCGCTTAAGGGATTCCTTGGAGACCGTGTGCTTAATTTTAAACCGAATGATGAAAGGGGTCTTCCCGAACTGATATGTTACTGATAATCAAGGTAAGCTATTTACATGTCAATGTTTAGATGCATATTATCAGGGTCGATCGAACTTGCCTCTTGTAACGAACGAGTTGTTATTCATGCCATTGTTTCATCAATGGACGAATCATCTGAATAACTATACAAACTTCTGGACGTTGTAACCTGCGGAGAATATTGCGGTACACCAAGGCTTTTATTGTTTCCGTCATGGCATGTATAGCGCGTCGATCGTGCGCTGTATAACAGGTTCGCGGTTAAGCGACCAACCGAGTGCGCACGGGATAACACGCGAAAAAAGCCAGAAAAGCTTAATCGGACGTTAAATTAAGTAGATAAAGCGAAACATAGGGCACCATAGGAGAGCAGGCTAGGGAGGATATGGACGTGGGTCTAGTACGAGGACGCGCGTCAGGCAGCAGGTCGCGTCCGATTGGCTGCAAAAGCGGACACGCAGGTTGCGTATGTGGCTCAAACAAATGGGAACAATGTTCTGACAGGCAAACCGCCTAATTCCCTAAAACATAAGAAAACTATAATTTTGATATATTTCTGCATAATTTACGCAGTTTTACAGGGGAATTCCCTGGTCACTACACAGCCCCCTTCATAGAAGGGAAACCATGAGGGACGCTTCCATCTACGGGAGGACTGTCTATCGCCGACCAGCATTCTGCGTGACCAGGTGGTGAAACGTACTGCCGCTGCTGTGGGAGAACCAGGCGATCAGACCCAAACGAGCTCCCACCCGTGTCAAAAAGACACAATGACGGAAGAATTTCGTGAGTCAAATGCACGAAAGTTCGTGAATATCAAATGTTCGCTTCAAGCTCGTCATCTCCTCCGATTCATACTTGGAGAGTAAACGGAAGCAAGGGCAAGAACGGTGGTAGCGAGGGCGAAAACAAGAATGACACTTACCGGATGAGCTGGAGGCGAAACAAAACGCAACTCATTTTATGTATTTTCAAAACATTTTCTTCCCTTTTTGGCTTTTCAAAAAGCTTTGCGTGGTTTTTGGGTTTTCAAAAGCCTTGGTCGATAAATTTGTCCTATTCAAAAGCTAATGCTGTTTTTTCGGTTTTCGGATGAGTTGCCAAAACGGAAACGTATAAAGGGGAAAAGAAATTGAAAATATAACTAATTCCTTAATCTCATCGGGCAATGTACTCGACTACCCGCCCTAGTCGACTAGTGCGATTCAAAGGGAGGCGTCGTCTTAGGCGTTCTATCCCATCGCAAAATTGGAGGAGTCGCTGTGTGCGTACGCTTGATTCGATGGGAAGCGGCGAAGCAGAAGTGGAAGGCATCGATGAAGCGTGCTGATTAGGGTCAGAGGTGTTGGAAGCAGGTGAGTCTTCTACCATATGCTGGGGGGATTCGTCAGAAGACGAGAGACAGTCTTTATCGAAATCAGGTTCCACGTGGGGCAATCATGAGACAGTCAATTTTACCGGCTTCTCGTTTACCATGACGGTCGATGATAAAGATGCGGTTCTTAGGGTAAAGAACCTTGAAAGACCTGTATAAGCTAGCTCCAGTGGTCTTCGGAGACCATTAGAGCCAAAAGAAACGAATGGACATAGTTGCAGGTTTTGCGGGACAAAAGACTTGTCCTTTTTCTATGACTTTTAGAAGATTGTAGGGATGTATGCTCGTGACTACCTGAGGAGCATACTTCGCGTCATAATGGGAAATTCTGGAGCGATCAGAGAAGAAATCGCCACGTAAACGCAATGGTGTTCAATGTACTATTTATGCTCTAGACGAAGGTAGATCAGCCTTTAGAGCTGGTGGGATGTCAAACAGGATCATAGGCAGCACCTCAGTCCAACTCAGCTCATCAGAGGCGCTAAGTGAGGCTTTCAGTTGTCGGTGGAAACATTTCACCATGCCGTTCGCCAGTGGATGATAAGCGGTCGTGCGAATGCGTCGGCCTACAGTGAGGTTAAGAAGATCGTTAAAGATCGAAGATGCAAATTGCGGAACGCGGTCGGTCGTCATGTTGGCTGGACAGCCATGTGAAGCGACCCAGCGCTTGAGGAAGGCGCGTGTTACTGTTTCCGCAACTAAGGAAGGATACAGCTTCAAGGCAACGAGCACTATGATCGATCGTGGTCAAAATTTAGATCATTTCTTTGGACAAGTTTCAACTAAGTCGAGATGGACATAGGCAAATCACGCTGAAACGGATGGAAAGAGACCAAGCGGAGCGGACGCGTGCCGCAGTATCTTGGTTCGCTGACAAGTGAGACAGCTGTGCGCCCACCGCGTGAAATCGCGTTGCATCTCTGGAAAAACGTATCTCGCGGAGACGAGCTTAACAGTAGCCTTAATGCCGGGGTGGTCAATATTTTGGAGGGTGTCGAAAACGATACGGCGAAAGGTTTCAGGAACGACAGGTCGAGGTCGTCCGGTTTATGCATCGCATAAAATTGTGCCATCAGATAATGACAAAGCGTGTGGAGATATCTTTAAATAAGAACCATGAAGCTCAAAATATTCTGGTCGGTTGCTTGTGCAGTGGCCATGACAGACAGATCGATTGCCTGCCCAGCAATGCCGATTGCAGATACTCTTGACAGAGCAACAGCGTTGAAGTTTTCTTTACCAAAAATGCAATGGATATGGGTCAAGAATTGGGCAATGAAATCCAGCTGACGAACCTTACGCGGACTGTCGAGCTGGTTGCTTTCGGAATACGTATATAAACGGTTTGTGATCGATGCAGGTAATGAAGGTGTTATCTTCAGTGATGTGTAGGAAATGTCGGACGGTAGAGTAAGCGGTCAGCAGTTCGCGGCTGAACGTGCTGTACATGACTTCGGCAGGTTGTAGGCGTCTAGAGTAGAAAGCAAGTGCTTTCCAGCATCTATCTGTAAGTTGCTGTAGGACACGTCAATAGCGGTGTCCAATGAGTCAACAGCAACGCTGAGCTGGCCTTTCGAATCAAAGTGGTGAAGTATAACGGCATCGGCCAAGGCCTTTTTGATGGACGCCAAAACTTCTGAAGCGGCAGCAGTCAATTCCACCCGACCGCTTTTACGTCTAAAAAGCAGGTCGGTTAGGGGACTTCGCAACTTGGCACAGTGTGGAAGAAAACGTCGATAGTATTTGATCACACCGTAAAAACAGCCAATAACGGCTAACGTAGTCGGGACCAGAAAGACTCTGATGGCGTGAACTCTGTGATCTAGAGGCCGTATGCCATACTGATGGATATAGGGGCCAAGAAGTTCGACGATAGGCTGCTGAAATATGAATTTGTTAGCGTTAACAGTAAGGGTATTAGCGACCAGCCTATGGGAAAGAATCTTGCAATGTACTACGTGTTGTTCTTCAGAAGCGCTTGCTGTTATGATATCGTCGATGTAGGAATAGACGACATCTAGGCCTCTAGTGATTGAATCTACGATTCGTTGGAAAGTCTGGGCTGCGTTGCGAAGACCGAAGTGCATGCACAAAAATTCGAAGAGCGCAAAAGGTGTGACTACGGCAGTCTTCTGTATATCTTTCTTAGCGACTGGGAGCTGATGGTAAGCGTGAACCAAATTGATTTTCGATAACACGCGGGTGCCGCATAGGCTAGCCGTGATGTCCTGAATATAAGGAATAAGATAGCGGTCGGGAACAGTAAGGTTATATAGCGCGCGGTAATCACCACATGTACGCTAGTCTACTGACTTTTTGGGCACCATGTGGATTGGCGACGCCCACGGGCTTTTAGACGGGCAAACGATATCTAGTTCAGGCGTGTGCTCGAATTCTGCGCGGACAATTTTTAACTTGTCAGCGGTCATTCGCCTGGCTTTAGCGAGTACAGGCGAACCTTTGGTAACTATTCGATGCTTTGCAGCATCCGTGGCGGTTGGCAGCGATACTGTTGCATGAAAGACTTGAGAGCATTTGCTCAGAAGCATCTGACCGATAGCTGAGCTCGATTGGTTTGCGCATACAGGACGAATTAACTTAATGTCGGTCAAAGTACCTATAACTGTCAGATTTATTTGCCGACCGATCAGATGATGTTGTTTCGCCTCAACATGGAAGTCCAAGTGCTGAAAATATTTAAAGCCAATAATTGGAGTCCGGATATCTGAAACGAGAAAGATACATTTAAAAGAAAGTCGTAGGTTCAAATTAAGCGTGCGCGAGCGTTGTTCATATACGTGGATGTTGGTACATTTGGCTACGCACAGTGAACTAATCGCCTTCTCATTCCGATCTTTTTTATGGCAAGGAAGGACGCTAACTTCGGCACCAGTGTCCACTAACTAGCGAACTCCTGTTTCCTGTTTAGTTAACAGGGAAAAGGCGACCGTGGCAATCAGCAACATTCGTCACCCCTACGTTCTGGGCGATCCGTTTCCCTGTGTAGTGCTCTTTAGGTAACAGGGCGGGTGACGCGACCCGGCCTGCCGAAAAATCGCTCGTGGTACCAGAAATACAATGACCTAGGCGGAGATTTCGTACATGATCTGGAACGACTGTGATTGCTATAAAAATCTCGGCGGCTGGTTTCGGACGATGTGAAGTTGGCTATTCGATTGGTAAGCGCAACAAGTGTCGCTGTTAGTTCCGCTGACTCGGTACTGGAGGTGGATTAAACTTGGGAAACCTGGACGCCGGATTCCCAGATACGGTCGGCGATTTCAGCCAGCCGGGACGGCTGCGCATCTAGACACACACAAAGAAATTTTTATCTCTCGCGCGATAAGCGTTGAAATCACAACTTCCGGAGATAAACGCGGATTACCCTTCAAGGGTTTCGTTAAGCCCTGCAGTTTGCGCATAAACTGAGACGGTTTAACATCGCCTAAGTGGATTTCGTTCAGGATTTTCATAACTCGTTGTCTGTTGGATAAGCCTGTTGTTTTCAGAACAACCGCCTGGAGTAATTCATAAGTTTTCTGCTATTCTGGCAGGTCCAGAATTTGTCGATGTCCTCCACAACAGAAAGCGAGAGTGACGTTAATACAAAGTGAAAGTTAATCCATTCGGATGTAACACCACGCTTCAAATACTGGGATCCTGTTTGGGCGAACCAGGAGCTAGGATTATTCTCGCGGAAGGGCGGGATAGGTAAATGGAATGTACTAATCTGGTCGAACGAATCTGGCTAAATGACCAAGGTTAAAAATACGGGGGCAGTGAAAATGAACGCAATAACAGAAAGAAACTTAGATAGGTAGGCGGGATATGTTACGGGATCTGAAAAGAAAAAGTAGTACCATACTCGCCAAATTTTGCGGGGTCACAAACTATAGCGCTTCAATCGTGCGCTATATATCAGATTCGCGGCAAACCGACCAGCCGAGTGCGCACGGAAGAACACACAAAAATTACGCTAGAAAAGATTTGTTGGGCGTTGGATTAAGTAGATAAAGCTAAACATAGGGCACCACAGGAGAGCTAGCTAGGGTGGATATGGACATGTGTCGAGTGTGCGGACGAGCGACAGGCAGCAGGTTGCGTCCGATTGGCCGCAAGAGCGGACAAACAGATTGCCTATGTGACGCAAACAAATGGGAACAATGTTCAGACAAGCTAACCGGCTAATGCTCCAACACATAAGAAAACTATAATTACAATATATTTTAGAACTATTCACAGTTCTACAGGAAAATCTCCAGGATACTACTCGCGTCCATGCACTCAGTAGATAGAACCATGTATTTCACGGTCAACCGGGACCACAAATGAGATTACGTGTCTCAAACCAAGACCCACAGCGGGTGCGCAAATACCCGAAAATCACCTTCCAAATCGCTATGTCAAGCACTGCTAGCGTAGCTCTATGAACTTGTAACCATGGTGATAGCCGCCACTGTACCGTACTTACTTCTCACGAATGACATCCCTCACGAATGTGGAGTATGCTAGACCACATCCCAGGTATGACTGCATAGTAATACTACTGCTTTGAGCTGACCAAATCCAGGGGAGGGCGTTGCGAGACAAGTATTTGCTTATCAGCTAATGAAACTAACTAACTTTTATGCATACTCCGTACTCCTCAGATCCACGATGCAACTGATGTAAGTTTGCTATAGAATATTATGACCGTATATTAATAATGAACACTGCCTCGACTTACTCGCAACAAACAAACGCGGGCATTTACCGAGTAGTTAACCATACTTGATCCCCGCACTGTCTTCCGAACGCAAGAATGTTGTCCAAGTGTAAAAATCTAAGGCTTTCCACCTTCTTATAAACATCCATGAAACCACTATGGTATGCGGAATTTGCAGAAGGTAGAAAGTGAAGTTCCAGTGGACAGAGCCATCTGAGGCTGTGGATGCACGGAGATTCCTGGAGTAAATTCGAAATGCCGCGGTGGTAGTGGAGTTGATGCAGGAGCGGACGAAGCTGGGTGCACTTCGCAGTCTAGTCCAGTGACGGGCGATTGCGTTCCTGGATGCGGCCAGCAGAGGTCCATTCCAGTTGGAATGGGACTCCATGACGGAGGCGCTGATCGAGGGGTCCGACAGTCCGGCCGAACGCCAGGGCAAGATGTGACAATTCAAGGCGACCCGGCTTTGGATTGGAGCGGATCCGGTCGTGTTTGTTGTCCATATGGGTGACTTTTTGACGGGCTCTGACAGCTTTGGACGATGCGTCAAGACAGCAGCTGTAAGTGGAGCAGTTTCTGGACAGTCTACCTAGGACGATGGCTTACCGATTGCGGGTTTTGAACGCCAATCAGAGAACGTATGTGGTGGAACTTGCTCGGGCGGCAAGTGAGTTGGTACAGGGGCCAGTGCAATATTGAGAACCGAAGAACAAAAAGACAGGAAGCGATTGGGCTGGTTAAGCGATAGGTTGCAGTAGACTGCGCAGGACATCAGAGCAGTTCGAAGTACCCTTCAGTGGACGCCGTAAAGTGGGCAACACTTCTATTGTGGGAAACTGGGACACTGGAAGCGGCAGTGCCCATCAACGCGCCCCACACTATTTTTACACAATGAAAGTTACAAACAGTACTGTTTTCTTTTTGGTGAATGCATATTTGGGGCCTTGAATAAAGTTGTGATTGAAGCGATGGTATAGGTGATTGGCGAAACACTGAGGTGGTTAATTGATAAAAGAGCCGCTGTCACCTTGATCTACCCTGATCAATCGTGATCCTGAGCTGGAGTCAATGCTCCATCGTGTTACATGTTGGTGAAGGCGGTCGGTGTTTGCTATATACGCACAAATAGTACAGCGGAGCACGTGGTTGGTATCGAGAATGATAAATTCAACCATCTCCTTGTCGTGTCTCCGGACGCAAAACAGTACATTCTGGATGCGGACATTCACTAAGCCAATGAAGCCATCGTCGATCTGAAACGAGGAAAGCTGATGACGAATTACTGGTACATACCATTCAGTGGTAGAGAAGGATCGACACGGGCGTTTTCGGTTGTTGCCGTTTTGCGAACTATTCCTGCCCTCAATCGCTTTCCGGCAACTACAAACCTCTCTTCACAGACGACAGCAGCTTTTACAGGTTTTGTGGATGGCTCGATTACACACATCAGCTTTCGTGGCAGCTGTATCGGACACATGGACCCAGAAGCATACTAATCCGTTTGGAGGTCTAGTTTAAACGGCATGTTTAGGAGATGTTGAATGCGGGTGTACTCGAAAAAGCTCACAGCCCGTATAACTCCTCAGTCGTTTTGGTGAAGAAGGCCAACGAAAATACTGCTTTTGCATGAACTTCAGATGGCTGAACCCAATCTTGCTTCGTCGTTTGGTCCCGGTGCCATCAATGGCAGACATCTTTAACAACCTACAGAATTCAATGGTATTCATCGTACGGGATTTGAGATCTGGTTACTGGCAACTGTCGATCAACAGGAGGACTGGGAGAAGACCGAGATTACGGTTCGTGAGAAGCAGTACCTGTATCAGCAATCAATTTGTTCAGTCCTTTGGAACTCACACCACATTGTTTCCCTACAACTCCTTAGTATGAACAGCCCATTTCCCTTTGAATGTGCCAGAACCCCGGCTGCTTGTTTTACCTACCCCTTGAACATTGATAAACCATTCGATCTTGCTCCTCTAGCCCACCGTCTATGGTCACTCAAATCAGCCTTACACATTTCGCTTTCACACCCTTCATCACTTGATGTGCTAGTTACCGATGTATCATCGCGGACGTCGTAGGCATTCTCACCATATCCTGCGCATTACAGACCACCCGCCAATCAGCTGTTCCGAACATGTCTATCTTCAAAGCCAATCGATCTTCCAAGCTATGCTATTGGTGTATTTTGCCCCATCAGTCATTGACACATCAAGTGACTTTGACTGCTTGGCATATGTCCATACGTGTAGGCAATCAGTTGGTGTATTAGCTTGATTCGAAGCGGTGCTGTCCGCTTTCGCCTTCGCGCACTTTTGTGCTTATCTTTGCTTGGCTTTTGGATAGGTTTTCCGTGGTATCTACTGAAGTTTCTATTGCGTTCTTGTATAAGGAAACCGTTTGAGGTTTGTCATTCTTGGGATTTGTTGTTATTCAATAGCACCACAGTTGCATCGGCATTGAGTTTTTGACTTATCCCGGGGATTGCGAATCCGTTCCGGTCTTGAATTGCGATAACCGGTGGCTGCGTGTATCGCTCAAGGTTTCTAAGCGTTTTATCGCTTACAGTATCAATGTAAACAACGCCGCTTGGAGTATATCTTGCCCCTTTTCAATTTCCGGCGTTTGACGCTACGGCCGTTGCATGGGTTAATGGATATGGCTGTGTATAGAGACGACATCTGCTTATACAGCGAATCGGAAATAGTGCATTGCTGTCATTTGGAAGCAACGTTGCAAACGATTCAACAGTCAGGATTACGAATAGATGGTCCTAAATCTTTAATCGGGAAAACGTCCGTAACACTGCTTGGTTACAAGTTTGGTCAAGTTGAGTTGAAGCATCTGTCGGAGACGGTATAATCAATACGAAGCACCCCAGTTCCTACCTCGAACCACATTGTTATCTAGGCCGCGCTGGATACTAAAGTAAATTCGCCAGGAATTTTAATAGTTTGGCGTTAATATTTTACGACCGTATAAGAGAGGAGAATATGTTCACATCGACCCAGAAAGCTCAGCGAGCGTTTGACGACATTCAGAAAGAAATGCGTATTCAGGATCTTAGGTTGAAATTTTCGATCACCGGAGGAACGTTCACAGTGGCCACCGACGCATGTGTTATCGGAATCAATGCGGTACTGAAACAAAAGCAGCGTACGATTGAATACGTATGCAGGATTTTAACGCATCAGAACCCAAGTGTTCAACAGTACAGAAGGCATGTCAGGCAATTTTTTGGGTGCTGGACATGTGGCGGGTATACTTACTGGGTCAACGCTTTCACGTCGAAACTGATCACAACCGTTGGATTGGATTAGGTCATGCCATGACCATAGATACAAGATGGTTAGGTAGGTGTTGCGCTTACAGAAGTACGACTACACGATGTGCTTGTTTTATCTGAGTTAAGAATACTCCACCACTCCCGGTTGTTTTGTGATTTTTGTCCCACTCACTCTATGCACCCTGGCCTCTTGTACGGTTCCTTACAAACGTTCACTTTTGCGTCACAGTTGTGATTAGCTTGTATTGACACTGAATCTTATGCTTAATGACTTTTCCCTCACTCAGAATATTTCGCCTGTTTGTGAGACAGTATCGATCCTTCTCCCCTGTAATGACTAGGTGTGATTGATCGATCGTCAGCCTTCCTGCATTGCCCGTATATATGCCTTACTTGAATCATGTGATTGATTTGCACACACCGACACCTGGTGGGCGGTTTGGCGTGCGGCGTGAACCTGGTTTTCTACCCGATCGTTCGTGTTCTCACTACCGTAAGCGGGCGGAAAGTAGTGGCGGAGCTGAGATATGACAATGCTACATGTCAGGGATGGACAATGGAACAGCAATCTTTTTATCGCGCCTGACGAGTAATGACGATTTCTCGAACTTCTCCCTCGGTGTCAGTGGTTTGTTGGTGGGGCAGGATCCGGGAAGGTTAACAGCTGCGCAACGAAACTACAGGCTCCTGAATAGGCAGATAACAGCATGAATAATGAATGAAACGTTGACAAGCAAAAGCCAGGACAAACAATTCGGATCGCTCGTGCGCACCCTGGAAGATCTACAAGTCCACTAAGTAAGAATTCTGACGTGGACAATTGTGCGGGACGTTACCCCCTTGTCAGTTATCCCACCGAAGTTATGGAAAAGTTTGGTGTTCTCTCATCACGAGATGACCCAGACAGGATGCTCCAGAACAAATGATGTTCTTCGGCAGCGAGCTTACTGGCCGAGCATGAAAAAGACGTCGATACATACGGGTTGTTTTGTCAGTAGTGTCAGCTCTTGAAGCGAGACAATCGAGGAACACCACAACCTTTGCTCATGATTCCAGTGTCTGAGATTGGCGAGTTGTGGTCAATCCACGTGATGGGGCCGTTCCTGTTAACGATACGAGGCAGTCGATACGTAAATGTGATGACCGAGCACTTCGACCGCTGGACTGAAGCAGCGACAATTCCGGATCAGCAGGCTAGCACGATAACACACCTGTAGTGATGAAGCAGGTGATGACGTACTACGGATTTCCGCAAGACGCACTGATGGCCCATTACACATGCCTTGAAGGTAACGAGTTCCAGAGATGTCTGGAGAAACTCGGCATCAATTAGATACGAACCACTTACTACCATCCCCACACAAATGGGTTGACGAAGAGGAAGGACAGAACAATTAAAGAATGGTCGCTTGCGAAAGGGAAATATTGGGAAGAAGCTTTCCCATTACACTTGCTAGTCACTGGGGGACCAAGCAAACAATGATGAGGCACTCCTAAATTCAAGGTAATGTGAATCGAGAGTTAGGAATGTGGCCTACTTGCCAGGTACCGCAGAGCGAAGCACGTGACTAAGGGAAGATAGTGAACCGAAACTTGAAGGCAGCCCAGGCGCGGATGATGTAGGAATCCCCGGTAAACATGAGGAAACCTTCCGGATACTTTCCAATCAGTGTGAAGGCAATTTACAGAAATCATCAACGTATGACCACATGTGGCCCAGGCGAAAGGAATCTCCACTCGAATTAAAAGAGACAATATGTGGTAATCGATCCACGAGGCCTCGGATACAGCATCGGTAGACAAGGAGGTTGGCAGCGGCTTCATGCTAACGAATTGAGGAAGTACTACGAGAGAGGAGAGGAAACTAAGTAATACACTGGAAATCCCCGAAGCTCAGAGAAGCTGCGCGGGCAATCGACGGCTGCGGAAAATGCAGAGGTGAGGACTGTGGTGCACTACTAATGAGTAGTAGGGGTGAAATTAACTGACGTGATGAAATCAACGACTAATGGACCACCGCGGATGACGGCTCGTAGTGCACAACTCTACAACAATCGGAAACGGATGAGGCTAGGGTTATGTGCCTTAATCAAACAGCCACAGCAAGCTGCCTCGATAGCCCGCAACGGAGCGTAGAATCAAATGACACAATGAATGAAATGTGCAAATAAGTTCGTATGTTCTGCGTTCGAAATGTATATATGATGTATATGTCGGTTCTCCGGTCCAAAAGTCACTCGCATCTCACCGCATTTCTACACGATCTGATCAACCCCATGCAACGCGTTTAGAGGCATGGTCTTGTTGGCAGTAATGCTCGTCATTCGGTGTAGCTCTTATGCGTTTCTTAGGTCAATGGATTAGGATAACCGTCGAGTTGCGTAAGAATTGTACGCTTCCTGGACCCACTTGCAACAGAAATGCAGGTCTCTGCCCAGCGGTCAATCAAACCTAATCCCTCAAAACGCAGTCTTCTGAACGCAAGAAAGTGGACCAAGGGTTTCCACCTTCGCATAAACCGCAACGAAATCCCTTAAGCTTGCAGAAGCAGGCACTCATACGCAAATTTAGTACAAGAGTGAATTTTGCTAACAAGCGCAAAGCTGTCTAAAGTCCTTACTGATCCGATAAAAAGCATGATTTCCCGTGAGGAATATCCATTATCTCAATACTGCCGCGAGACCAAACAGTCACTACTGAGGAGGTAGGCCTTTGCGGGATCCTGAACAGACGTGCTGTGACTATTTCCTTGGTGCTGACCGAATACTGCCAAAAGTCAGAAGATGAGCTAAATAGATTTGATAGATTAACCAAACACGAAGCTTTAAGCGAACAATTTTTTCGCTTAATTCTCCGTCAGGTACAAACAATAACGTATATTTGGGTAAGATCTGTTGCAATCATCAGTATAACAAAGAAACAACTGATCTGAAACTTTAATTTGTGATTATGTTGGAAGCCAGCTGATCACATGACTGTACTCAGGTGGAGTTGCGGAGTACCATCGCTTCCTTCGCGTCTGGTGGTCGGCCACGGTAGTTGTAGTGTTTGTATCATATTCTTCGAGACACACAAGTCCGCGTCTGTTAGGCGTATGCATAGTGCCTCAGCGCAGGCAAGTAGGCTTGCTCTTACAAGATGGTTATGCCTTAGTGAAAATCTGTAGCGAATCTCAAAGGATTTTTGTTTGTTTATCTGGTGGCCTGTGTTGATTAGATGGTTCGTAATCGCGCTGTAGTTTGTCTTATTCTCGCAATTGTAGAGCCAAGCTGGTAGGTGTTAATTAATTCTCTTACCTAAATGTCTGGTCGTCCGTCCAATTTCCATGGCTCCGCACGGACAGACCTTTCCGTAATGTATAGTATCGTATGAGCCTGACGAAGAATTGATCGAAAACAATTGTTCGCTTAAAGCTTCGTGTTTTGTTAATCTTTCTGAACCTGACGTAACAAATAGGCATTCTGCTTAGTTAAATAGTTTTGATTTTTCTCTTCACACTATCAAAAGGACGAACGGCACGCTCGTTGTCCATTTACCCTGATCTTGATGGCTTGCCTTCCATGCTATTGATGCAAGCGGCTCCTGTCATCCAACATATATTCTTGAACACTCACGTTAGCATTGAGTTGCAGCGCCTTTCCTGCCAATAGAAAGCAAACGATTGTTCCGCAATGACAAGACGTGTCTGGGGAAAAGACATTAAGAACCACCGCCCAATGAGCCACATGAAGATCGCGTCAAAACACATGGAAAGAATAGTCAAACAGCAATCTGCAACCTTTTCTATGCAATCTGCCTAACAAGTCCTAACATTGAAACTGACCGGCTAATTCCTGCCAAACATGCCAAATTGTGTCTTTAGATACTGTAATTCGAGAACTAGATTTACGTCAGGCACTTGTTCCTCTCTTGCTTGATATGAAGAAACACGTCGACCATTTCCCATATGCTGGCCTAGCGACTTAGCTCAAGCTATATAACCTATCTCATCAGGTGCTATCATGTTTCTTATTATGCTTACCAAAGCGAATACGCTCTGTTTGGTTTGGCGGCTGTACTCACGGATGCCGCGGATTTTTGAGTTACCGTGTTGCGTACTACTTTCAATTCGAGACAACTGTGGTATACTTGTTTTTCTGTGTTAACGTTGCACCAATATTTTTGGTGTATTTTTCAACCTGTGCAAATTTGGTGGACATTCTCTGACAAATGTCGGAGACCTTATTGATTGTCCCTACTACTATCTGTGCCCGCCATCTTGGATTTGTGCCACAGTTATCATCTAACCTGTGTAGAACTGTAATCTAAACTCTGTCAGCAATGTCACCAGTTTGACCAACGGAGTCTGGATTCAGCTTGCTCGTGTAGATTTTGCAACGAAAGACATCCGAAGAACTGACAATAACACACGGCACACACGGCAGCCAGCATTTCAATCATAGCGCAAGGCCGCGTATGCTTTTCAGATGTTTGCGCAAAGTCCTTATGTTTGTGGTAACTTGTTCTAGCTGCTTTAAATTGTACCATCCATAATGCATAAATAAATCCGTCCAAGAAGCGAGGCAGATAAACCTAGGCACTGACACATTTTGGTTTGTCCAACATGTTATGTCGTTCCCGTTGACATCTATTTATGTTTGCTCATGAGAAGCGCGATTGGTTGACTGAGATAATCGCGCATTTTGTAAATGCTAAGATCGCTCTCTCGGAGGTAAATACTGTCACGCTAATACCCCAATTGGCCAACGCAACCCCTGCCTCTAAGCCGAAGAAGTGAGCCAGACGCTACAACCACAGTGCAACGGCTGTGTCTCTAAATCCCCTGGATCACCTCCGTACCATAAGCGAACAAGCTTCAAGTTGGCCCACTTCCACTCCTTTCAGTGGTGCAGCCCACATCGAGCCAGTGGTGATGGCGCTAACTTCGAGCACGAGTTCGTCCACCAGACAGAAACGCCCCGCATCTTACACATCAGTTGCCTCCACGAGAACGCCGAAGAGAACATCCTCCACTCCGGTAGTAACATCCAACAACATTAGGATGAAGTAGCATCCACAAGCAACCAAACATTTTAAAACGGTAACCATTAATACTCTCAAATCTGTAGCTAATAGCCGAAGTCACGGTGTTTTGACTGTTGTGTGCACGATTATTCCTGACTAGCTGTCAAATACCATAAAAAGGAAGCCGGTGGATGACCGTAATTAGTTAAAATCCATTTGTGGTGCAATTTACATTGCAAGTATACCCATGACACTAAGACTGCTTCCAGGTCACCCAAATTCAGTGCATGACGTTGAACCTCGAGTTCTCCGGGTTACAATGAGTTTCACCGGTGATGCAGAAGCTGTTCTACTCTCTTCGATTCAACTCTGTAACGTATCACATAGGGTGCGCATTCTTCCGGATATCCCTTGAAACGAACATCCTAAGGAGAATATCCACCAGAAAAGTTCGTAAATCTGATGAAAACAGGCGATTTTTATTTAAGGTGTTCCTGAATTTTAAACATCCTCCTCCGAGGAAGCGGAGACACACGGACAGGAGCAATGGTGTGAGATCCGCCAGGAACTCTGCCTCGATAGTATCGTTGCAAAGCGGTTGACAATAATTCCAGTTTCACCCAACTACAAGTGGGACAGTCCCCGGTTGATGAAGATAGTACTTCAGTCTGAGCTATTGACACCGCTTATATTGGATAATTGGTCTGAGTTCCGCAAGTGGCTACTACAGAAATACGGTTAGTGGCAGCGGGTATATGGAGACAGATGGCTAAGGTTTCAATAAGGACAACCAAATTGGTGAATCCTCCCCTCATACACCTCTGTGAAGGGATTAATTTAAGGACAACCTAAGCATCCGAAGGAATAAACCAAGTGAGAGAAGGACAGCCTAGATCAGTCAAATATCATGACCGAACTTCAAATCCAAAGACTTTGCCACAAAACGGCTACTGGCCGACCTCTCAATGGTAACCACAATCTCTAACACTATATCAACGTCCGATTATATAATTGTAATAACGGAGAAACTGACCTGCTTGTCGACTGATGCACAGGGACTTATTACTAGGTTGATCGAATTCGGTCACCATCATGCATCCGACAGACACGTGAATGGATTTGGATAGGTGCAGCGCGATGTCCTACACTAACTACGATTAACGGGTACTCACACAGCAAAAGAGGCGGCCAACGCCTTACGGACCAAGCAGCTGCCTACATCTCAAGGGGTACAAGTCTCAAAACACTATACTTGCTTCTGTCACCACACCAGTGGTGTTATCCAGCATCACATTCGCATCAGAAATGGCACTAAAAGCTAATATCCTTGCCTACACATGGTTCTCCTTGTTTGGATAACATTCAGCCTACAACACTGCTGGTGGCAGCCATGTACGTAGCCCAATCACTTTCCAGATTGGCTCATTATTTTCTAGACGTAAACCTAGTTCCGGCAACGTAGAAACGAGGTATTATAACCCCAATGCAGAGGGAAAAAGTCTCTCTGTTTCTGTCCATTACCGTCCTGTAACGTTTCTCTCTGTGCTCGCCAATCATGAATCCGTCATCGTCGAGGTACTGATGGGCTGCCTTGAAAACTCCGGCATCATAGTGCCGGAACACCACAGATTTCGTAAACATCGATAAGGTACTTCCAATCTGCTAACCGAAACAGTCGACAGGGTGACGGGAATCGATACGATTAGTCTTCAACACACACACGCTTGACGCTGGTGCTCCCGGGTCATTTGGAATGATCTTCCATTTCTTCTCTCTATTTTCTCGCAGCGTAGTCACCGTACGCACATTCGAACCGGACCTACCTGCTCTACACAGTAATCCATCACAAGTGCAATTATCTTTTACCACTAAACTTCTAACCATTGATAACGGAGTTGACTGTTATCCGTGATTGAAAACAAGCGGATAACTCATTCACCTTGTGCCCATTGCCCTTCTGTGTAACACTATTACGTGCAGAATGCTCTAGGCAGTCCAAAAATCGGAACAAAATTCCAATCGGATGTTTCTCAAAGCATCATTGAAGGAATTAATAATCGCCCAAGCTGTGTTCAGCGTAGTGTTCAGATTCATTTAATAGGTCCCAAACCAGCCGGGTCTAGCATCGGTCGATCAACTGACCAACACTGCAACGTGTGCTTACAAGGGAGCACCGCTGACAGCGGGAGCGCCAAGCTGACTCACGCTTATGTCTGACGCAGGAAGCGACACTAACTGAGTATCCGACGCTGGACCTTAAACCTGTACCTCGTTGGCAAACATGCCTCACGCTAAGAGTAAGTGTGAGTTGAACAATGAACAATGATGAACAATGATTTATACCAGGTAAAAAATAGGTGTTTGACATGTCCCGTAGGGCGTTTAGCGTGACAAAAAAGAGAGCGAATGGATAATGGAGTCTTCTGTTCAGGCGCTTACAGATGTAACTGCACTGTCGTAGAAAGAGAGTTTGAAGTGCGAACGTACGCACACAAAGCAACAGGGGAGCTGTTATTGTTCACATCATAGGCGAGAAAAATAAAAAAAAGATAGCAAGGAAAACGCTTACTCGTGTGCAACTATCTTGGGTCGACAGGATGCAGAAATCCAGTTTCCATAGTAGTAGCGTTTATCAAATTTCATGCAAGGCGTTTGGAATGACTCATTCTCGAGTAGGATTATGGCACTATCACCTGTCTGTTGTGCATTAGTGCCAGCATCTGGTTGTCATGAGCTATAGCACGTAGTGTAAATGTGACAGGGTACCGTCAAGGCGTTTTTTGAAAAGGGATAGGGTGGGTGCATTAATTGCATGTTCCGGGAGCGCGTTCCAAGGCTGTGTCACTCGAAGGGAGAAATAGTTTCGCCGACATTCGAGGCGGCTGTATTGCGTGACTAACTTAAACTGGTGACCTCTTAGCGAGGTGTTTTGACCGACAGTTAGAAGGGAATGGTGTGGGTGGTTGGGGTTTCTCAGGATCAGGTGCACCATTATGAGATCGCCCCTTAGACGTTGATAACGTCCACTGTATATTTTGAGGGTCTTCAGCCTGAGTGGGTAGGGGAGGCTGCTCAAACCTCTGACGCTCTTCGTTGCCCTACGTTGTGCAGTATCGAGCGCGGTGAGATAGTGCTTGAGCCAGGGTTGCCACGCTTGAATAACGTATTCCGCGTGCGGCTTCACGTACGCACTAAGCATTTTTGGAAAGATCGAAGGGTCAAACTTCCCGAAGGCTCTGCGAAGATGGCCGAGGTACTGGTTCGCTTTCTTAGCTGCCTTTTCAGTTTGCCTGGAACCGCCGAGGTCATCTTGAACTATCACTCCGAGGTCGCACTCGTGAGAAGCCCGCTGTGGAATTTGTGGTCCTAGGCGGTAGTTATGCATACTCTTGTGCCGTATACTGAGAACTTTGCACTTGATGACGTTGAAATGCAACATGTTCTCGATGGACCATGTGTACGCTTTGTCCAGATCCTCCTATAAGACTGTGTGATCTTCCACTGCAGCTATAGTGCGCCATACCTTTAGGTCATCAGCAAGTAGCAAACAGTTAGAACATAGCACACTCGCGAGATCATTTATGAAGACCAGAAACAAGTGGGGTCCAAGTACCGAGCCTTGAGGTACTCCGCACTGAACTTCGATGGATTCTGATAGGTTGCTTCTAACCGTCACGTTCAGGTGACGTTGCACAAGAAAGTCTCCTATCCAGCCCAGAACAGGATCGCCGATTCCATATTCCTGGCGTTTGTGGAGGAGAATGCGATGGTCTATACGGTCGAACGCCTTTGAGAAATCCAAGTAGGCCGCGTCGACTCCTTCACCAGCGTCCACAGATGCCATTCAGTTTGCACGAGCAATCAAGAGATTAGTTGAACAGGAGTGATTTTGGCGAAATCCATGCTGTTTCGGAACGAGAATTTTGTTGCTCTCCATGTACCCCATTAAAGTCTCAGCTATAATGGACTCCATAACATTGGAAATCACATGAAGTAGTGTTATCGGGCGATAATTTGTTGGTTCAGCACGGCTACCACTGTTGTAGATAGGCGTGATGAATCCGTGCCTCCACATCGTGGGGACTTGCATCTCGTTCAGACATCGTTGAAAGAAATTTGCTAATGGTCCTGCCAAACTCATGGCAGCAACTTTCAACGCCTTCGGGAGTATGCCGTCCGCACCCGGGGAGCTGAATTCGCGCAGAGACACCAGCCTCTTCAGTACAGCTGCGGAGGTGAACGATAGTTGATTAAGCCCTGATGGCGGCGTTAACTGCTTAGGCAGGATGTATCATGATTTCGCGCTTTGGAAGGTAGGGCCAAATTGTAGTCCAAGGAACTTGGCCGCCTCTTGTGCGGTTTGGGCTAACCCGCATGCTATGTGCAGAGCAGGAATACCGCGCTTAACACAGCGCAAATTGTTTACGTGTCTGTAAGGCAGTTTGGGATTGGAGTAAAACTTTTCCACTAGACCTTGTTGGTTCTTAAGTTTATCCTCCCGGACGAGTTTGACACAGTGATTCCTATGGATTGTGTAGACGTCCCAGGTATCATCGTTCGGGGAGGCTATGTAGGTGTGCCACTCCAAGTCCCTTAATACCATGCACTTACGTGTCCGGTTACTTACGAAAGACTTCATCTATTTAGGCCGGTAGATTTTGGTTTCAGATGTTCTTGCCACGAGCTTGGTAAATATGTTGACGCATTCACAGCAAGGCCACCTCGGGGGTTAATTCAGCTAAGAAAGACCAGCTGGTTGCATCGATGAGGTCGGTCATGCCTTCAGAGTTGGTTACGACACGATGTTCCTCGACATGCTCCTTAAGATAATCCGCGTAGAACATGTAATGAAACAGTAGCGTCGCATGATCACTGCGGCCCAAAGGAGTATCGGTAATTACTCTCTCGACCATGAATTCTTCATTGGTGAATATTCGGTCCAACATGGATGGCCTGTCAGTTCCCCTGAATCTGGTGGGCGTTGTGACTTGGCCATAAACAGAGTAGTCTGAAACCAGATTTTGCAACTCTGCTTTGAATTGCTCTCCTGGTGTGGCCTGGGATTTGAGGGCATACTAGTTGAAGTCACCGGTGACTAGAAGGTGACTGTACTTCCTCTTTATCACTTGACTCAACGCAGCCATCAAATTGCAGTCCATCTCAGGAGTGGACGATGGTGTGGGGTAAACAACAACCAGTAGGCCAAGATCGTTCTTTTTAGCCGGAAACTATATCAAATTGCGTCAGGTACGTCAGTTTCCGAATAGTTTATGCGTTCGCATTGCATGTTGTTACGAAAATAAAGGGCTACCCCATCACCTTTACTGGTTCGATCCTACCGGACAACGGACATGCCTGTTATTGCAATTTCAGCATCCGTTATCTCGCAGCGCAACCACGTTTCGGTGTAAGCGATGAGGTCCCAAGCTGCTGCTGCGTGTCGAAGTCACAATTCAGCTAATTTGCTGAGTAGACCTTGGGCATTTGTGCACATGCATGAGAGCTTCTCGGAGACCAACAGTGTGTTAGATTGGATGGATGAAACAAATGAGTTTACGCTGACCATTAAACGGTCGGTAACTAATCGTTTTTTGGATGGGTTGCATACTCTCGAGAAGCATTTGATATATAAGCAGGTATCAGATGCCCCGAATCCCGGCGTTTGCTTGTGCTCTGTTGTGCCCCTCCGGATAGTATGGCTACTCTTGAAACCGTCCCCGAGTCGGGTCCTGCAGTTGGGGTTTTCATTAAGAGCTGTGCCTCTACTATATTGTCATTAGAAGATGTTGGTGTTGCTGCTGCTGCTTTCAGATGTATTTCTATTGGCAATCTGCAACGGAATTTAATCCAGTTAGCTAGTAGGGTTTATGTCATTAGTTCTGACTGTAACACAAGTTTTAACAGCCTGGGACCGCACCCTTTATAGTTTGGTGATATGAGGATCATTGTCAACGAGGTGACCACCACATTTTTGAGAGAAAGAGCCTTCAGGATGTAGTGCCATTGCTCGCGGTCGTGCTTCTGAGCATCGTCGGAAGAGGAGTCAGTAAGCTCGTGAACACCGTGAGCAGTCACTGTTTTCTTATCTTGACTTTTTCTGTATCTATCTTTGTTAGCGGGATCTCCTGAACGTTCTTTACACTGGATTTTGGGTAGTATGCGCACTCCACTCGAGTCGTTGCGGAGACGATTCGCAGACAGCAGAACGGCCTCAGTCTCGTCCGTCGAGTTTAGTGTTACCCGATGTAACCGGGGTTCGCCGTAGTGCAACGCGTTTGGGTGACGCGAGATTCTTCTTAATTTCGTGGGATAAGCATGAACACCGATTGACGTGCAGATGGAACCCCACTGATTTCGATCGTTCGTCAACCTACCCTTAATTGTATTGCATTTGAATTCGGGGACATTTGTGCATACAATGTTTAGGGCACCATGGTTGCGCCTGGTGGCTACTTTTTTTGGATTTGGAGGCTGAGTATCCAGTGTTATGGTTGAATTTGTGAACGGCACTGGTGTGTGCCATCCGTGCTGCGGCAGTTTTGTTTTCTCTAGTCCGGGCACAGAGGTTGCCGGTGCTCTTTCCGGGGTTTACTTGGCGGCAACCGATGGGTACGTTTCCGGGTTTTTCACCATTGCTGGTTGACTGTAGCATACAGTCTCGAGTGTAGCGAACAGACTACTAGGTGCAGCACACAGTACAGAAGTTGGGGCAGGCGCGCTGCAGGCACTGTTTTTACTTATAGGAGGGAGGGAGAATGGAGTGTATACTGCTGGAGGCTGAGTCGTTGGGGTTGGGTTGGGACGCCTGGCTCGCTTCTTCGGCCTGACTAGGGAATTCGGGGTGTTATTTTCACTCACAAGTGCAGGTCCGTTTCCTCCCATGAGTGTAACTCGGGCGCTCACTAGTTGCTTGACCGCTTCGGTTACTCTTTCACCAATCTTCAGCTGTGTGTTAAATTGGTCAAGGGTGATCTAGTTTGCACCAGTTGCTTGAAAATCTGGCATAAAAATGCCTTGGGACGGAGTTGATAAAAGCGGGACGGTACGATGCAGTCGAACCCGTTTTATTGACCACCCGGTTTATAGCTCACCCCGCTTTACTGCCCAGTTTTTCAAAATACGAATTTTGCTTCTCACAAACATGCTAAATTTTCATCGTCTGCCCATTGCCGGAGTCGTCGCAACGCTTAATTGCCCAGGTGCATGGGCAGTGCTCTTGTCGCTTTATCAATTTTACGCCCCCGTTCCTAGTATCCTTTAATAGGATTACCACATAGCTAGCCAGTCGCATAGAGTCAAGGAAAAGGAAGAGTTCTGTGGCGTTATCGACAGATAAGAAATGGTTACTTAAGTCGTTCAGTACACCAGAAAGCTAAATGTACAGACGGCTGTCGGCAAGTATTCGACGCTATTTAAAACTCCAGAACTGAGCGAAGTCGGGTAATATTTCCACTCCACACTTGTCAGTGCTCTAATGGTTACACACAAGTATGGCCGGTAACAGAAAAATTTGTTCTTGAAGGAAAAGTTGGACGTTTTTGAGAAACATAAAATTTAACCACCAGGAATCCCGCAGGGCAAGTTGTCGGTTGGTGTATACATTTCGCCTCCTACCCTAACCAAGTTGATTCTCAGCGAATCGGAAATTTGGTAGAATTTGTCGCATGGCACTGCAAGCTATCGGAAAAGGTAGCGATGTGAAATGGATGAAGAAGTTGAAATTGCATCCAATGACTGAATGATACTGGTTGGTGAGCACAGCCAAACGGTTACATGTTATACCCTCGCCCTGAAGGTTATAAGGTACAATGCAGCAATACGTTCGATCTTACTGTACGGTTGCGAAACCTTTCACCTAAGGTCAGTGGACCTATAGAGGCTAATTACGTTCGACCATCGGTGCCTTCGCAGTTTGGCTCACATCTGGTGAGAACACCGCGTGAGTAACCAGCGTATTCAACGCCATGTTCACCGCACAGGAAAAGGAAATTAACCGCTCAGCACCGTTATTTCACGCACAAGGCTCCGATGTCTCGACCACGCGTTACGCATGCCAGCATATCGACTCCTGCGACGTGCGTTGTTTGCTCACCGGAGGTGTAGATGAAAGAAGAGGAGGGGTGGCCAAGCGATGACTTGGTCGAGAGTTATGAAGGCCCTCACTTCAGAGCTTGCCTCGCTTGGAACGGCACGGCTCCTTTGTTGGGGTCCAAAAGACGGTGAACTTGTTTGTCTGGATACACTTGCTGACATGGCAAGGAGCCGACCTCAGTGGCGTTCCTGCTGTGATTATCTTTGTCCCTCCTCATCCCATTTAGCCTCCCCCAACCACGATCTCATTTCGTAGCGTAATATAATTCTACCTACTAATTTTCTTGTTGCCTAGCAGTCGGCTATTAGCTTACCGGAACCGTACCCATCCGTAGCTGGTAGCTCAGCTGGCATGCAACATTTGTATTTATTTTCCTTTTCCTTTATGTATTTCGGCACAGTAGCTGAGGTGTTTCCAACCTCTAGCGAACGGGTATAATGATGATGATGATGCAACAGGCCCGCTTCCGAAGAAAAGGCGGAAGACTGCGGGGAAAGACGTGGGCAACCTTTTGCTGCCACAGAAGGATGTTGTAATGGTGGAAGAATGGAAGTCAAATTATGTATAAACATGCGCCTTGACCAAAAGTGTTCACAGTTATAGTGGTCTGTGAAAACTGGCTGAAAACTTGATTGCCTGAACGTTTAAACATATTCGATGATGACAACGCATACAATACAGACGAAACAGGCCTAGTTTACCAACAGCTCCGGAGAGCTCTTTGATAATTTCTGCCACTAAACTCAGCGGATCAAAAAAGCCATGCATAAGACCACTTCCCTGTGCTGCTCGCATGTCCGACACAGATAATTGCAAACTGGTTTCAATTGGAAGAACTAAGAAGCCTTGAATTGTAATGGTGTGAAAGTGGACACAAAAATTTTGGATGATGAAAGAACTATTCATTGTGCGAGTCCTCGAATCGGACAAGAGCTGGGCCAAAGTGACCGAAAAGGTATGTTACTCTTGGATCATCGTACAGCGCATCCACAGGCTGAATGCCTGAAAAAATTAACTGGAATTATTTCCGGCAAACACCACTAGCAATCTTCAACTCATGGACCAAACTGTGATTAGGAATCTGTAAATTCGATACAGAAAGAAAATTGTGGACAGAATTCGTTATCACATCAAAAACAACCTGTTATCTGGCTGATCATCGGCGGTGCATGTCAGCGCCAAGATTTCTGTGCTCAATGCATTTAATTCGTTACAAGAGGTTGGAGACAGGCTACTGGTGCAACAATAAAAACTTGCTTTCAGCATGCTGGCTTCAGCCCACTGGCATCCGATGCACTTTCTGATGAGGTCGTCATCAATGAGGACGACATCAGCGCTTACACAATTTCAGTCAACAATGCAGGAGAATTCGTTGCCATCGAAAACTATGTGGATTGCACTTCAGATCTGACAAATGTTGAATTGGAAATGGTCCGTAAAATTTTAGAGGACCGACTAGAACAGAAAGAAGGCAACGACTCGGAGTACGATGTGCAGGATGTCTCCGTGAGTAACAGCAATCCGCGAGCCTCGCATTCAAGATGCAATTATTGTGTGAATGATTTGTATAGCTACGGACATTTGCCTTAGCTAGGCAAAGATTTCTTGTCCAAATTGGAGTTCATCAGTGCAAAGGTGACTTGAGTAGCAGCGCAAACTAAGGTGCAGCTGATGATGAATTGTTTTCCCTGAAAAAGTATACATTAGCGTCAGCTTCTTTAGCTATCCAGGTAAAATGAGTTATGGGACACGTTTTAATTAAATGGTCAAGCTCTTCTGAATAAATGTCTCCTGTATGTTTCGATTACAAGTACGCATTTTACACGTCGTTGCAATGCAAGTGAAATACTTTACAATAATTCAATAGCTGGCACTCTTTTGGTAAAAATGGTAATATCGGTTCATTGCCCACGGCTTTATTGCCCCCTTTCGAAATATCCCGATGGTGGGAGATAAAGCGGGTTCGAATAACGCGATAGAGGCTATATGCTTCTGCCCAATATGCAATTCTAACCCGGTTGTTAGCTGTCTAAATGTGCTAGTGCAGCAGTGTAAAAGATTAACAGAAGCAGTCGAGCACCTGGTTTGCGCCGGGCTTACACCTAGGGGAGGAAACGAGCCTGCACTTGCATATGAAAATAACACCCGGAATTCCCCATTCAGGCCAAAAAGGAGAGCCAGGCGGCCCGACATTACCCGGACGACGCAGTCTCGATCAGTACCAAATCCTTTCTCTCTCACACCCATTAGTAAAAACATTGTCTGCAGCGTGTCTGCTTCAACTTCAGTACAGTGGGTTACACCTAGTATTGTGTTTGCTATACAGAAGACCCTAAGCTGCAGTCAAACAGTCATAGTGAGGAACCAGCTAACATATGCATTGCTTACCGCTAAGCAAACTCCGGAAATAACACCAGTAACCTTGGTGGTCGGATTAGAGAACACTAACATGTCGCAACACGGATGGCCCCATCAGTGCCGTTCACAAGTTCAACAAAAGCACCGGAAACTAAGGCTCTAAAACGCATAGCCACCAGGCGCAACCACGGTGCCTTAACCATTGTACGCACTAATGTCCTCGAATACAAATCCAATACAGTTAAGGGTAGGCTGACAGACAATCGAAATCAGTCGTTGTCCATGCTGATCCCACAATATTAAAATGCATCTTGTGTCACCCAAACGTACCGCACTTCAATGGAACACGGTTACTTCGGGGGACACTGAACTCGGTGGATGAGACAGAAGCCCTTTAGCTGTCCGTGCATCGACTCTGCAACACATCAAGTGGATTGTAAATACTACCTGAAATCCCGTGGAAGGGACGCGCAGCGTATCCACTTCACAGAGAGAGAAACAGCAAAAGTGATGCTGGCAAACTGTGATCGCGCACAGAGATCCTCAGCGTACTGACTTCTTTTCCCACGATGCGGAGGTACACGACCGGGAGCAATGGCACTACATCCGTGAGGCTCTGTCTTTTGAAAATGTCCTCTTTGCCACGTTGACAAGCATCGTCTCACAGAACTATGAAGATTGCGGTCCCACGCTGTTACAATTAGTGTTGCCATCAGAACTAACAATACAAACTCGTCTAGGGAACTGGACAAAATTCCGTAGCAGTTGGCCAATAGAAATTTATCTGAAGGCATCAGGAACGCCTCTGCCTTCTAATGACAACTCAGTGGAAGCGCAACTCTCAATGAAAACACACATTGTAGGACCTGAAACGGTGACGGTTTCAACAGTAGCTATAACCTCCGGAAGCATACAGCAGCGCAAGAGTAAACATCGATATCCGGGCAATTTGATACTTGAATATCTACCGCATTTGTCTCGAGAGTCTGAAACCCATGAAAAAAACCATTTGCCGCCGTCGGTCGAGCTAAACGCACTTTCTTCATCCATTCCACCCAACGCACATTTGGTCTCCGAGAAGCTGGCATACATATACACAGATGTCCAAGGTCAACTCAGCAAATTAGATGAGTTAAGACTGACACGTGTCAATAGCTTGGGACCTCATGGCTATCGCGAAAACGTGTTTGCGCTGGGAGATAATAGACGCAGAAATCGCGCTAACAGGTATGTCTGCTCTCCAGAACGCTCGAGCCAGCAAAGTTGGTGTGTGGGAGCCCACTACATGCGTAACAAGTTGCAGTTCGAACCCATACACGATTCGGAAACCGATGTACCTAACACCATGTGGTGCTGCTTCCGGCTGAAAGAGAGAACGATCTTGGTCTAATGGTTGTTGTTTAGCGCTCACCAACGTCTACACCTGAGATGGACCGCAACTTGGTGGCTGCATTGAAGCTGGTGATAAAAAGGAAGTACAGTCACGTTCTATTCGCCAACGATTTCAACTTACATGCTCTAGAATCCCAGGCCACAGAAGAAGAGCAATTCAAAGCAGACCTTGTCTGAGGTTTTCCGCTTTGTGGCTACGTCACCTCGCCCTCCAGGTTCAGGGGAAATAACAGACCATCCATTTTGGACCGAATATGCACTAATGAAGAACTGATGATCGAGAGTGTGCTAATTGATACTTCGCTACGCCACAGTGCTCATACGACTTTGCATTTCACGTACACATGCTATGCAAAATCTCCCCAGGACCGAACTCAAACAACACGAACCATAACCAGTTTCGTCACCTTAACCCGACTACTTGAAGCGATTGGCTGCAGTTTCCTAACCGAGGATGCATCCGTTATTAAGTCAGTAAGTTTAACAACCTGCTTAGTGGAGCATGGGAAAGCACGACTATCAGTTCGAGAAGCATGACGTCGTTTATACGGAGTCAGACACCCAAACACATGGTGCTGTGCAACGCGGCATGGTATACCCACAAAACCGATCCGAGTCCGAATACCTGGAAGGCGTAGGTTTTCCGCCATAACCACTGTAGCCAATTAGCGCGCGAGCACAGAGTAGCTTATCAACATGCTTTGGCCGTGCGATTAACTTCAAATCCTAAGCATCTGTACAATCAGGTGATCAGCCTCCGCAAATTGAAAAGTGGATTCCCCCCTCTTCAAACAGCGGATTGTCTAACTCAGACTGCTACAGAAGCGTCGAATATCTTTCTACAACAATATGTACCAACGTTTCATTGCATTCCGTTGTCTCTTGAATCTTTGGAATCTGTGGTGACCACACCGGGACCCACTTATATAAATTTTACGGCAGACAAATGAGAAATCTGCTATCCAAGTGCCTGCACGCCTGTCCAGGAATTGACGACATCCGCCGACAGACGCTTGATGTGGCGGCTAGTATTTTGGCTGAACATCTGGCGCGGCTGCTGCAGCACTCCCTTGAAAAGCAGCGTGTGCCTGAACTGTAAAAACACGGAATAATAACACTTGATTACAAAGTGGGTGGTAGTTGCGTCCTCGATAATTACCGACCAGTTATTCTACTGCCAGTTCTTTCAAAAGTTATGGAGGCTATCATTGCCAACTCCCGCATGTCTTATCTGGACGGCTTTGATTATACTGGTAAGCAGCAACACGGCTTCCGCCAGAATCGGTCGTGCACAACCAATCTATTGTTAGCACGAGACAGCTAGACTGAAACTATGGACACTGGTGCAGGATTTGATGTGGCTTACCTTGATTTCTCTAAGTTATCTGACCGGCTAGACCATCTAATCATTCGGACCGTCAATCTTCCGCCAAATATTTCCTACTAACCTACGCCCACATGTTGAATATACAATTCAAGCATGGCACCCATGGCTAAAGCGGGATCTCACGACCTTGGTCATTCCACAACATCGGGCGAGCAAGAGTGTCAAGGAGCTGCGCCATTTGACATACGAACAGCGCCTCAGAGTGATTGTCATTTTCAGTAGACGTTATCACCGCTCGCGTGATGACCTAATCATGGTTTGCCGAATATTAAAAAATAGTCATCACCCAGCCACTACCCTATTGAAGCTGAGTCACAACAGCCAACCGTGAGGTCTTTATCCCAACTTGGCAGAACAATAAGGTCAGTTAAAGTGTCCAAGTAACTGCTTCTCGCTGCGTGTTGACCACACGTGGGATACACTTACAGAAACTGTTATTTGAGCCCTTACGTTAGCCTTGTTCAAAACATGTGTCGACATTGCACTGGCCACACTATACCATATCATGTAATCCAAACGACCCACACAAACAGCAGAAAAGCCATAACGGACCAGCCCACCTCCATTTTTGCCCGGAAATCACAGACAATGACGTCGGATAGTACGTAAAACGAACGGGAACGCTGTATTCAGCGAGTTCGCATTTCACACCTGTTCACTATTTCCTATTGCCATGTTTGCCTTTATTTTTCTCACCACTAAACCAGCATTCGGCGGGACATGTCAAGCTTTGGCGTTTTAAATGCGCAACATACCAGTGAACATTGACATGGACTTTTTGAAAGCCTTCGATCACTTGGATCATAGAATCCTCATGCACAAACTGCAGTTCTACGGCGTCGGTGATCTAGTATTAGGAGGGGTTGGTCCTTTACTCCGGGAACGGCCTCTTGTAATTTAGAATCCGAACATATCTGTCAAGCCCGATTTGAGTGGAGTGCGACATACTGCAGTGTTCGGTACTTCGAGGTCGCTTGTTCTTAGTTTTCAGCAATGAGCTGGCGAGTGCTATGGCCTCAAAATGTTTGTTATTCTCTCATGATGTTAAAATATAGCGGGCGATAAAGTGAATGGACGACCACGAACTCCTCCAACGCGACATCGATGAGGTCGCGCATTGCTCGGTGAGGAATGTAATGTCATTCGATGTGCATAAATGCCACGTTGTCCACCTCAGACATCGACAGGCCTATATTAACAAACTTGGGACTCACGATCTGCATACATGACCTCAGGAAAGTGACTTCGGTGTGCTGGTGCAGGACGACCTCGGTTGTTCCAGAGGGCTCTAATCCGCTTCACAAAGAAGCTTCATGCATGTTGTTCTCTTGCGGGGAGCATTCGGGAGTTTGGATTCATCCATCTTCTCTCAGGTGCTTAATGCTTACTTGCATCCCTACATCAAAGCTTGGCATCCTTGGCCAGACTGTAACCATGCAGCCCTAGACGTTCCCCAACGTCCAGCAATGAAAGTTGTCAAGGGATTGTTCAACCTTGCTTACCAGCAACGACTGATGACACTCGGAGTGTTCAGTGGATGCTACAAGTGGCTACGTGGGTTGAAGAACTCAGTCCCTCAGGTGCAAGCTTTTAGTCAGCAAATTCTTCGGCGAAAAATAAAGGACGTTTGGCAAGCCAAAAGGCCCGATATAAATTGCACGTTCAAATCCATAACTAACGGCCTTCCTGAGTCGATGAGGATTGTCCATTGCTTCAGTGAGACAAACAGTGAATCACTCACACGAACATCGGCCAATCCGAGTCCAGTAATCGAATTCGTTACTTCCGCCTCCCGTTGGCTGTCTGGCTCTGTCGGTTGGTCCGTGCGCTCACTATGTGCTGACATTGCAAACAAAACGTGGAGAAGTTATATTTGTCTACCAGATACTGAGCAAGCCCAATCACGTATGACACCAACTATTGAAATTCTGCCCGAACGCCAAACTCCTAGGCAATAGCCTGAAACTGAGAAAACAACACAGCCGTCTCGAGTGTCCACGGAATAAGTACTCCTTTCGGGTCTTCTAGTGCTAACTTACGGGATATGTTAAGCCAGTACATTTTATCCATTGTAATGCATTGTTCCATTGTTCTATTATAACTTGTGGTGTTTCTCGTGGTAGCGTACAAGGTCCACTAATGTTCTTATTGTATGTTAACGATGTGTTGGATTGCAGCTCCCAGGGGAGGTCACCTCGTTTTACTGACGATTTCAAAGTAGACTTCTTACTTGATGTGAGTTCACTAAACACTGATCTGTCTCGCATTCTTTTACTAAAAATTATGTTTACACTTTTCCCGTTTCTTCTATCGCTGTCGCTCTTAATTCATTTTTTGAACCTATCATTAAAAGGGGCCACTAAAGGTGTTGAAACAGTCTAAAGGATTAGGACGGAAATTCGTCGATAGATCTATCCTGCTCCGTAATTAAAATATGCATAAATACAGCGCTGAGTGCCACTTCATCACTAACAATATCAGGGAAAATAATACTCGGTGGTATAAGCTTCTGATTGACGGTTCAAGCCGCTGGTTTTCATGGGTTCGAATCCTGATGGATCCGGTGAATGCGCGCTACTGATGATGCCCGACAGGCTAAAACTGCAGTCTATATCATTTCCCGACCAAATTGTCCTCTTGGGCAACAGAAATAATCTGATGGGGAATGCAACATGAGTGTACTCAATTAATTCGTTCCGTGCGTACGCCAGTCACTTGTGCAGGTGTGTAGGTGTGCGTGTATATCCCGTCACCTTCAGCCCATTGGACCTCAGACGCAGAGGGGACGCTTCAGCTCCTACGTACGGAACAAATTAATTGAGTAGATTCATGTTGAATGCCCCCTCAGATTATTTCTGTTGCCCAAGAGTACAACTTGACCGGGAAATGGTGTAGTGCTTTTCTGGGCAAGTGGACGACTATCTGCTTTGGCAGTTGGCTGCAATAAATCTCAATTAAGAATAGTAATCTCCTGAAAAACCTGAATAAAATCAACGTGGGCGCAGCACGTTCCGCGCCTCAAATCCCTGCAACTTAATGAGCGATGAACAATTATGTATCACGGGTAAAAGGTATGTGCTTGACATGTCCCTGGTTGGAGTACAAATTAAAATGTGTAGAATCGTCGAATAAGTAAAGCGTTATTTTAAGCGTCTACCTAATAAAATGCACTGCTGCATAACGATAGCTTGAACTGGGAATTGGTTGTTCGCACACAAAATAGTGAAGAGAGCTGTTATATTTCAGTGAGTGCGTGAGAAATATAAAAGGGGACGACAAGCTTTACTAGTGCGTTGCTTCATTTGCCAGATGAGTTGTATTTATCCAGCTTAGATACATGCATGATACTCGCAGAGACCTTCTGCATGCATCCACACCACCACGTTGCGGAGAGGGCCGTTAGGCACATGGTTAGGTTCGCGTTATTTCGCCTTCCAAGTGAAACATCTAATAATGTAAGTTGGATAGCGTGTCATCAAGGCATTTTTTGAATAGCCTTAACACAGGAGCAAGGGGGATGTTAGTCGGAAGGGCATTCCAGGCACGGGACACACCGAGGGAGAAAACGTTTCGTCGACAATCGACTGTAGTGCATAGCCAGTATAAACTAATGGCCTCTCAAGTTGGTATTTTGGCTCAGCTGCAACAGATTGCGACATGGGTGAGTTGGGTTTGTCAGTATTATGTAAACCAGGATTAGGTCTCCTCGCTGACGTCGATTTGCGCCAATGTACAAACTCAGGGACTGCAGTCTGCTTTGGTAGGAGGGATGAAACAATCCTATAACGAGTTTGGTCGTTCTACGCTGTGAAGATTCAAGTTCATCTAGGTAGCGCTTGCGCCAGGGACGCAAGGCCTGGATCGCAGATTCCACGTGAGGCCTCAAGTAGGTGTTCCGTATTTGCGGAAATATTGTGGGCTCGAAATATCTGAAAGCCCTCCGTAAGAGACAATGACGTTAAGTTGCTCTTTTCGACGCCTTTTCAGTCTGTCTCGAGCAGCCATGATCGTCCTGCACCATCATCCCGAGGTAGTTTCCCTGGGAAGCACGTTGCAGCTGCTGCTCCCCAAGTCGATATTAATAGTTAAGCTGATGGCATACGCTTACGGCGTTGCACTTGGTCACGTTGAACTGGAGCCGGTTATCGGATGACAACGCATAAACCATGTCGAGATCGCTCTGCCATGTCGTGTGATCATCCCCTGTCCGTATTAGTATTCGTGCAAAATTCACCCAGAGAAAACACTTATAACACAGTAATCCTGACGCAAAAAGTAGTATCCAGTA
Organism: Dicrocoelium dendriticum; assembly: GCA_944474145.2. Lineage (NCBI taxonomy): Eukaryota > Metazoa > Platyhelminthes > Trematoda > Plagiorchiida > Dicrocoeliidae > Dicrocoelium > Dicrocoelium dendriticum. The sequence goes on along the minus strand of OX104059.1, from coordinate 77,711,702 downwards.
CGATAAAGCAAAAGCCGCGGCGTTCGTGGGTACAGCCGTACTTTGTTCTCTGCCTACAGTACGATGGTCGGAATATTAGGGTTATACAATTGCCAAGTTCTGTAAAAGACATTCTGTTAATCAGTGCTCTACTGCTGGGTATGGTTATCGCGAACAAGGACCATGTACTCTCAACGTTTTCATTAGCCATGCAAAGGCATCGGATTTGTGCATCTATTTATCTTATCCCTCACGAGCAAGACATCTATGCATTTAAGATACATACCGATAATTATTGGTTCATTTAATTATCTTAAGAACCTCGACGGCTGCTGCGACAATTGTAAAAAGGAAATTTGTTATCAAATGGCAACACCATTTGTGTAGTCTCTGACCACTTCACTGTCAATAAGCAGATCACCGCTTACCCAATGTCTTACAGCACATGATCCAGTAGTACACTACATAAATACTTCGAATTGCGAAGATGTAGCATAATCTGGGTCAGATCGGTCATCGGCTACATTTGAAACTCGACGCTACTTACAGTATCCAGTCTTTCGCAGTATAAGTTGGCGCTCAAAAAATGTTAAATAAAAGCTGCTTCGTGGTGCTCAGTGTTGCGAACTTGAACTTTGGACTTTTGAGGCGAGCTCTCAGCACATTTGAGCGACGGCTAGTACCAATACTGATCAACTCCTATATTCGCCCTCACGTTGAATATGCAATTCAGGCCTGCTGCCAATGGTTAAAAAGAGATATTTGTCTATTGGAACAACCCCAAAGAAGAGCCACAAAGGCAACACATGGACTGTCCGGTCTAAGTTACGAAGTGCATCTTGGTGTACTCGGTGTGTGCTCATCAGATTACCGACGGCTTCTCGGAGATCTTATTCTCACATACCGGATATTAACTGAAAGCGAGCATCTATCTACATCCTTGTTGAGCCTAGCCCCTTACAAAAGTGGCCGAGGCATCCGCCTGAAACTATTAAAGCAACAATGCCGTCTGAATTGTAGAAAGTATTTTTACTCACTCAGAATCTGTTCTTACTGCAATGCATTACCAAACTATGTGGTAAACGCACCAACATGACGATGTGCGAAAGACCTTAGACTTTCATCTTAATGATAAACGCCACACAACAGTTTGATAAATTGCAACGGTTTAATCACAGATACTTCACGTTCCACGTTGGAACATTTTGATTTTAATTTTCCTTTGCATATCCATGCTGTGGGTGTTGTAAATGTATGCTTTCTCTCCCATCAAACACTATTGAACTACCGAAAGGAAGCGTGACGAAATAACAATACAATAAGTAAGACACCCATTTCCTAATCAACTACTGGAATCGTTCACATTTATCTTTCGTTGTAGGTTCACACAACTCCAGCTATATTCTTGGTGGTTTCATGAGTCCAAACGTAACCAAACTAAACCCTATAAAACTATACCCCTTTTCGTTAATCGCAGTACCGGGAAGTAAGAAGGTGGCTTCGGTATTGGCCTTAAGTGTGTGCGTCAAATATTCACACTCCTCCAAATCTTCGAACACCGTCACACCTACCCAATGTCTAAAATACTTGCATTCTTAGACGTCCGTGCTGCATTGGATCAGATTGATCGACTTGCGCTGTAGCGTTGTTTGCTAAGGAAGGGAGTCTCAGAAAAGTACTATGCTATGCTACGCGCACTCTATGTCCACATCTCCGACAGAATGAGGATGTCTGTCAAGCTCTCGTCGTCTTTTGCTGTAAATAGCTGTTTACGACGAGGATGCCTTATGTCCCCTTTGCTCTTCACTGGGAGGTTGTCAAACTTTTGGCCTACAACTACTGTCGGTCAAGCGATCGACTGATTAAGATTATGCAGATTACATCGCCTTACTTAATGACGCCTCACAGAGTATGTAAACCGTTCTAAATTGTTTGGCGATTGAGGAATCTATTTTCGGTCTGTGCATGGCCATCTCGAAGAGTAAGGAGCTGCTCCAGGATTGGCACTCGAGGGTTCCCGTGGTCACTCTTGAAGGTACACAGCTTGGACAAGAAGATAGTTTTGTCTATTTGGGCAGCTGCCTGTCTGTTAGTGGCTCTAATGAGTAGGATCTTTCTGTCTGCATCTTCAAATCTCCATCATCATGCGTCAACCTGAAGTACTTGTGGTATCATCGGGTTGTCTCCCTAATGGTAAACGGTCACGTGTGCAGTGCCATTGTTCGGGTAGTGTTGCTATATGGAAGTGAGTCGTGGCCAGTTCGCCTAGATGATAAGTGCTGGTTCTAGACTTTTGACAATGTGCGCTTGAGGATGAGTGCTCGTGTGTGGTGGCAGCATCGTATTTCCAATGCTGAAGTCAGACGTGGTGTCCTAGTAGAAAGCAATAAACCCCACAACAAGCTGGTTTTGCTACCTCATATAAGACGACTCCGTCACATCCTGCGTATGTCAGTTGAGCCTTTGTCGGGATAAGGTGAAAACAGCAAGAAAACCAAATGGTTTGGCAACTAATCGAATACCTTCGATTCTGCATTGATTTCGAAGAGTCCGCTGCCTTCCATTTTCTCAAGTGCTTGTCAAAACGCGGTTTTGCCTAGGAGGCTGCTATTTTTAACAGGTGACCTACGTTTTCTAGAACACATAGGCCATTAAGCAACCAAAATTCGGCGAGGTCTGGCGCAGTTGTACAGTGTTTTGGCGGCGTTCTGGCCACACTATAGCTACGTTTGTCGACGTTTGTGTAAAGACGTTTGTCTCGTTCTCGATCCTCGGTATTCTGATGTTGCTTTGCCTAAGCTAGAGGTCTTGCGGATGATTTTGGGTGTTTAAATCTGAATTGCGAGAAAACTTGTAGCTCCAACACTGACGACGGACAAGCAAGAAATTGTTGCGAAGTACTCCGCTGAACATTTTCAAACCCTTACTTATGAATGGAAGGATTTTGGTGAGTATTTTTGTTCGTCGCAATCAGCCGACAATTCAGATATGTCGACCATTCCATTCATAAGTAATACCAATTCGCCCGTACGGATTGCACAAAATGCTATGTCGATTCATAGCTGCCGTAACCGGGAAGTCCTGACGCCGGAAGGCCGACCGCTGTCATCTGCATGGCAGGTGCCTGCATGGCAGTGGAGGATGCGTCGGGCTATATCGCATTTAGCTAACAATTCATGATAGTCAGATACCGTCCTCCATGGCGCAGTTGCATAAGCTGCGGGCTAGTTGGCAAGAGCCACTAGCAGTCATGGGTTCGATCCTCCGCAGAGGACCGAAGGATGCGCACCACTGATGAGCCCCAATAGGGCGAAACGGCCGTCTGGTGCTTTTCCGGAAAGCTGGTCGACATATCTGAATTGTCGGCTGATTGCGACGAACAAAAATACTCACCAAAATCCTTCCATTCATAAGTAATACCAATTCGCCCGTACGGATTGCACAAAATGCTATGTCGATTCATAGCTGCCGTAACCGGGAAGTCCTGACGCCGGAAGGCCGACCGCTGTCATCTGCATGGCAGGTGCCTGCATGGCAGTGGAGGATGCGTCGGGCTATATCGCATTTAGCTAACAATTCATGATAGTCAGATACCGTCCTCCATGGCGCAGTTGCATAAGCTGCGGGCTAGTTGGCAAGAGCCACTAGCAGTCATGGGTTCGATCCTCCGCAGAGGATCGAAGGATGCGCACCACTGATGAGCCCCAATAGGGCGAAACGGCCGTCTGGTGCTTTTCCGGACAGCTGGTCGACATATCTGAATTGTCGGCTGACTGCGACGAACAAAAATTTTCAAACCCTATTTTGCAGCTACACTCCAAGCTGAAAGCAAAAGAAAACTGTTTGAAATTTGACGTAGTGTTTGCACGTGCAGTCAAACGGAGTATCTACGCGGGACATGCAGACCGTTTTAGTTTGTCCTCTTACGAATTCAATCACTGAATTTCATTTTGATGCTGATTCTGCATCGAGGCGTGGTTCAAACGCTGGGAGGACAGGTTCCGGACGGATTTCAGCCGTCAGGGGGATTCATAGTGAGTGCGCCTTTTGCTCCGCAAGCTTGTTACCAATGGACATTCAAGATTTGTCGACCACATCGTACCCAAAGAGCCGGAGGACATTAATCTGGACGAAGCAGTGGCAATACTGAAAGAAATTTATGTTGAGTCAATATACTTTTTAGCATTCGCTACCAACGTCTAATAATGTTTAGCGGGATAAGCACAATTACGGATCACTAGCAGACATGGTTACTTATGAATTTGAGCGTTTCAATTCACGCTGTTTGACGGATAAATTGTATAACTATCTCATGTTTGTCAGTGCTTTGCAGTCCCCACGCGTCGCGGAACTCCGCACTCGGCTCCTTACTAAGTTGGATCGAGATCTTGATTTGTAATTGAAGTCTCTTGTAGACGAATGCAAACGACTGACCACTTTGAAACACGACACCACTATGATTGAACGGAGTCGGCCTACCGTTGCCCATACTGTTCATGCGATGCAAAAGACACTAAATGTTGGCTCGAACAAGCCGTTCAACAGCGCGCCGAACAAGCCGCCTACACCTTGTTGCTCATGTGCTGAATGGTATTTTGCACGTTACTGTCCATTTGAGAGTCATATTTGTGGTAAGTGACATAAAAGCGACCACAAGGAAGATTTTTGCCACCAGTCCCAGTTAAGAAATGTGAAGTAGTCCTACCGAAGAAGGTGCTTCAGAAGGCCTGACGCAGAAGCATTATGGCTGGTTGCCGATTTCCACAGTAAATTTAGATCGTGCCGCAGATTCATCACGGTGCTTATCAATGGGATCCCAACCAGGCTGCAGGTTGCTACGGCCTCAGACATAACCATCATTTCTAAGAACACCTGAAATCACCTACATTGGCCGAAAAGGGTTGAAGCCAACAAGGTTGCCCACAAAGCATCCGACTGAGTGCTGCATTTGGTCGGAGAGATTACCTGCAAAATTGTATTCAACCGAGTGCAACAGTCCGGAGCTTGTTACTGGTCAGACCGGCCAAACTTGAACCGCGTAGGACTTGACTGCATGGAATACTTGCAACTGTTTGACGTCCCAGTGAATCGGATTAGCAATCGTGTCCAAACAGATCCAGACCATGCATAATTGTCGATAAAAAATATGTCGAGAAAGTTAAAGCAGAACATTTCCACCTCGTTTGAACATGGGCTCGGTCACTGCACTAGTTTCAAAGCAAACTTGTGCCTCTGCGAAGGAGCCAATGCAGTCTTCAGAGCAATAGGACCGATACAGTATGCAGCTATGTCTGCAATTGATCAGAAGCTCGACCGACAGGAGTGCTCCGGTGTTACCACACCAGTGAACCACACTTCATGGGCTGCTCTGATTGTTGCGGTGAGAAAGCCGAAGGGTAAGGTGTGTCGGCGACGATTTTCAACTAGCCTGGATGCCGCACTGGAGGGACACCAGTACCCCCTCCTGGTACCAGAGGATAACTTTGCCAAGCTGAATAGTGGAAAGTGTTTCGCCAAGCTCGAATTGTCCGCTGCGCTTCTCAAAGTTGATACTGATGAAGGCTCGAGAGAATTACTGACCATCAACGTTCATCGCAGCTTGTATCAATACAACCACTGCCCATTTGGCGTGAAAACTGCATCAGCCACCTTCCAGCAGTTGATGGACACCATGATCGTGGGAGTTACTGGAGTCACTACGTACTTAGATGATATAATTTTGACAGGCCGGACGGCAGAAGGTCTATTTGAGCAGCTCGCTGAAGTGTTTGACGCATCCAGTCATATAGTTTCCGTATCCGTGAAGACAAGTGTACATTTTATTTACAGCAACCATCAAGTTCCTTGGCTACATTTTCAAAAAAACGGTTTTTGTCCTGATCCAGAAAATACCCGAGCTATTCACAACATACATCCACCTGCGGACTTGCAATCCGTGCGTTCATTTTGTGGCTTAATTATTCATTACAGCGCTTTCTGCTCAAACTGCATCGCCTGCTTGCCCCATTGAACAAGTTGCTAAGCAAGCGCCAAACCTACAATTGGACTTCAGAGTGCCAGGTTTCGTTCTTGCGCGTCAAATCACTGCTGGCTGCACACCTACTCCTGACTCACTTTGACCCGTCCCGAAAAACTGTCCTTGCCAAAGACGCCTCCAGTCAAGGGATCTGTGCCGTAGTTTTCCATACGTTTCCGGATGGATCACAGAAGGCAATCAGACACGCCGTCAGAATGCTGACGAAAGTCGAAAGAAACCACAGCCAGATAGTGAAGGAGGCATTAGCCATAGTGTTTACTGTGTAAAAATTACACCAGACGCCGTATGCTCGCCGCTTAAAGCTTCTGACAGATCACAATCCGTTGCTAGTCACTTTCGGCTCGGAAAAGTGTATTCCTATCTACACAGCGAATCGACTCCAAAGATGCGTAATCACTTTGCTGAGCTTTTGAGATCCGTTATCAGCCAAAGGTTTCGATGGGTCAAGCAGATGTGTTGTTTCTTCTCATAATTTCCTATCAGCGTGAACACAATGGTAATCTCATAGCCTCAGTTGAGCAGGAACCCGATGTAAAATTCTTTGTGAGTGAGGCATTAAATCGTCTGCCAGTTACGGCAGAAGCTGTGCGGACCGAAACCTTCAAGATGCAATCCTTAAGAAGGTTACACACATCCACAGAACTATCTGGCGATAGTCGTGTTCCTCTGCCGCAAGACAGCAGTTTTATCAGCGAAAAAGTTTGCTTTCCATTGTGAAAGAATGCACCATGTTTTTGGATGCTGCAAGAAAGAGCGTTGCGGCAGTTCCATACAAGTCATCCAAGGCTCAACCGAATGAAAGCACTTGCCCGAAGTTATGTGTATTGGCCGTTTAAGGAGTGACAACATAAGCAGCTAGCTAGCAATTGAAGCAACTGCACTCCCGCTTCAAGTGCACCACCGAAGATCGAAATCCACTCAAGACCAAAACAGCGGATAGCTTGGATCTGTGTTCATGTTGATTGCAGATCCAATCAACAGCCAGAACTTTCGCATAGTGGTGGACGCTTACAGCAGGTGGCCCGATCGTTCCATATCAGCAGCACGAAAACCAGCGCAATGGTCTCAAGATTGCGACAAGTCTTCAGCTGGTTCGGCTGCTCTGAAACATTGGTGATGGCAAACGGAGCACAGTTTACTCCTGCCACATTCACGGGGTTCTGTAAACGCTGCGCAATAAGACACATACATTCTCCACAATTCCACCCACAGTCGAATGGCCAAGTGGAAAGATTTGTGCATATCTTCGAACGCGCTGGCTTGAAATCAAGGAGAGAGAGACGTAGAAGAGGTGGTCCATCAATTCCTGCTGTATCGATCTACACCAAGTCCACAAACGCCGGGTGGACTATCAACAGCGGAAGCAACAATGAAGCAAAATCTTTGCATGTCATTTGATACAATGCGACCGTCCACAGAGTCCACAGCTGGTGAAACGGATTTCAAGATGGAACGTGAGTTCAATCGGTGACATTGTGCCAAGCGACGTTCGTTTAAATCGGGTCAGCTAATACTTGTACATGGTTACCGGGAAGGAGGATCAAAATGGACTCCAAGCAGGATCCAGTGCAAGCGCTGGAACATCATTTACGGATTGCTGGTAGGAACGTAGGTATGGATACGCCAAGGAAATCTGATACGACAAACCCTGTGTCAACCAAAATCCAGCGAACCTGCCAAGCTCCCACTTGGTCTAATGGCGAACAGTTTCAGTGTGCCTAAAGAGGCCGTGGAAGCACCCTGTCAGCAAAAATTGACACTAGACAGGAGATCTCAGAACCCGAATCCAGAACATTGCAGTTAAGGCGATGGATCTGAAGGCATAGAACACCATTCAGGAGGCTGCAACTCCATCGCAAGCTATTATCATACGCTGCGGCAGCCGTCTCAGGAGGAAAGGTATCCGGGATTTACGTAAAAAAATATCAAGGAAAAGCCTTTATTTTAGCAACTAACCGATTATCTACGATACTGCACTGATTTTGAAGATCTCGGTAACTTCCATTATTTCCCGTCATTGCCAACACACGGAGTTTTGGCAAGGAGTACGCTATGTTAACAGGCAACATTCGTTTTCTAGAAGCCGAAGGCCATTGAGCTACTTATATGTTTGGCGCAGGTCTGGCGTAGTTATACAGCGTTTTGGCGGAGTTCTAGCGATGCTTTGCTTACGTTTGGCGACATTTTTGTTATCAAGTTTGCTCGGTCAAGATCGTTGGACTTCTGAGGTTTCTTTGGCTGGGCTAGAGGTCTTGAGGCGGATTTGGGGTAATTCATTCGGAATATGGACAAAACGTGAGGATCTAGCAGCTCGGTCACATCCTGCGTGTGTCAGTTGAGTTTTCGCCTTATTGCGCCCATTTTGCTCGTACAGGGCTTGGCTGGAAGAGACCGCGTGTTCGTCTGGCGTTCAATTGTCGTTAACATATGAAATGGTTGACTTCACGTAGCAAGGAATTGGATCCACACGCCTGCCTGGTTAGGGACTATGAGACGAAGAGTGCCGATGGCTAGAAGCAATGCGGGATATGGCACGTAGTCGAAACTAGTGGAAGATTTTTGTACATGTTGGTTTAGATTCAGTTGTCTAACGCTTAACAATTGAAAACGACAAAAGATAAGAAATGGCGTGTAGAAAAATAACAAAATCAATTCCGTTCTGCTCACAACGCAATAGCTGAAGTCTGTTGCGCACCTCTAGCTAATGTGCTATAATGATGATGTGGTGAATAAACCCATATTCTTCCTATGAGTTCCATGGGTTTTTTTTTGGCTTCATGCCTTTTTGTTAGACTGTTGTCAGAAGATACATACTATTCCAGATGCCGTCGGTCGCCTCCGCATACTTAGCTTCTTCGCCACATACGCGAGCTTATGCTTCTGCAACTCGGCAACTGCCTTCGTGATCAGATCGCGCCATGCACGCTGATCAACCACCTTCGACTCCCCACACCTAAACCAACTTTAGAAGGTGTTAGTCTCACTTTGATCATGTCCTGGTAAAGAAGCTTCGGTTTTCCCCCATGCCGCTTCACCACGTTCAGCTGACCATATACAGTCGAACCCGCTGTGTTGCCCACTATCTGGAGATCTCAGAAGTGGTCAATAAAGCGGATTGGGCAATTGACCGATATTGCTATCTTTCCCGAAATGGAAACAAGCACTGAATTATTGTACAGTATATTACTTGAATTGTAACATGCTAAGAAAGAGAAAATATGTACTTTTAACTAAAGCCTACAAAAGACGTTTATTCAGAAGAGCATAACTTATGATTCAAAAGTAATAACATTTAGCACATTACCTGAATGGATATGGAAACTGACGCTACTGTATAAGTTTGCTGAGAGAACAATCTAACGTCAGTTGTACATTATTACGTGCAGACACCCCAGTCACTTATGCTCTGATGAAGAAATCTTTGCCTAGCTAATGCAAAATTCCGTAGCTATACAGATCATTCACAGTTCTTTGCCCTTGAATGCGACACGCGCGACTTGATATTACTTACGGAAACATCCGACCCTTCACACTCTGGGTCGTTGCCTTCTTTCTGTTCTAGTCGGTTCAGTAAAATTTCACTGTCGATCTCATCGTCAACTGTTGTCAGACCTGATGTACATTCCACATCGTTGTTAATGGCGATGAACTCTTCTGCAGCCATGACTTGGATTGTGCAAGCGCTGATCTCGTCTTCAGCGATGACGGCATCATCAGAAGGTGTGTCTGATTCTAATCGACTCAAGCCAGCATTCCGAAATCACACTTTTAATGTTGCACCGGTAACCTGTCTCCGACATTTTGAAAAGAACCTAATTGCATTACGCACAGAAATCTTGGCGTTGACATCCACCGCCGATGAGGAGCCAGATAGCACGTGGTTTCTAATGTGATAAGGATTTGGTCCACAATTTTCTTTCTATAATGGGTTCTCAGATACATAATCACACATTGGTCCATGGCTTGAAGGATTATGGCTGTGTTTGCCCGCAAAAATTCCATTTGGATATCTTTTACTCCATCTAACTGTGGATGCGCTGTGCAAATATCCAAGCGCAACATTACTTTTCGGCCACATTAGCCTGTCTTTTTGTCCCATTCGAGGACCCGCTCGTTAAAACGTTCTTTCGACATCCACACTTTTTCTTTAGCTCTGTAATTTACGGGAAGCGTAAGTAGGTTCACAGCAATCAAACATCCTTGTTTCTTACTTATTAAATCAGTACTATATTTCTTTTATCCGTGTCTGACATATTCGAGCAGCGGAGGAAAGTGATCCTATCCATGACTTTTTCGATCTACTGCGCTTGTCGGCACCAAAACACAAAATGCATTCTGTAGTTGCTGGGTAAAATATATTTGTTTCGTCTGCACTGTGTACGTTGTCATCATAAAAAGCATTTAAAAGTTCAGGCAGTTGATTTTTCAGTCACGTTTCACAGATTGCTCTGTCCGCGGAACATTTTCGTCGTATGCACGTCTATACACAATTTGAGTTCTATTGTTCCAGCTTTTCAACCGTCCATCTATGGTAGCACAGGTTTTTCCAAGTCATTCTCCCAATTCTTCTGCCTTTTTCTTCAAAAGCGGGCCTGTAACGGCTTAGTTGTGTTCACGAACCGAGATCATCCAATCTTTCACGGCAGTTTCATCCTCGTTCATTCCACACCGCTTCCTTTTCCGAGCGCTTGACGTGCCATGCGACAAATTGTGCCGGAGTTCCTTTTCACTCGCAATCAACCTGGCTAGTGTAGGACGAGAAATGTGTAAACCACGTGACATTTTAACCTGCGAGGTTCCTGTGGATGTGTTTTAATTTGTTTAAATTTAGGCGGACTTCCCCGAGGGTAAAGCTGTTCCCCTACCAGAGGTGCTACTCCTCCCTGGGCACTCCGTAAGTGCCTTTCTAATCAACTCCAACTTACAATCAAAAGTGGTGATCATATTTATTGTTTGCTTAACATTTGCAGCCTGTAGTTAAGCTATGGGTGGCCGTAAGTAACAGCAGCTGGGCAATCTCGCCGACGTCCTTAACAAGTGACCTAGCGTAAAGTCTTTTACAAGCACGTTAATGGCTTTTGTAAATTAAAGTGCCGAATCCCAGCACTGGTCACGACTGATAGGTGCACGCGGTCGGCAATGGAAGCAGTCGATCTACTACGGTTTCATGTTTCCCACACTTTTGAGCATGTAACGAGAGCAAATATGCTTCTCCTCTCTACCACACCACAGTCAGGTTAATTCAACATCACCTTCACTGTGGAAGCTGTGTTGAATAAATTTTTATCCCTGCATATCCACAATTTTATTGTAGTGGACAACGTTAAACCGAAGGCTCTGCAGACGACAGTCGATGATCTGGCAGAACTGCTGGCTGTTTTCTAACAAAATGTCAACCGGCGCAGCAAATTCTGCCAGTATGAAAACAAAGGAACATCACTCGTATTCGTAATGGAGGTAGCCTCACAAACCCTACCATTCATCCAGAAATATACTATCTGTGCGTTCCAAAGCCATGGAATCAATGGTCGCAGACGTGTTCGTGGAAAACCCCAACTTAATAGCCACAGAGCGACATGGCTTCCGTCAACAGCACTCATGTTATGCAAACCTGTTAATTCCGCGCAATTGCTAGACTGACTTAATTGATGCTAGAGCAGCAGTCAATGTCATCTACCTGGAATTCACAAAAGCATTCGGTTACTTCGGTCATCGAAATCTCCTTCGCAAGCATTGGCAACCCAATCTTAAGTTGGACAAAGAAGTTTCTGTGCGAACCACAGCTGGGGGTGAGAGGCGGGGAGTCTCCCTCCGATGTAGCTGATGTGGACTGCTGTGTACCACAAGACTCGATGCTGGAGCATTGCCTATCCTCGCTTTTCACAAACGATGTAGCGAGATCAAATTGCTTTAGATTTCCTAATTTTCGCAACCGACATCATGATATGCCGTATGATCTGAGAAACGGATGACCACGAATGGCACTACTGCGATCTTCAAACGATTTCGAATTAGTTATTTCAGAACGCCCACCATTCAAGGTAGACAAATGTCGTGTCTTTCGCTTACGTCATAGACATGGCTAGACTTATTTGCTTTGGAAATCCAAATTACAGACGAGCTCCCATGAAGATGACTGTGGTTTGCTCTTATACGGTGACCTCAACTGTTCAAAACCATCTGAAACAGGTCCGAAAAGTGACAATCAACTTAGCTACCCGCTACGCGTTGCACACAAGAGCGTTGACCTCACGATCTTCTCATTGATACACAATTCTTATGTGCACTCTCTCGTTAAGTACGCCATCCAAGCTTGGCAACTTTGGTTGAACAGTGAGTTAGGGTGATTAGGAGTACGGCAAATCAGGGCAAAAAGATTGTCAAAAGCCTATGCAGTCACTCTTACTGGAGATGGCTGAATTTTCTGGGAGTCTGCAGCAAACTCTACTGAAGACTACGATGTGATCGTACATTAGCGTACCAAATATTGAGTGACACTAACCGCGTATGCCGTCCTTTGCTGCAACTTAGCCACAACACGAAGCTATGAGGCAACGGTTTGCAACTGAATGATATATATATATATATATATATATATATATATACGCACAAACGGTGGTAGCGATATTTTGCCTCCGGAATCATGGCTGGGTAAAAAAACTGTGTTATTAGTAAGAAAATAGCAACAATAAAACCCATTTTAGTCCAGTTTACTTCTCACAGTTTTTGCAAATTTTTTAATGTTTTGGGAGGAGGAAGGAGGGCATTACTGCCCACCGACGCACACATCCGCCACTGACATCGATCTTGAGTCATGGCTTCCAAGGTATTCAACCAGTGAGAATTCCCATCTCTCAGACCCCAACCAGATAGTCGGAAACAACCGGCCGTGGCCAATTGTTTCGTCACCTTTTTCTCGCCGCTGCTCCGATTTGCAGCCTGTCCACCAGACCAGCTCTTCCAGTCCTGTCCAGCAACTGCAAACCATGCACGACGCGGGTAACGCTGAAAAAGCATGCGCAGTACGTGTCCCAGTCATTGCAGTTGATGCAATGAGACGAACTCTTCGAGCGAGTGGCTTTCTCGTCCAAAGACACGCTGTTTAACTTCAAATTGATTACGTGGTGCCTTTACCACACGCGGGCAATGGACGGCAGACAGCGGGGCTCGAAGACGGATAGCCTGCGCAAGTCATCTTTACGAATGGGTCAGGTCTCGTCTCTGTACAACAATACAGCACGAACAGTTGCACAACAGACTCATCCTTTTATAGAGAGACGGAAGTAGTGGCTACGCCACGAGTGGCTCAGACTAGAAACTCGCGACGTGCTTTTGAGATATGCATCGATATCTCGTCTCCAATAACCCCGCTAGAGGTGATTCAACTTCCCAAGTACGGAAAGCTCTCCACAACCTCCAGTGCTTTCCCACCAAAATTAAGTGCAACCCCAGGCACCTGCCAGTCTTGGAAGAGAGCCTTGCATTTAGATGACGAAAAGTACATACCATACTTTGATGCTTCAATCTTAAAGCGGTTTAGTGCAAGTCGGGCGACATGTAAGTCGTTATCTAACAAGATGATATCTTCTGCGTTATCCAAAGCAACTACTCTACTACCTGGGTGAAGATTAACGCCAGCGTTCAACCAATCGCCTAGAGGGTCCTTCAGAACATCCCCAACGGCAAAGTTGAATAGAAATAGAGAGATAGGGCATCCTTGTCGAACACCGCTGCCATAAGCCCTAACCATGCCTGAAGTCAGACCCTAAAGAGCGCGCAGTATGGAGACGAACTATTAGAGGACGCTAATCCTCAGCAGGTAGTGTCACAGTATCGTTCAATCGACAGAATCAAAGGCTGCATGGATATCCAAAAACATAGCAATCGTTGCCCTCTGATACACATGGCGGAGCTCAAGGATCTAGTGGGGTGGGCAAATCTGATCAATGCAGCCGCGTGCAGGGCGAAACCCAGCTTGTACTTCTGGCTGTAACGATTCGCGCGTTGGGGATAGCCTGCGAATTATGCCGGACACCAGCAGCTTACTAATGACGGGGACTAAGTTTATGCCTCTGTAGTTGGGGCAGAGTGTGCGCAGACCATTTTTGAAGATTGGGAAGACTATCAATTCACCCCAAGATGATGGAAATTTTTCTTCGAAAGGAAGTTCGAGAACTAAGCAGTAACTTGTCAAACCAGCGAAGTGCCACCGCCTTTAAATAGAGCTGGAGGAAAACTAGCAGGGCCGGTGGCTTTATAACGCTTCATGTAGCGGAGCTCATGCTTGATTTTCTGGATCTGTAGGGATCAGTAGAAGTACAGCATTCGGCACCAGTGCGAGCGCCCGACTTAGCAGATGAAGCTGGGGGACAACAAAACCGAGCCAAAATGTTTGAACCATCCCTCCAACCATTTTTTGAAGTTTGGTGAATAAGCTGACAGTCTCTTTGTATATTGTTTCATTTATACCCGATAGAATATATTCGGTGACTCGAATGAGATGGAAAGCTTTTCTGGGATTACCAGCGAGACTAGCAAGCTTCAGCCACCAAGCTTCGCGGTACTTTGCTGACTCCTGCGCAACTGTCGATCGAAGAATTGGCGTTCTTTACCGTGACTGAAATCCTACGGGATCAAGCGGGGGTAGTCCATCAGCGACTAGGAGACGGCGGAGATGCAATGGTTTGGTGGGTGACGGGCAACCCCCAAGTATCCATACTGGCGGGAACTAAGGCATCTTTGATCTGCGGCCGCTGTGAATCGAGGTCACCGTCAATGTTTGAGCCAAGCAATGTTGACAGTGAGGCATTGTACCTGGTTGAAATCGCAGGCTTTTGTAGATTTGCGACATCCGGTTGTTAGTGAGCGCGCTTGGGTGATCCTCCGAAAGGCATGCAAATCTTAGCACGAACCAATGCATTATCCGAGTCTAGATAAGTTGAGCAGTACGAGCGGCCATCCGTTACGCTTCCGAGCCGTCTGTAGCTGCTTTCTATGTGGTCATGCTTGGAGTACTGTTGCGTTTGTTAGGGCGGGTGCCAGGTAGCAGTGTATCTCCTCGAGTGTCGAAAACTAGTGCTCGAAAGAAACAAGCGATGATCAGAGCAACGAGCAAGCAGTCTGTCTCCATTGTCAGATCGACTGCCATCGAGACAAAAATTACCCCCAATGTGGTGCTCGCTTGGTGGCAGTTAGCCCACCGTTGAGTTAAAGTCACCAGCAAGAATGACCATATTAGTGCTTTTGGAGGAGCGCAAAAATTCAAGTAGGTGCTATTAAAAACTACCTTTGACTGAATCCGAGCTGCAGTCTGCAGGGGCGGGTTTTTACTTTATGGTGCTGGATTCTAATTTGCTATTTAAATACTGCGTTATACGTGATTTCTCGGTATGAATTTTGCACCAATACTTAGCTTTCTGTGTATTTTTCCATCTGTGTGAATTAGGTGAATATGCTCCGACTCCTGCAGAAGATCTCACTGACTGGCCTAACTACCATCTGTGTCCGGCAGCTTGGATTATTTCTACAGCAATCGAACAGGTGTCTGCCAGAACACCAGCTTAACCGACGGCGCCTGGATTCAGCATACCAATGCAGACGTTGCAAAGAAGGGGTTCCGCAGACCTGACAGTCACAATGGCCCCTACTGGTTGCTTAGGGAAAGTTAAGACCAGAGCTTCCGAAATAATCGTTAGTTGTAACGTAGACAGCTGTGTAAAACTTGTGCGATTTGGAATAGAATGCAGAAGCTGCCGGAAGTACTTCCATTCTCGATATGCTAGTCTTAGTCTCAGCCAAATAAAAAAGCTTAATAGCACAACTGATTCTCTTTGGTTCTGCACTGAGTGTACATCTCTTCCACTTGTCAGATGTATAACTGTGCTGGCGCAGAAGTACGGTAGGCTGACAAAGATTTTAGAGCGGGCAGCAGCCGTGAAAAGCGTCCCACATGAACCGGCCAAATTGGTGTCTCGAACTCGATGCTCAACTTCAAGCTCCAATCTAAAACAGTGTAAGAGTAACGATTTAGTGTTTGCCGTCTTGACACTAGCGTCTGCTCATAAATATGCGTTCGCCACACATTCCTCAACCGAATCACCCTCCACACTAAAAACTGGTAGAGGACCGAAAACCTACGCTTCCGTTATTGTTATCTATATGACGGAGGCACTTCCCCTTGCAAGCCCGCCCGCTGCCAAACGAGTTACTACTGTCAATACCACAACGGGACTCAAGACCCCATCATTTGTCCGGCCGAACAAAACAGCCAATGGTCCCTCCGAAAAGAAGAACATGAAACACTACCATAATTCTCTACTTGTTATATGCTTTAATGTGACTGAACCCGGGGCCAACTCTATACCAGATAAGATACCAGACGACGAAAACAGTGGGACTACCTGTGTCAACTAATAGGGGTTCAAGTTCAACCAGTAAGTATGATACGTCTCGTCCGTCACCCAAACTCCGTACACTACTGTGAATCACGGTTACTCCGGATAACAATTCAGTTAGGTATTTAGGCGGGGGAAATACTCTTGTCAACCACTCGTCTCCCTACCACCACATGCACTGCTGGAATATTTCCAGATGTTCTTTGGAGCGAATGCCAGAAACGCAAACAAAATCCGGATGACTTCCGTAAACAACAAGACCCTAAATCTATCCTTGTTCACTGTATCCCCGAGCTTCAGTCACTAAGCGAGGTAGAGGCCAAAGCGCATGACTGGGATGAGTGGCGCTTTATTCGTGAAGTACTCTCACTCGAAAATGTTATCGCTCATTCGACAACAAGGTTACTGCTGTCACCTAACTAAAAAGGATGTGGGCCCCGAGTGATGGAAGTATCATTACACTTCGGACTGATGGCAGAACATGTGATCAAAATGTGGCACAAAAGCAGTGAAATGCTGTCATCCGAAATATGTATAAAGGCAATAGGCACCGGGCCACAGATAGAGAATGTAACACTGAGCAAGCAACTTACCAAAACAATTCTGTCACCGTGTAGCTCAGAACGGAAACAATGCCAAAACATACTGACAGCTGAAGGAGGACAGGATGGTCACCGAATTGTTGGTGCTGAGAGCTCTATACAACAACGTGAACTGGACCTAAGGCCTGCGTTATCTCTCCTACAAAAATACGACCGGCAGCAGACCCCGCAAAGGTCGGCATTGACCGTCACCGGAAACCAGCATTCACAAAAACGCTTCTGACCACCGATGCTCTCACCTGATTGTATTTCAATGCACAAGGTCTTCTTAGCAAGCTAACCGAACTTCGTATTCGTCAGGTCTCCACGCCTTGGAATTAAGTTATGGTCACCGAAACAAGGCTGAACACGGTGATCACGGGTGCTGAGATTGCACTACCCGGCACGACTTCCATATGAAACGATCGACCTAGGAGAGGAGGCGGAGTGCTCATGTAGTATCGATCCGACCAGCATGTTGATGTCATTGAGGACTCAGAAACGAACGTCGTCGGTTCCTTTTGGTGTCGTATGCACCTAAGATGTCGTAAAGTGCGTTTACTAGCAATAGTTTACCGCCCCCAATGTCCAACTTCGAAATGGATCAATGCCTAGCTTCTGCGATGAAACGCGTCCTGGCACGACCATACAGCCACCTCCTTCTGGTGCAGGACTTCAACCTGCAGGCAATCGAACTTACAGCATCGCAAGTGAACAACGCACGGAGGATTTGCAATAAGTGATCGCCGATGTACCTCTGTACTACAATGTCACCTCTCCCACATCATTCCAAACGGGTACCACACCCTCTGATTTGGACCTTGTGCTCTCCAACGAGGAACTAATGGTCGACACCGTGACCATAGATGCACCCCTTGGCCGTAGCGATCACGCGATGTTGTTCTTTCGTTACATCTGTTACCTGGAATACATCAGTCAGAACAACGTGGAAACCCATGTCGTTACACATTACGATATACTGTCCAACTTCATTCAAGAAATCGACTGGTCCTCCCTGGCCGAGAAGCCGACCGATATCGCCTGGATTTTGTTCGTCACCCAGTTAGCTGAGCTATTGCCAAATGCGTCAGGAACCAAGGTCCTTCGCCCGAAGTTCCTGAGGAGCCGTACTAGAAAATGCAGCGCTTCAAGGGATTCAGCCTGGCGCACACAAATCCTGTCCAAGTAACTTGACCTGGAGGGTTTACACAAATCAAGGAAACCACTGCGTCAATTTGATCCGCGGAAACAAACTTCAACAACAACAGAACTTAGCTGCGAAATTTGTACAAGTTGCTGTATAGACACCTTAACAAGCTCCGCGGAGTGCGGCGCGGGATTTCGGTGTTACGTGCAACAGATGGTCTTGCGCCAACTGCGCATGATGCAGCCAACTTGCTTCGCCAATGCTTCCTCCATACTTTCCGGAGTGCATCCTCATTTCATCCGCTTTTTACACAACTTCCATCCCCACCAGAATTAAACTTCGTATCGATCACGGCAACCAGTGTGATGAAAACGTTAAAGTCATTGCGCGTGCAAAGCTCACCTGGCGTGGAGGACATCAAACCGAAGGCATTGAAGACAGCGGCCATGAACCTTGCCGAACCATTAGCTCGGTTATTTCAACCTTGTCCCGATGAAATGCAGGTTCCGACAATGTGCAAACATGGAGTAGTCACTCCTATTTACCGTGGTCTTACCGTGGTCTTGATTTTTTACATTTTGATTAGTGTACCAATTTTCTCCATTATATAACTGTCTATGAACCCCGCTTGTATTCTGTTTGCCACTGATGAGAACAATCGAAATGTTGCCATATCACAACTTATGTCTACTCACTGCTCTGACGAAATGACTGAAGGTGACCTACTGTTTTACCCTTCTAAAAACGACTCCCGCTACCGTTGCGAGGGCATTAGATCGATTGTTATCATTGTACTGCAAGTTAACTGTGTAACACACTAGGAGAGGATGTTTAAAAAAAGAATCCGCTCATGTTGTTTTCCGCGACGATTTGCCAAGACGCTGTGAAGAAACAAGTTGCCGATTAACAACACCAATCTGTCAAGGGTAGCGTCGGCGCACATTGACGCCTGTCTTGAACAAGAAGGAAAGTTTCTCGTGACGCATAGGCGATTCGCATGCATGCTCAAAGAGTTGTCGTTGGTTTGCCGGTTGAAATTTGAGGCTATTTCCGCTGACATTATCCGTGGCACGAGAACGAAAACAGTTCGCAATCTGCAGGGTTCCCTTATAAAAGCTCCAAATGCTGCCTTCCCTACTGAGTGCCTAAATCATGTATACAATCTGTCATCTGTAGGGTTCACGCGCACACAATTTGAAGTTCTCTCACTTGGACTGAAATACCGATTGCCGCCAAAAGCTATAGATAAGCTCAACACACATGCTCAGTTTGTGTATCTGAATGAACAGCTCAGTGACCACATGCCAAGATCAATGGAAGAAGCGGGTTGCTTCCGCGCATAATTGCTAGATATTTCGAACCAATAATGGAAAACGCCGAGAACCCACAGATGCTGTCTGAAAGCAGAACATTTTATGGCGATCAAAGAGCTAAAACAAATGGGGCACATAATGTTTATGCAGCCGAATAAGATATCATGCATTGGGATAATGAACCGGTCTGATTATATTGCAAAGATGGAATCTATTTTGGGGGACAGACGGAAGTTCCAGTTAGACAAGACACCAGAAACCAACATCTTGGTCGAGAAGCAAGTGGCAAAGAAACTGCGGATACTCTTACTACATGGTTACATCATTGACTCGCAATACAGGCGCTTGAAACAGACTGGCACTCAGACATCCAAAATGAGGGGAGCTCCCAAATTACACAAGCTAGGCAACCTACTGTGCCCGATTATGTGTATGAACAACTCACCGTATCACAACGTTGCGCGGTGGCCAGCGAAAACGTTGTAGCTGGTACGCAAACCCATGGTCACGTATTGCCCCGAAGAACCCCTTTGAATTTTTCGAAACACTGGAACGTGTGTCGCTGGATGCGGAGCACATGTACTCAGTTGATGTCGACTCCCTATTCACAAACATGCCTGTAGGTGAGACGGTTGAAAATTTGTGTGATTTCATCGTGAGGCAAAACATGTCTGTTGGCCTGCCTCTGGAGTGTTTAAGGTATATGATCTTATTATGCATGGCAAATATACAGTTAAAGTTTGAGTGGACTACATCTAAACAGATGCAGTCACCATGGGTAGCCCCCTAGGACCAATATTAGCAGACATCTTTCTGAGCTTGATAAAAAGACAAGTTACTGCCAGCATTGGTGAAGCTAAGTTGTACCAGCGGTATGTGGACGACATCCTAGTCTTCACCAGCTACGAAGATTTTGCGCGGCTGTTGACAGTTCTGAATTCAATTCGTCCAAATCTATCGGTGTCTCATGAGTTGGAGCAACACGATAGTCTGCCATTTTTGCATATACTCATTAAGAGCTGGACCGCTGGTACACTACAGCGCACGGTTTATCGCAAAGCAACTTGGAGCCAGCAGTACCTTCATCTTTCCAGCTTTGCTGCAGTGGCTTACATACGTGGCCTAGTAAAAAGGCTCTTCTAAAGAGCCAGACGGATATGCAGCCACGAAATGTTGCAAGCTGAAGAAGCATTTTTGTTCAAAACCTTGGTGCCAAATGGGTATCTTGAGAAGTTCATTCAGATTCGCAGCATGCTTCCCAAGAATACAATATCCGTGTTAACAGCAGAGGAAAAGAATCTTTATTTGTTCTTACCGTTCAAAGGAGACCATATATCAAATGATATCGGACATAAGCTCTGGTCCGCCCTTACGCGCGCCTACGCGACGGCCAAGTTGCGACTCATACATACTAGGCGAAGCCTTGTTCTCCAAGACCATCAGAGCAACTCATCAGTCAGTTCGGCCTCTCACGTCGTTTACCAGTTCACCTGCGGTTGCGGTGACATTTACCTAGGCAGGACTGCCCGTCAGTTAGCTCAGAGGGTAGCTGAATGTGTGCCGAAGTGGTTCGAACAATTGAGGAGGCAACAAAACAGAGTGCATCCGAGGATGAACCGGAGCGGAGCATCATCTGTCTTCCAGCATCTCTTAGCAACTCCACATCAGGTGAACCAGGAGAATGCTTTCAAGGTGCTATTACACAACAATGATCCAATAATTTCGGCAATTACTGAGCCTTTGCTACTTCTGGATTATCAACCGGTGTTGTGTGCACAGAAACTATTAAGAAAAACAAGTAAGTTACCGCAGTCTTGAATTTGACACGTTGGTTGGTGTACCAATTTTCCCCATGTTAATAACTGTCTATGAATCCCGCTTACATTGTGTTTGAGACTAAACAGAACAAACGAAATGTTGACATGTTTATGTCTTCTCACTACTCTGAAGAAATGGCTGAAGGGATCCACTGTTTTACTCCTACTTACCAAATTGGTAATGGTTCGGAACCCTCATGCTACCGTCCAAGCACTCTCCTCACAGTTGTATCGAAAGTAATGGAAAGTATAATTGCAGACGCGCTCTTGGGATATCATTAGAGCAACAAGATCCTAGTGTCACAGCAACACGGATTCCGCAGAAATCCATCCTGCACTACAAACTTGCTGCTAGCCCGAGCAAGCTGGACAGAGTCAGCCGATGCCAGAATGGGAGTCGAAGTTGTCTACCTGGACTTATCGAAAGCGTTCGATTGCTTGGACCACAGAATTCTGCTGCACAAGCTTCGAAGCTATGGAATCGGTGAGCCTATACTCGGTTGGATCAGCAACTTCTTCGCTCGACGTCAGCTGAATGTGAGAGTCCGCAGCTCCATTTCCGACCCAACTGACGTCCAGTGTGGCATGCCTCAAGAATCGTTATTGGAGCCACGTTTATTCCTAACATTCATTAACCACCTTGCCAGTGTACTGCAGTCGATTTCCTTGCTATTTGCAGAAGGTGTTAAAACTTGGCATGATATCAGGACATCGGATGATCACATGGCTTTGCAGAGCGATCTCGACGGGTCTTATGCGTGGTCATCCGACATCTGGCTACAGTTCAACGTGGCCAAGTGCATATTCGTAAGAGTACGCCATCACTTTATCTATGAACATCGATTTGGAAACCGGCAGTTTTAACGTGCTTCTCAAGAAAAGACCTTTGAGTGATCGTGCAGGACGAACTCGGTTGCTCAAAACAGGCTGGCAAGGCATGGAAAACAGCTAGTCAAAATCTTGGACTCTTACAGAGGGCTTGCGGCAATTTTGAGCCAGCAATATTTCCGCGAATGATGAACACCTACGTGAAGCCTTACGTGGCATCTGCTATCCAGGCCTAGTGTCCCTGGCGTAAGCGCGACGTCCATGCACTTGAAGCCCCACAACTTAGATTGACCAACCTCGTTAGAGGATTGTTTCATCTCTCCTATCAACGCAGGCTGCAGTCCCTGAGATTGTACAGTGGTGAATATCGAAGTCAGCGAGGAGACCTAATCCTGGTTTACATAATACTGACAAACCCAACTCACCCATGTCGCAATCTGTTGCAGCTAAGCCAAAATACCAACCTGAGAGGCCATCAGTTTAAACTGACTATGCACTACAGTCGATTGTCGACGAAACGTTTTCTCCCTCAGTGTGTCCCGTGCCTGGAATGCCCTTCCGACTAACATCCCCCTTGCTCCTGTGTTAAGGCTATTCAAAAAATGCCTTGATGACACGCTATCCAACTTGCATTATTAGATGTTTCACTTGGTAGGCAAAATAACGCGAATCAAACCATGTGCCTACCGGCCCTCTCCGCAACGTGACGGTGAGGATACATGCAGTAGTGTCGATGTGGTTAACCTGGATGTATCTAAACTGGATTAACCTACCACATCTGTATAACTGAAGAAGCAAACGAGTGAGCGTTGTCGTTTCTTTTTCGTTTCTCACGCACTTACTTAATGATAACAGGTCTCTAGACTATTTTGGGCGCGCATTCAATTCCCACTGCAAACTGCCGTTATGCATTAGTGCATTTAACACGATGGAAACTTGAAATAACGATTTAGTTGTTCGGTGATTCATCAAATTTTAATTTTTACTCCAACCATTCTACGGGACTTGTCAAGCACAAGCTTTTGTACCCGTGCTAAATCATTGTTCATTGTTCAAATAAGGCACGCTTAACGTCTCGACTGCTGCTTTAATTACGTAAACCTCTTAGTTGGACTTCGCATAGCCGACAGTTGACTGGGATCCAGTCAAGCAGAGCTGATTCAGCCCTGACCCTCAGTGTAACCTCAACACCAACTTGGCCAGTGGCTGCAGCTTCTGGGTCTCCGGAAAGCCGCAAGTAGTATTTGGCGTCAAATTTTGGCGGAGAGGCCATTCTGATGACGGCGCTAGAGTCTTGTAATCTGGTCTCTGAAAGACAACAGATGTCGTTGGAAAGCGTTTCAATAGTACGGGCCAGATATGCTTGTCGTCCGATCTGCATCCATCTTCGAACAGTAAAAGCTGCGAGGATGTATGGAGAACCAGGTGGAAAAGGAGCTGAAGCTTCGGTAGAGTGAAAGACGGTTGCGATCGCAGGATATTGAAATCCAGGTGTTTGTTTTTAATAGTATCAATTGCGAGCAGTGGGTCGTTTGTGACGGTGACCGAAGAAGACATAAGAGTACATATAGGTGATGAACGGGAGGTGGGATGATCTGTGAGTGGAGGTTGACGAGTTGAGTTAGCTGAGATGATAGACATAGCAAGAGCAGAGGTAAGCAGTGTGGTCTATGATTCGTCAGTGGGCGTGATACTACCCGGTTGCCCAGGCCTAATTTGCGGTTGTCTTAGGTGGTCTATCTTGAGCATTTGGCCCAAGATTTAACCTACAGGACAGCAGGGCGATATGAGGGCGTCATAACCCGTTGGGATCCGGTGTCCAAATAGATGGTTAATGCCTCTTTCGGTCCATGAAGGACCAGGGGCCCAGTGCACCCTTGAAGTACAAGGCCTCTCAGGGAGCAGCAAAAGGCAGTAACTTGATTTAGTAGCGAGTCAATTCCGTCACATCGCAGTGTTGTTAAACAGATATTTGTGGCTTTTTACAGGGAGAAGGCCTGCCAGGCGAAAACTCACCACTTCCTGGAACAATGCAGCGGAACCATTTGCTGGAACGGGAAAATCCCGAACCACCACGGGCTTGTTCGGTAAGCCAGCCTTTGTTCAACAAGCCAGCAGGACAACACAGCGGTCTAGAGTAATGACGAAAGTACTTTTCTCTTCGGGTGTGCCGACTCTCGTACTCTCCCAAAAGCAGACGCATCCTTCCATGCTTGGCACATCTGTCAAAACGATCGGACGTTAACCATTTCTCTCAGAACTTGCCCTTGTTGATTCACTTCCAAATACTTGCAACCCGTAGGGTATATGCGGGACCTAGCAGATTTTATCTATTCTATATTGCCATATCTTAGCACTGGTGTGCACGCCACTGCTAACGACCCGTATCTCGGGTGCCCCCAGCAAGCCGCAGCCGCTTAGTTTCCAAACCATCTCACCAGGTCGGATCATTTCATGCCACTATTTACTTACTCTGCTTTATGGATGCCATCAATGTACCATGGAGGCCGCTAACTAAGACGAACTGAACACACGTCTTCCTTTGCTAACAGAATATGTTGCATTCCTTGCTCCGCCAATCCTGCTTAGAATCTCACAGTTCACTGTTGAGGATGACAAGCGGAAGCAGACCAGACCCACACTCCCTCATTTGCCACGCACACGTGGCCTTGTGCACACGCATCCAAGCCTACCTTAATGACCTGATGTGTATTTGGGAGGTCTGAAACAGACACGGAAGTAGCATGCTACATTCGCTTGCATTCCACACTGCCATTCCTAGGTACGCCGAATTTTAGACACTTCTGGCAATGTAGTCGACAACTCACACCCACAGTACCGTTGCTGTTCGTTGTAACCCATTTGCTTACTCTTTTCCTGATATATAAATTCTTTGGTCGATCGTTTGTTGCTCCACATGTCACTGCTCGTCGAAAACATTTTGATAGAGCCATCCGCATGCCTGTACTAATGCATTCTGTAACACAAAATGATGTAAATGTGACGATTTAAGTTTATGCTATTTACAGAAATGGATTTTCCGCCTTTTCTACTAGCTTGTGCCTGGTATATTGGGGATACATTTGCCAAACTCCGTTGTGTAGTATGTAGTGTGCACCGTAACGTCTAAAGATTGCATCCGCAGAAACATATGCTACACGCGTTTGGAGTTATGAAAACTATCATTGTACAAATGTTGCTGGGTTGTTCCAAGCAAAGCATTGCGGTGTTACCGCTTTCGTGAAGGTCAATTTTGCTAAAAGAATCAGTAAGACGCTGAATCGTTGGCTTAAAAGTAGTTGTACTTACATCGCAGCTGATGTGCCTTTCTTAAACCTTCGGATGCTTAAACTTCCATGGATTAAATAAATATTCCACGCTTTTTCGAAGTGTTCAGGATGCCGAATGAGTAAGGCCGACATAAACCGCCACCTTCGTGCAAGAACCTCAGATGTCTTACTAGTTATTGCTGATAATGTCGGTAGTACCCAGATATAAGACTTTGAGTTCCTGAAGTCACGCAAACAACGCACGGGCGCTTTTAGTCTGCGCCAACATACAGGTTGTTGCAGTTTGGCATTTGTCCGTATGTGTGTACCCATTTATCAGCTTTTGATAGACAGACCCCTTCATGCGCTCGGAAACCAATGGCCAACTGCTGTCGGCCACCTTAATTTTGGTTAAGATCTCAATACAGTTTCATTTACAAAACTTTGCTCAACCCTTCTTGTCTGAGGCAAGTAATATGGTCCAAATTATTCCTGGATGAAAGCAGTTGTGTTATTTGAAAACCTTTAGCTACCAGCTGACTATAAGCGAGCAATAAATAAGGAGGAAAGGAGATCAGCTGAACTGGAAAGAGTATAGGCGCAAGTATACTGCCGTGGCATGTGTTTAACTGTACAGCCACGCTAAATCTGCTAAGATAATCTAGTTGTAATTCCTAATTTGCAACCTACCTACGGCGGCGCAAAGCTATTCACACGATTCGTAAAGAATTTTAATTCACTGCGAGATGCATAAACCCAGGTCTTATACCCATTGTTTACATTATGCCATTTAGTGTCACGTGAAACCAAAGACGCTTGTTTGGGTAACGAAAGGCTTTCGCAGCTCATTCGCTTGCTGGCACAAAGCATGTTGTCGTGCGCTTGAAGGTCAGCGTAATTTCCATTTCGGTAGTCAAATGAGAGGTTGTCACGCTCGCTGTCCTTCCTCCGTTGCTTCTAGCGTTTTATACCACCTCTGAGATGAGCTTCCGGTAAATTGGCGTGTTCCGCGGGCACTCCACCGTCGTGGTTATGCAATGATGGTGTATTTCGATTAAGGATGCTATTGCTTAACACTTCCCGTTGGATATCCCAAATGAGACCAATAAAATGGAAGGCATCAAATACATGTTGATGAAATGCAAATCGTCCTGATGGACTCACGGTAACGTTTACATGGGGGAAAGCATAAAACAGCTCAAGTGGATTGTGGAGAGTAATTTTGCTTGGCGAAACTTTGGCTCGTTCTATCGTACCTGAATGTGCGCCGGCTATATTCCATAAGTTAGTTGGGATAGGGCGATGTCAAGGTGTTTTCGAAACACAGGTAAATTAGGGAGTTAGACAACGTAAATAGAGAGGGCATTCCAAATGTGACACAAACGAAGGGAGTGACTGTTTCGGCGACATTCTAACAGGCTGTATCGCGTGGCCAATACGAACTAGTGGCCCCGCATTTTGGTGCTGTTGCTTAGTTGCAGTAAGTGCCGAGAGACATTGCTGGCGTTCCTCGGAATGTTGCAGGCCCTAGTTGGGTCACCACGTGTGCACAGATAATAACAGATGTATAATATTATTGTACTCAGCCAACGTTGGAAGCTCTGCGTCAAGGAGTCAGCAGGGCTGCGAGATCCTTCGTTTGCCGGGGCTGACCGGACTGCATTGCGCATTCCATTACGGTGTCGTAGAAGACAGTTGATTTACTGGTAGCATTTAAGCATCCAAGCCACATCAGTACTCCCATTGCGGACCAAGGTCATAAAGGAAATGTTGTATTAAAGTTTCAATGAAAAATTCAGGGACCTCAAGTGCACATGGTGATAACTGCCAACCAATGTGTACTGCGTTTCACTTCCAACTCACGGTGTCCCTATGTGCAAAGTGAAAGATGGACGAAACGCGTCACACAGTGCAGGGATGATAGAGAACTTCACCGAAGCGTTCCACTTCGGATACGGTCCTATTGATGGGAAAGGGAAAATTAAAATCAAATTCAACTGAAGCCACAATTGAGTTCGAGCGGCACAATGGTAGACACACTACGGGTAGCCCAAAATCAGAAAATCAAAATATAACTGTGGTGTCAAGTTTTTCTAGCGGAGCTTAATGGTTGAGTGATCATGGTGATAGCCACCAAACAATGTATGCCGATTCCTACGCCCAACCCTGGCTATCTTCAAGTTGCCAAACAATTTTTTGTGCACTGTGCGTCCGAAACACGAATACCATGTGATCAGGTGACCACGCGGGCATCAACCTGGGCATCCGAGTTCCGAGGAAAAAATTAAAACGTCAAAGACCATTGTTTATTTGTTAAATCAATTGTAGTAAAGCAACTTGACTCAAATAAAACCCGGCTTTGTGTAATTCAGACCACAAATACCAGTAAAGATTTCCGCTATGATCACCTCCACAATTTCGGTCAAGGTGTCACCATCTTCTTCTTCTTCTTCCGCAAGCCCCTGTTCTTCCGGCAATTCTGGATTTATCATTTGCGCAATCATTTCGTCAACGCTATCTACACGAGCGCTCTCTTTGTTCGACATGCAGTTTGTCGAATTAGATCTATAAAATCACAGTACAAAAAGATTATGTGACGGATATTTATCAAATCTTGCTCAACTCATTTTGATATGAAGTGACACAAAAGACATATAGAGCCCATTTAGTGACAAATGATCCAAAGCAAAGTGACGTTGGTTAGCGTGTAATGTGTGTGACATTCTAACGTTGGAGGATAAATTTGCAGTAAATGAGGAGTTATCAACGCTAGCATTTGGGATAATTTGCCACATTCTCTGCTGTTCCCATTCCGACACTCGTCCAAATACACACTTGAAATATGACTGGATTGAGTCTAAATCGGTATTTTGAATTGTGCTACAAAGTGGAAGAAATGGTGCAGTAATTATCTCTCCTGATGCGGATTTAGGCATAGCGACAAAGGAAACGGGTCTGCATCAGATAGCACATGGTTATTCACCTGACCAAAACGAAGTCACCAATCTGTGCAATCGGTATAAAGGATTGTCTAATGACTCATGCGTTCATGCATACGTACACTGGCCGAGGAATATTACGC
This sequence comes from Dicrocoelium dendriticum, assembly GCA_944474145.2. NCBI lineage: Eukaryota > Metazoa > Platyhelminthes > Trematoda > Plagiorchiida > Dicrocoeliidae > Dicrocoelium > Dicrocoelium dendriticum. The sequence goes on along the minus strand of OX104059.1, from coordinate 77,683,255 downwards.
GACATATACCGTTAACATACCTCCTGAAGTTGATCGAAGAATGGTTTCAGACCCAACGCTTGCTATCATCTTTTATAGGATCTTTTCGTACACGCAGATAAACGGACCACATGCCACTCGATCTAATAAGCAATTAAGGCGGATAGTTCACATGTTTTATCTCGCTAATTCCTTCATATATCACGGTTTATTGGATGTACACCACATGGTTTTGTCATTATCTCGGGGTAAACACTGCCATCATGTGGTTTGTGGAAGTACATTCATCCCTCTGCATGAGCGCAAACTGTAACCCGGTTATGTTTGGACAGGAGAAGAGCAAGCTCCTTAACGGATTCCCTGGAGACCGTGTGCTTACTTTTACACCGCATGATGAAAATGGTCTTCCCGAACTGATATGTTACTAAGACCCAAGACAGGGTATTTGCATGCCAGTGGTGCGATACGCATCATCAGAGTAGGTCGAATTTTTCTCGTGGAACGAGCGAGTTGTTATTCTTGCCATTGTTTTATCAAGGGACGAGTCATCTGAATAATTTTACCAACTTTTGGACCTAGTAATCTGCTATGAATATTGTGGTAATCCAAGCGTTGTATAAGCTCTATCACGAAATGTACTTGCACCCATCAACCAAAACAATGTACGGGACTTATTTTTCTCCGTTGCCATTTTCTGACGAATATGCGTATGCGCTGGACCACATCCGAGATAGTGACTACAGAATAGTAATACTCTCTTTTGAGCTGACCAAATCAAGGCGACACGTTGTGAGACAAGCATCTTCCTTTCGGCCAATAATGCTCACTAACTTGTGTAAATCCACCGGGCTCCGCAAATTATTGGATTAGCATAGGCGCTTCCATGCAACTGATATTCGTTTGTGATAAACGAACTATATAAGAAGATTAAATGCAGCGTTGGGTTACCCGCAAAAAACAAACGTGCACGTCCACTCAGCAGTCAACCGTCCTTAATTCCCCTAAACGCACTGTCTTCTGAACGCAAGAAAGTGAGCTACCAGTGTAATGCAACTATGGACTTCCAACTTCGCATACAACACGGCGAAATCTCTGTGGCCTCCAGAAGCAAGCAGTCATCTGCAAAGTTAGCGCAAGCGTGAATTGCATTAACAAGCACAAACCAGTCAAAAGTACTTACTCCTTCGCCAATACGCATGGGTACCCATGACTTGACATTCATCAACTCCTTACTGCCGCGGGACAAAACATTCACTACTAAGGAGGTAGGTCCGTGCGAGATCCTGAACAGACAGTTCTGCGACTCTTTCATTGGTCCTGACAGAATACTGCCGAATCACAGAAGATGATCTATGGAGTATTAATTTTTATCTGCGCACTATCGAAATGACGATCGGCTCGTTCAAATTGTTCTCCTATCCAGGCTGTGATGGCTTATCTTCCATGCTGTTGAGACAGAATGTTCCACACATCCAAATCATATTATTAAACACTCACGTCATCAATGAGAAGCAGCACCTTTCATGCCACAAGAAAACAAGCGGTTGTCGTGCAATGACAAGACGCCTCTGCGAACAAGACACTTACGATTACCACGCAATCAGCCGCACACCGGCCGGGTCAAGGTACATGGGAAGAATAGTTAAAAAGCAATCCGTGACCTACTTCACGTAGACTGATTAACAAGTCTAACATGAGATTTTGCCGGCCAATCCCTTCCGAACATGCCAATTTGTGTCTGTAGAAATTGTAATTCCAGAAATAGATTTAACTCATGCATTTGTATTCTCTTCCTTGATATGAAGAAACATGTCGACAGTGTTCGACATATTGGCCTATTAACTTACCTCCAGCCATTCGGTTTATCGCAACCGTTGTTGTCATGGTTCGCACCATGCTTACCAGACCGCTCACACACGGTATCCATGGGGATATAAAAGTGGACTTCTTACTCGATGTGAATACGGAGTGTCCTTGGGCTACTTAGCCTTTGCATGTATTTGAGCGGTGTGTTCCCGAGTATACGATATGGTCTCTCACTTCAGTTTGCTGATAACGTTAATGCTCTCCACTCATAAGAATGTGAAAATACCCAGGCCGCCGCATGTCCCACTCAGGATGACATATCTGCACTTGAGACCTGATGCCAAATGTGGCATATGTCATTTGCCGTGAATAAGTGTAATATTCTGTCTTACAAATACCAAGTACTGCCATGGAAGATATTCACTACAAGTCACGTGCCCCCCCCTCTGCAACAGTTCACTATTCAGCCGTGATGATCATCGGATACATGTTAGCATTTTTCTCTAAAGGAATTTCGCATCTGGCTTTACAATACATTTGCATTGCCTTGTATGGAATACTGTTCCTTTGTAAAATCAACGAAGCAAAAATCTGACCAGCATGTTCCTATCAGGCTCCGGCGACGCCTCACGATTTTCTTGGTGTTTATTAATGAAGGTGCACAGATAATCTCTTTAAGTTCTCTACTGTTTGTTGACAACATCTAGATGCGGCGCAAGGTTCAGACGCATGCTGAACCAATTTGTTCCATTGTGATCTAGATATGATGCCTCAGTGCCCGACCCAACATCAGCTGCAGTTCAAAGTGACCAACTGTTAGGTGTTTTCCATAAGACACCAGAGTATCTAATCTTTCAGGCTAGGAAGGCAATTATTGCAGTGATCTTCCGTCAAACATGAGTGGGGTGTGCCGTTTCAGGATAGTTTGGATTGTTCCCGGCAATCTGAAAACCATCAAAAATGGTAACCAACAAGTCGTTCTGTTGCGACGGGAGTTCAGAAAATATACATCGCCATTTTCCGACGTTTACCCAGTGCGTTTGTTCGCCCTTATATCAAATCCGCAATCCAAGCCTGACAACCGTGCCTGAAGCACGACCACATTGCGCTGGAGCAAGGTCAACGTCCGGCCTCCAAATCGTCATTTGACTACACAATCTACCATACCAGCAAAAGTTGAATCTTTCGAGGTTATTCAGCCGGCTGTATCGCCGAGTACGTGGCGACCTAATAATGACTTATGTGACTGTACATAATCGAAAGCACGTATGCCGCTCTGTACTACAACGCGCCAGTAACACAAACTTCAGAAACCACACAATGTAACTGGGAGAAGAACAGAGTGAGGTAGAGTACCGAGGAAATTTCTTTTCCATTCGCGTTTGTCATCCGTGGAATGTTTTCTCCGGATCCGTCGTCTTTGCACTTAAACTAGCAATAATAATCATTCCGTTGGACGATGCACTTAGCCACTTACTTCTGGTTACTTACCATCATCTTTTCAGCCAACTCCCGGGAAATACCTTGGCTTTATTAGTTCTTGCTTATTGAATCTGCGAAACTGTGCAGAGTACAAGGTTACTGCATTAAAGACGATAAGTGCACTATTTCGATAGTAAAAGTATAAACGGCATTTGCTTAAAACTTTCGATAGCCTACCAGACAACCCAATGAGGCCTATGAAGCAGTGTTACCTAACCCCCATAAAGTCATTGTCCACTGTCATTATGTTGCAATAACGAAGCGGCAAGATAGCACTATCTTTATTGCACGGGACCATTAGTCAACAAGCTGCACGCATGCGCTCAAATATTGCTCATCTTTCTATCCAACAACACAAAATAAACGGAAAATCCGACGTCACATTAGTGCGTCGTTTGTCCGAAACTTTGAGTGCCTTGGCTACCTGCCTGCCCCGTATCTTTGCTATCATAGCTATCATTCTGAGCAGACTGGAGTTGTTCTAATACTCTTGATTTGCCTGATATCGGTTGCGTTATTCGGCTTGGTGCTACTTCTGTATAGACCGATAAAGGCGTTTCTGTCTGTTTTATTGGCTTTTGTCTACACCTCATTCCTGTTCTCCTTGGCTCCGGCCTGTTCCGGTTGGATGCTCGCGATCCGCTGTGGGTTTACGTTATGGGGTTTACGTTGCGCCGTCTGAACTCGTCCAGTTCGTTCCTCGATCGTTCTACCGCGTGATCGTTACCTTCCACGCCACTACAAGTATGTGGCTATTTCTCAAAGAAAGTATACTGGGAGCGTTACAATAGCTTTGGATTTGACCCATTATGGTTTCAGAGAATGATACTGAAGCTGTTTTTATTTACAGGATCATAAATTATTAAATGCTAATTCTGATGACGGCGTTGCCCTCTCATTAAGCAGCAGGTATCCGATACGCAACAAAGAGATAAAGGTAACGATTCCAAAAGTTGTTACGAGAATGGGGAGCGCTTTTTTTCTATTCCAGTACTCAAAGTTTTGGAACAAATTTCAGGCTTGCAATCAGTGGGCAGTTAACTGTACAAAACGCTATTTGCACTTTTAGATAAGCACATTCCCTGGATACTTCTTCCGAGAACGGTATAGAATTTATCTGGGCAAATTACGAACAACAAAGTTCTGGACCACAAACTCTTTCATTTCATTCCATGTGTCTTTCAGGCCCGAACATTTATCATGTGTTCTTGAAGCATCATATTTCATTGATATGTGGAAATGTACCTGCGAAGTTTTTCGGATTACCTTGTATTACCTAAACTTAACATTTGTGATCAAATTATATTTAAAATTAATAATGTCATGGCATAAAACGTTTGTAGCAACTTTTGCTTTGTTCCCTCTAGGGAACAAATTCTCGCGTCGTCGAGGCACATACAATTAATGCATTTAGTTACATTATTCACTTATTAATAAAAGCTACACTACCAAGCCGTTTGTCACAACGGTACTGTATGTGAACGTCATTCATAGAGATTTAAAATCTCATCGAGCAAAATGTTGATCAAGTACCGTAGCGAAAGTACGAGGAGGTGAAAGCCTGTAGAGTGATGTGGACATATCATGATGGCGAAGAGTAATTGAGCGAATATGAAGACCACAAGCGGCTGGTCGCTGGATTAATAACAGGGTCTATAAACTTAGGTAGGTACTGCTAAAGCCGTGAAGACAAGGAGAAACAATCGATCGGTAATCTATCTGAGCAAAGAGGAGGGACGAGTGTAGGAACTAACACAGATGAGCGCATAACAAACACAGCTAGAGGGAAATCAAAGCTGAGGTAATCAATGGTGAAGCATATATCAGCCAGGTAAGCTTTGATGATGGAGAGAGAATGATTCAAAGAATGACGCTCGGATGGAACATGCAGGATCCGGACTGAAAACAGGTGAATACCTGAATACATTAGAGAGGCTAATAGCTCATGGTGACGAGAAAGGGTGGAGGCCAAAGGCTGCGAGACACAAAGTTCTGGATCATACTTTGACAAGCAAGCCATCTGCGTAGGCAAGGCTATCTGTCAAGGTACTGTAGAAGAAGACATGATTGAGCAAGCTGTAGAATTGTGTGTATCATTTAGATAATTTATGGGAGTTTAGATACATTGAATCCGGAAGTCAACCTGGAGTGGAACAAACAATATCTAGCGGGGATGGTTGAACGCCTGTTGGTTTATGGTGCTCTAGCATACACCTACAGCTTAGAGAACGAAGGATTAGCTGTCCGTAGTTATTGTTCTAGAGAAATAACTCCTGTGGTGTCTGATCGGTTTGTGCATGCATTTGGCGCGCTAATGAGTTGAAGGGATTCCAACCACCAGAATTCTAGCAGGGGCAGCACTCATCGCAGTCAGGCCCTATACCACTAGACAACAGGGCCATTAACGGCGGCACTTATGATACCACTGACAAACCTGTTATTATCTGGTCTAGGCTGCAGTAGACCACGATGAACTACATGCTTGGGTTCAGGGCCAATGTGTAAAATTAAAACCGGTCTGAGCCTTGTTCCCACCACTCGCTCATAGTCAAGCGTAGACAAAGCAGTTATGAAATAATTGTTTTTTGTGTCAGCGAAGGCAGAACAGTAACTCAGTAAAGTAAACAAATGTGTGGACACTGTGGGCATTTCACAGCGGTTATGCATATTAAGCCACCCACCCAAGATAAAGTAGCCAACCCACATCAAGCAACTGCATTTTTCCAGTGAGTATGAAGTGAGCGTACTGAGTCATCATGAATCAATGGCGAAGGCGATCCTAGTTGCACGTGTAGAATGTAATTTGGTAACACCAAACTGTCCGGTGCTCCGTCCGTACAAATGTAGGCACTGATGTGATTCGATACCCCAGACTTATTCTGATTGGCTGAGCTTCGCTCAACACTGATTGAACGACTAGCAGAATTCTTGGTGCCTTTTTTCGTTCTGGGCACTTGTACGTTCTAGGTGCCTCCAACTATATACTGCTGTTACATCTACCTTCTTCTGACACAACAGCTGGCTTCGCGAGTGCAACCATTAATCTTTCAGTGCAACCTCTATCGGCATTTTGGTCTGACTGCGGAAACTGACCTAAGTCAGAGGCCGAGCTTCACTGGGAAACTTCCTGCCAGAATTATTTGGATTTAATTACCGGCCTAAAATCTCCAACCAGCTAGGGAAAGAAGTTAAAGCTGCATCGTCATTTGCTCGGAGATGAGATGCAACGACAGTTTGATGACCTAAACCTCCAGGGGTGCAAATTAGCCTATGATGCCTCCAAAGCTCTCGATCGCATTTGGGGCTTACAAATGAGCCTATTCACATCAAACGGAGCCTGGTGAGTCTCTGAAGGATTGTACTACCAGATTTAATTATACAGTTCGTCCATGCGAGTACTATTCTAATCCGCAGCAAAAGATTGAAGGATGCATGCTGATCTCTGGAGTCGCAGATAACTGTGTACGTGAAATGCTACTACAGGAAGACGACCGAACTCTGACCTGTGATCGAGCCTACGATTTGGCCAGAACGAAAATGGAGGTTGCACTGTAGGCGAAAGTGTTTTGTGTAACTAAACTGACCGATGTTGCAAAAATACAATCCACTCATCCCTTAACATGGTGTAAACCATTCTGCTACCGCTGTCGTGGTACCACGAGATCAACTTCTCTGCTTGTCCGGTCCGCGGTCTCACATGTAAAAACTGTGGAAAAATTGGATACTTTGCTCCCTGTTGCCGATGCAAACGCATCGCACTCGTTGAACAGGACTCCATTCCTGAGCGCGACGCAGCCGATCCAGCCGAGCAACATGTTTACACAGTCACTGCTGATGTCGGCAACTTGGGAAATGTAATGATATCCGCTGTTGAACGGAAACCACCCTCTGCAGATATTTGAACTGTCTTATTCCATACGAACAGAAGCGTTATTCCACTAGAAGTGTAAATGGATTCCGTTCCTACTGTTACCATTGTGCCCATCAGTTTCTACAAACGTTACTTACCCGAATCCCCTTCACAGTCGAATGCTCACTCATTCTGGAGTTACAGTAGCAGTAATTTAACCGTTCTTGCTTTTCTCATCATACCTCTCGGGATTGGCCTGGTATCTGCGGACGCAGCGGTATGCGATTCATCAGATAAAAAGCGTCCTTTGCTTGGCAGGAAAGCAATGGTTGCGTTGATCTTATGACTGTTTCCTCCATTGGAGTAACGTACTGCTAAGAGCGCTATCTAAAGCTTTTTAAACCTTCTATCGGACGTACATCATGTGGTGTTCATCGTATGCAGCAGAAACAGGATGCGAAACCTGTTTCCATTAGTCAACTTCGACCGATTTCACTTGCTAAACGTCAAGCTATCTAAGCAGCCTTGCAGGACATCTTAGCGTACGATCTAATCGAGCCAATCGAGCTCCTAATGGGTACGTCAAAAGCTGAGTGTTTGAACAAAGCCGGCATTGTCAGGAGATGTAAAGATGTACAAGGTCTAAGCAGACAGATAGTCCTCGAGAAATAGGTGGTGCCTTCTTGTGATGAGCTAACAGTTTTCTCAAAACTGGGCTTAAAAGTGCGTTTGTTTACATGCCTTTAGCTGATTACTCCGAATCAGTTATTACCTTCCTAGCCCCTGATGGATTAGTTTAGTAAGTATTTTTACGTATGGGTCTGAGCTCAGCGCCTGGTTCCTGGCAGAAGTTCCTGACTCAATCTATCGCAGGTATTGATGGACAGGTTGCCTACTTGGACGATACGAGTGTCTTCGTTCGCTCGCCGGAGAAACATGACGAGCACTTTTAGAAAAATTCTGCATCGACTCACAAAACTCGATTTCCAACTTAAAACGAAAAAGTGCATATTTAACGCCTCCAATCTTCAATTCCTAGTGCACATCATCTACTGCAGCGACATTCGCCCCAGTAACGAAAATATCCGTGCCATGGCTGACTCGCAGATACCTAGTAACTTAACGGAACTAAACACTTTTCTGGGTACGTGCTGTTAAAACTTGCGATATGCTCGTGATTTTGCAACTTTGGCAGATCCACAACGGAAACTGAGAAACATGGGGTCAACGTTCGTTTGAGGTAGTGAACAACAAAATGCCTTTGACGAACTTAAACGACGCATTACCTTCGCCCCATTGTTTGCCGTCTTTGAGGAATCATGCTGTACTTTTGTGTCCACTGATGCCTCCGATGTCGGCCTCGATGCTGTGCTCTCTCAACTATAAAACGCCGGAGTTTCGGCCTAGGCTCCACGAAACTTAGCAGACTCTGAAAGTCACTACTCCGCCGGAGAAAAGAAAGCTCTCTCTTGTGTAGCAGATTGCGATAAACTGCATCTTTACCCCTTTGGCCGCTGTTTCATTTTGCGAACAGACCACTCCGCTGTCAACCGGCCTCCTCAAAAATGGATCTAAAGGGTTCCGCCCGATGCGAATCAATCGTTGGTATGCCAGAATTCTCAGGTACGATTTTCAAATCGTTTACCGAGCAGGATGGCAGAATCACACCACGTATGAATTATCCCACTTACCTTTGCAACGGGAGGATGGAAAAGAAGCACTCAGAGGCGGCATTGTCGTCTAGTCTTGAAAGCGATTTGTCCGCCCTGACGATTAATGAACTACAAACTGCGAACGCGAGCGAGGCGACGCTGCAGCAACTTGTTGCTCACGTTCAGCGTGGATGGCCGAGGGACCACGAAATTTCCTGTGATTTCTTCCAGGACTATGCAATTCGAGAGGAACGTTCAGTCATACATGGTTGTATGATTCGAGGACCAGTATTTGTGGCTCCATCCTCGCTGGGTAACAAAACAATTGCGTGTGTTCATGAGACTCGTCCGGGTATTGTCCGAAATAAAAGTAAGGTCCGCCATTACTTTTGGTGACTACGTGTGTCATCAAGTAACGAAGAAATCGTGAGAAACTGTCAAGCTTGCCAAATAAAGGATAAGAGCTATCTACCTGTAGAGGCTTCCGTGCAACCGACACTATACCCTATGAGACCGTGGGCCAAAATTGCAATGAAGGTTATAGACCCCTAAGCCACTGCTCCGGTTAATAAGGAAAATTTACTTGTTGCAACCTGCTTTTAAAGCAGGTGGCCTGAGGTTCATATATGTGACCAAGTGACCTCTTCCGTTGTGCTGTGATGGTTCCGACATCTGTTCAGTTGCTTCGAATTACCAGAGGCAGTGGTTACAGGTAATGCTCCCCCAATTCTGTGGTTACGAATGCGAAAATTTCCTCCAACGACATAACGTAATACATTACCGGACTGCCCCCCTAATGGCTTGGTGGAGCATCTTAACCGGTCTCTCAAGGAGGCAATACAGACCATGTAACAAGGAGGGGTCGAGTGAGAGGAAGCTATCTTAACGGCGCAGCTATCATACAGAACATGTGAACACAGAGCCACAGAGAAAAGGCCTACCGAAAATAATGCTACAAAGACCCTTGAGCACTAAAATTCATGTTGCACACCACGTGCTCTTTGTTGTAAATCTCGAAGTGCCAAACTGCATAGCAACCTACCAACAATCCTACGCTGAAACCTCAATTTCAATGCAGGCGGGATCATTAGTTCAGATCAAAAGTAGAAGTATCGTAAAAGGTCACCCAACTCTGTCGTCACCGCTGGGGAACGCTCGTGCATTTGGCCCTGGCACATATCAGTTAGTAAATGGCTTGAGAGTCAACGCCCGTCGGCTTTACAGCGCAACTGGACCGTTCTCCCAGTCTAGCCAAGACATGTGTGAAATTGAGGAACGGCCGGCTCCAACGTCCCATGAACTACGAAGCTCCAACCGTACCACGAAGCTAGTTGATCGATACCAACTCGCATGAAGCAGATTTTCCGACGTGGAGAGTGGTGTTGTGACACGAAACCTTAGACTTATCCAGATTAACTGAACTTCGTTCAACGCTGATTGATCAATTAGCGGAATTCTTAATGAGTGCTTTTTTGTTATAAGCCCTTGTACATCCTACGTACCTCATACCATATACTGCTGTTACATCAACCTTCTTCTGATACAACAAGCATCTCATGCCAACATGTAAACCGTTACATGCACGGCGCAGTTAATTGTGTATAGGTTGAGCAGGTACCACATTACTTTTCCCTTCAAGACCTACCGGTTAATATGGCAACGCATTCGGTGGGATACTAGTGGGAGTTTCGTTGTTCGCGCTGTTTCTGAACTAGTGGTACTCATCAGTGAATGGTTAAATTGAAAAATTGATTTATGCAATTGATTCGCATTAAGTAGCGCTTCATCTGACATTTCCTATGCACCTGGCATGCACGCGGATTCCACATAGGTAGGAGATCCGAAGTTATTTCCCACTTTCGGGGAACCTAACAGTCTCTCGCAAACCATGGTCCAGAAAGGGCAACACCATCAGGTTATATTCAGAAGTCTGTCTAAAATGTTGCAGTACGTTGTAACCGTCGTTATGGACCTGAATGATATCGGTAGCCTATTCCTTGCAAACGTGTATTTATATTGGAATTAACCCGTAAGTGTGGTAGCAAAATAAAATAATAGGTTGGGTTCGATATGGCTAACGCTCGTTCGCGTTCCACCGAACAATGAACTAAGTATGCACATTTAAGATGTTCAGCATCTGGAATAGTATGTGTCTTCTGACAACAGTCTAACGAAAAGACCTAGAGCTAAAAAACCATGGAACTCCTAGGAAGAATACTGGTTTATTCACCACATCATCATTATAGCGCATTAGCTAGAGGTGAGCTACAGACTTCAGCTATTGCGTTATGAGCAGAACGGAATTAATTTTGGTAATTTCCCACACGCCATTTATTATCTTTTGTTGTTTTCAATTGTTAAGGATTAGACACTTGAATATAAACCAACATGTACACAAATCTTCCACTAGTTTCGACTACGTGCCATATCCCGCATTGTTTCTAGCCGTCGGTGCTCATCGTCTCAACTGACACGCGCAGGACTGAGCTGCTAGATCCTCAAGTTTTGTCGATATTCCGAATTAAATACCCCAAAGCCTCCGCAAGACCTCTAGCACAGCCAAAGAAACCTCAGAAGTCCAACGATCTTGACCTAGAAAACTTGGTAACAAAAACGCCGCCAAACGTAGGCATAACAACGCTAGAACTCCGCCAAAACGTTGTACAACTGCGTCAGACTTGCGCCGAACAACTAAGTAGCTCAATGGCCTTCGGCTTCTAGAAAACGAATGTTACCTGTTAAAAATAACGGACTCCTTGCCAAAACTCCGTGTGTTGGCAATGACGGGAAAGAATGGAAGTTACTGGGATCTTCGAAATCAATGCAGTGTTGTAGATAATCGGTGAATTGCCAAAATAATGGGTTTTCCTTGGTTTTTTACCTAAATCCCGGGTACCTTTCCTCCTGCGGCGGCTGTCGCAGCAAATGGTAATAGATTGGGATGGAGTTGCAGCCTCCTGCACGGTGTTCTCTGCCTATATATCCATCGTCTTGACTGCAGTGTTCTGGATTCGGGTACTGTGACCTCCGGTCTAGTGTCAATTTTTTGCTGACAGGTTGCATTCACGGCCTCTTTGGGCACATTCAAACTGTTCGCCAACAGATCATATGGGAGCTCGGCAGCTTCGCTGGTTTTGATTGACACAGGTTTGGTCGTAGCCGGTTTGCTTGGCGTATCTATACCTGCGTTCCAACCAGCAATTCGTTAATGACATTCTCGCGCTTGCACTGAATCCTGCCTGGCGTCCGTTTTGCTTGTACTTTCCTAGGTACAAGTACTGGCTGACGGGGTTAAAACGAACGTTGCTTGACACAATACCGCCGATCGAACTCACGTTCCATCTTGAAATCCGTTTCACCAGCTGTGGGCTTTGCGGACGGTCGCACTGTATTAATTGACATGCGAAGGTTTTGCTTCCGCTGGTGATAGCCCATCCGGCTTTTGTGGACATTGTGTAGATGGGTACAGAAGGAGGAACAGGTCGACCACTTCCTCTATGTTTCTCTCTCCTTGATTTGGAGTGAGTGCGTTCAAATATATGCACAAATCTCTCCGCTTGGCTTTTCGACTGTGGGTGGAATTGTGGAGAACGCATGTGTTTTATGGCGCAGGCTTTGCAGAACTCCTTGAATGTGGCAGGAGTAAACTGCGCTCCTATGTCCGTCACCAATGTTTCTGGGCAGCCGAATCTGCTGAAAACTTGTCGCAACCTTGAGACCGTTACGCTGCTTTTCCTGTTGCTCATGTGGAACACTTCGGGCCACTTGCTGTAAGCGTCAACTACTATGCGAAAGTTCTGGCGGTTGATTGGGCCTTCAAAGTAGATATGTAAACGGTTACAAGGTCTTCTTGGTTTTGGTCACGAGTGGAGTTCGGTCTTCGGTGGTGCGCTTGAAGCGGTAGTGCAGTTGCTGCAACTTCTATCTAGCTGTTCCAGCTGTCTCTGCATAAATGTATACATCTACAGCTACGGTTTGACCAGATGAAATACTGGTTTGGGTACGGATATGCCACCCTACACCAAGTGGAGCCTTAATCTTACGAACAACTGTCTTTATACACAGAGTGCCGATTTGATCCCTTTGATCTGGACAGCCTCGGCGAAATGTAGGGTGCGGGTGTTAGCATGTCTCAACAACATTGTGAACTATGTGGTAAGGTCGATTTGCTGACAAATAAAAAATAAGTGCCTACCTGTGGATGAGGCGGGTGGCATTCATGAACCGATGGTAGGGGAAGCGGAAGACTGGATAATTTCCCTCTGCACCTACTTAGCTACATGTTCCCTTACTTTCGAATTCAAAATTCTCTCGGTACAGCCTATGTAGCGTGAATGGCAGCTACAAGTGAATTGGTAAATACAATGTGCAATAGCGTCGCCAGGTTGTCTTTCCTTTGTTGGGGAACTGGTACTTGGTTATTTCGGTTAATAAGGACAGTCCCGGAAGGTAATAAGTCTTATGAATAGCGGAATCTATTCGCTTGGCTGTCCTCATGGTGTCAAAATCACCCTTGAGCGATTGTTCTATAAAGATCTTCTTTTTGACCACAGTAGGGACCTACTTTCTCACCACTCTCATCTGGCTTTATTTTGCGATAAACCGGTGAGGAAAACCGTTTTTTAAGAGCGCATTAGTCAGCAGCTCCTGTTCCCCTTTCAGGCGGTCTATGCTGTATATTCTTCTTGTGCGAATGAACGAGGATTTAAGTAGTTTCCCTTCGTACCGCATTGGAGTGAAATTGGTAAAACACAGGTACTGCCCGGACCATGTCCGTTTTCGGTAAACAGACCGCTTGATGAGACCGTTTTCTCTACGACTAATCAGTAAGTCCGGAAATAGGAGACAGCTATTACATAATACCCCTCTAGTTACCCTCAACTGTGTACCATAACTGGCCGACACACATACCTCGCGGAAGCGCTTTTATTCGGTTGAGCCTTGCATGTCTTGCATGGAACTGCCGCAACTTTTTTCTTGAAGTATTTGCGGGTTGACAACTCTCTGCAAACATGATGCAATTGTTCACAATGGACAACGAATGTCTTCACTGATAGAATTGCTGCATTCCGGCAGAGGAACGCGAACGTCGCCAGCTAGTTCTGTGCAAGTGAGTAACCTTCTTATGCATTGCATTTTGAAGCTTTTCGGCCCGTACAGTTTCTGCCGTAAGTGGCAATCCAAGTAATGTCTCGGTCACAAGGCATTTGACATCGGGTTCCATCTCAACTGAGGCTATGAGAGTATCCTCATGTTCACGCTGATGGGAATCATTGCGGTGTGAAAATGCATCTTCTTGGCTCATCGAAACCGTTGACTGATAACGGATCTCAAAATCATAGCCCAGCACAATGAGTGCGCATCGTTGGAGTCGATTTGTCGTGTAGGTAGAAACACCCTTTTTCGAGCCGAAAATGGTCAGTAGCGGTTTGTGATACGTGAAGTGCTTGAAGCAGCGACCAAACAGCATCCCGTAAAATTTCTACATTTCATTTTGGCCAATGTCTCCTTCGCTATCTGGATGTGGTTTGTTTCGGCTTTTGTCAGCTTCCTGGCGGAATATGCGATCGCCTACTGAGATCCAACTGGGAAAGTATGACAAAATGGTGATTATGGCTGAAGCCGTATCAAACTACAGCCTGTTTGGGATCCCGTTGATGAGCACAGTGATGAATCTGTGGCATGGTCTAGAATTGCTGTGGAAGTCGGCAATCACCGATAATGATTATGCGTCAGGCCTTCAGAAGCACCTCCTTCGGTAGGGCTGCTTCACATTTCTTAACCGGGACTGATGATAAAAATCTTCCTTGTGGTCGATTTTATGTCATTTACCACAAATGTGACTCTCAAATGGGCAGTAACTTGCAATATACTATTCAGCACATGAGCAACAAGGTGTAGGCGGCTTGTTCGGCGCTCTGTCGAACGGCTTGTTCGAACCAGCCTTTCTTGTCTTATGCATCACACGAACAGTATCGGCAATGGTAGGCCGACTCTGTTCAATCATAGTGGTGTCGCGTTTCAAAGTGATCAGTCTTTTGCATTCACCTACAAGATACTTCAATGTCAACTTGGGATCTGGACCCAAACTAGCAAGGAGCCGAGTGCCGAGTTCCGCGACGCGTGGGGACTGCAAAGCACTGATACATATGAGACGCCTAAAATGGTCATCCGTCAAACAGGGTGCATTGAAACTTTTAAGTTCACTGGTAACCATGTTCGCTAATGCTCCGTAATTGTCCGTACCCCACTTAAACCTTTTTAGACGTTGGCAGTGCATGCAAATCAAAGATGTTTACTCAACGTAGATTGCTCTGAGTATTGTCACTGGTCCGTTTAAAGTGATGTCATTCGGCTCTTTTCATATCTATTCGTACCGAGCTTGCGGAACAAAGGACTCTCTCTCTCTCCATGCATCATCCTGACCGCTAAAATCCATCCGGAACATGTCCTCCCAGCATTTGAACCACGCCTAGAAAGTGCATTCGGAGTCAGCATCATAATGAAATTCGGTGATTGAGACATAAGATCGAGTGCAAGGGTTTACGTGTCCCGCGTAGCTGCTCCGTTTGACTGTACGTTCAAACACTACTTCAAACTTAAAACAGTTTCATTTGTGCTACAAGCTTGGGGTGTCGCTGCAAAAGCAACTTTGCAAATGTTCACGGAATAGTTCGCAATAATTTCGTGTTTGTCCGTCGCCATTGTTGGAGCTTCAAGTGTTCTCGCAATTCCGAATTAAACACCCAAAATCATCGGCAAGACCTCTAGCCCGGCCAAAGAAATATCAGAAGTACAACGACCTTGACCGAAAAAGTCTTGCTAACAACAACGACGCCAAACGTAACCAAAACATCGCTAGAAAGCCGCCAAAACGATGAACAACTGAGCCAGACCTGCACTCAATATATCAGTAGCTCAATGGCCTTCGGCTTCTAGAAAACCATTGTTACCTGTCAAACATAGCAGACCCCCTGCCTAAACTCCGTGTGTAGGCAATGACGTGAAGAAATGGAAGGTATCAGAGTCTTCGAAATCAATGCAGAATGAAAGATAATCGATTTGTTGCTAAACTGTGGGTTTTCCTTGATGTTTCACCTTATCCCGACAAACGCTCAATTGACATACGCAGGACGTGACCGAGTCATTTTAGGTGACGCGGCAAAACCAGCTTGTTGTGAGGTTTACTCGTTTCTAATAGGACACGACGTCCGACTTCACCATTGGAAATACTTTACTACCACCACACACGAGCAATCCTCCTCAAGCACCCATTATCAAAAGACAAGAGCCGGCGCATATCATCAAGGCGAACTGGCCACGACTCACTTCTAAATAGCAACACCGCCCGAACAGTGGCACTGCACACGTGACCGTTTACCATTAGGGAGACATCTGGATGATGCCACAAGTACTTCAGGTTGACGCATGATGATGGAGATTTGGAGATGCAGACAGAAACGTCCTTCTCATTAGAGCCACTAACATACAGGCAGCTGTCCAATAGACCAAACTATCTACTTTTCCAAGCTGTGTACCTTCAAGCGTGACCACAGGAACCACCGAGTGCCAATCCTGGAGCAGCACCTTACACTTTGATGGGGCGAAGCACAGACCGAAAATAGATTCCTCAATCGCCAAACAATTTAGGACGGTTTACATACTCTGCAAGGTGTCACTAAGTAAGGCGATGTAATCTGCATAATCTAAATCAGTCGATCGCTTGACCGACAGTAGTTGTAGGCCAAAAGTTTGACAAGCTTCCAATGTTCTTGACAATTACAAAGTC
This sequence comes from Dicrocoelium dendriticum, assembly GCA_944474145.2. Lineage (NCBI taxonomy): Eukaryota > Metazoa > Platyhelminthes > Trematoda > Plagiorchiida > Dicrocoeliidae > Dicrocoelium > Dicrocoelium dendriticum. Next base: position 77,666,697 of record OX104059.1, on the reverse strand, counting down.
GATGAGAAAAGGGGACATTTGCCATCACTGCCTGAAACCGCTATTTACAGCAAAAGACGACGAAAGCTTGACACATGTCCTCTCTCTGCGGGATATATGGAGGTAGAGTGAGTGTAATATGGCAGTGTGATTTTCTGAGATCCCGTTCCTTAGCAAGCAATGCCATAGCGCAGCTCGATCAACCGAATGAAATACAACACGGACGTCTAAGAATGCAACGATGTTAGACTTTGGTGTTCGGGGATTTGGCGGAGGGTGAATATTTGACGCACGCATCCATGGCAAAGAAGGAAGCCACCTTGTTAATTTCCGGTACTAAAATTCACGAAAAGGGGAATAGTAGCATTGGATTACGTTTGGGCTCATGAAGCCACAGTGAATATAGCTGGAGTTGTGTGAATATTCAACGAAAGATAAATGTGGACGATTCTAATAAGTGATTATTAAATGGGAGTCCTACTTATCGCATTGTTGTTTTGTCACGTTTCCGTGAGTCACGGGGTACCATGAAGCTGTATTCTAAGATTGTTAGAGCGCAAACCTATACTGCGCAAGGATGGATTCTGTAACCATCATCGAGTTTCAAATGTATCCGATGACCCACCTCACCTAGAGTATGCCATATCTGCGTAGTTCGATGTACTAAATTAGGGTACTGAAGGGTTATGTGCTGTAAGACCTTTGGCAAGCGGTGATCTGCTTATTGACAGTGATCTGGTCAGGGACTACAATGACGGTGTCGCCATTTGATAACAAAATGTCCTTTTTACAATTGTCGCAGCAGCCGTCGAGATTCGTACGATAATTAACGAAATATAAAAAAATAACAGTATATTTCTCAACTGGACATATGCCGTACCTGCGAGGGCTAAGATAAATATGTGCACAACTCCAGTGCCTTTGCATGGCTACTGAATACGTTGAGGGTACATGCGCATTGTTCGCCCTTAACATGCCGAGCAGTAGAGCACTGGTTAACCGAATGTCTTTTACAGAACTTGCCAGTTTTTATGACCCTAAAATTCCGGCCATCATACCGTACGCACATGCATCATTATGTTGAAGGGATTTGCCGCGCTGAACGTGCCGTGCCCACCTTTATTTTCATCCGGCTTTTCTAAGTGCTTATTGTTCACCCTGATATTATTAGCGGTGAAGTGGCTCGTAGGGCTGTATGTATGCATAGTTAAGTTGCGGTGCCGGATCGACCTATCGACGAATCACCATACAAACTCTTTGGACTGTTTCAGCGCAATTAGTGGTCCCGTTTAATGATGAGTTTAAAAATGAAATAAGAGCGGCGACGTTAGAAGGAACGACCAAAAGATACGCTTAATTTTTATTAAAAGGTATGAGACAGCTCAGGGTCTATTGAATTCGCGGCAAGTAAGAAGTTAACTTCACTTAAAGGGGGTAGCCTTCCGTGGGTGACGCAATCCAACACGTCGTTAGCTTGCAACAAAAACATCAGTGGACCCCGTACGATACCATAAGAAACACCACAGTTTATAATAGAACAATGGAACAATACTTTTTAGAGGTTAAAATTGCACGGGCTTAACATATCCCGTAGGTTAGTACTAGAAGAAATTGAGATTTAACTAGTACATAAACGGACCAACTAAAATACCATGAGCAAAGTGATAGAGTAATTGTGTTAAGAAGGAGGATTCTGGGAGTGAGATGGTACATGCAAAACCGAAGAAAAATTTTTGTTAGTTAATATTCATAGCAAATAGCAAGCAGGTTGCTCAACCCTCTGCGCAAATTTATGTGCGGCACTGTGGGTCATAGCTCCAAAGTGGCTAGTTAACCAGAATAAATCCAGAATATCCGTTCAGGGAACAAAGTCTAGGGCGTTCAGTTCGATATCCAGACTATTTTGAAAATAGCTAATGTGGGTGCACAGACAAGGGAGTTTGGAAGGGCGTTCCAGAGTTGGCAGACCTGGAGGGAGAACTTACTCTGTCGACATTCGAGACGACTGTGTTATTGAACCAATTTCCGGCTATTGCCTCCGAGGTTGGCGTTCGGGCTGAGTTTCAGTAGTTTGCGGCATACATGAGTGGGCTCGCTCAGTATCTGGTAGACAAATATAAGGTGCCCACGTTTTGATGAATGTCAGAACATGGTGAGCGGACGGACCGACCGATAGAGCCAGGTAGCTAATGGGAGGCGAACTTAACGGATTCGATTACTGGACTCGAATTGGCCGGTATTCGTGTGAGTGATTCACTGTTTGTTTAACTTAAGCAAAAGGGGAACCTCATCTACTCAGGAGGGTCGTTAGTTATGGACTTGAACTGCCTTCGGCTGGTCAGACGTGCTGTAGTTTTCGCGGACGATGCTAAATAAACACCTTGTCCCTGAAGGAATGAGTTGCGCAACACATGTAGCCACGTGCATCGTCCACTGAACACTCCGAGTGTCGTCAGTCGTTGCTGGTACGCAAGGTTGCACAATTCTTTTTCAACTTTAATTGCTGGACGTTGGGGAACGTCTAGTGCTGCATGATCACAGGTTGGTCAAGAATGCCAAGCTTGGATGTGGGGACGCACGTAAGCATTGAGCACCAGAGAGAACATAGGTGAATCCAAACTCCCAAATGCTTCCCGCAAGAGGCAAACATGCATGAAGCGTCTTTTTGTATCGGATTAGGGCTCTCTGGAACAACCGAGGTCGTCCTACACCAGCACACCAAAGTCACTTTCCTGAGGTCATGCCTGCAGATCGGGCGCCCTAAGGTTGTATAAATAGGCCCGTCGATGTCTGAGGTGGGTAACGTGGCATTTATGCACATGGAATGACATTATATTCCTCACCGAGAAATGTCCGACCTCATCGATGTCGCGTTGGAGTAGCTCTAGGCCGTCCAGTCACTTTATCGCCCGCTATATTATAACATCATACGCCAAAAGTAACAATATTAAAGCCATATCACTCGCTAGCTTGTTGATGAAAACTAAAAACAAGCGACCTCGAAGTACCGAACCCTGCAGTATGTCGCACTCCACTCGAATCGGGCTTGACAGAGATGTTCGGATTTTACCTTACAAGCGGCCGTTCCCGGAGTAAAGTACCAATCCCTCCTAATACTAGATCACCGACACCGTTGAAATGCAGCTTTTACATGAGGATTCCATGGTCCAAACGATCGGAGCCTTCGAAAAGTCCATGTAAATGCTCAGTGATCAACAGTATGTTGCGGGTATAAAACGCTGAAGCTTGACATGTCGCGCCGGATGCTTGCTTAGTGGTGAGCAAAATAAAGGCAAAAATGGCAATAGGAAATAGTGAACAGCTGTAAAATGCGAACTCGCCGATTACAGCGTTCCCATCCGTTTTCTGTACTATCCAAGGTTATCGTCTGTAGTTTCCGGGCAAAATTGAAGGCGGGTTTGTCTGTTATTGCTTTTCTGCTTTTTGTATAGGTCCTTTTTTATTACGTGATATGGTATTGTGTGGCCAGTGCACTGTCGACACAAGTTTGAAGAAGGCTAAGTTGGGGGCTCAAATAACAGCTTCTGAAAAGGTATTCCACGTGCTTCCAAAATTCAGAGTGAAGAATTTTCTTCGACACTCCAACCGACTTTATTGTTCTGTCAATTCCACATGATGACCTCACAGTTGGCTGTTGTGACTCAGCTTCAATACGTGATGGCTGCGTAATGACCATATTTTAATATTCGGTAAACCATGATTAGGTCACCACGCAAGCGGTGATAACGTCCACTGAAAATGACAAGCATCTGAGGCGTTGTTCGTAGGACAAGTGGCCAATCCCTTGACACTTTTGGCCGCCTGATGTTGTGGAATCGCCAAAACCGTGAGATCCCGCTTTAGCCATGGTTGCCATGCTTGAATTGTGTATTCAACATGTGGACGTATATAAGCGGGAAATATTTGGCGGAAAATTGACGGTCCGGAGAAATATATGGTCCAGCCGGTCAAATGCCTTAGAGAAACAAGTTAAGCCACATCAACTGCTGCACCAGCCTCCATAGTTTCGGTTTAGCTGTCTTGTGCTAACAATAGACTCATTCTGTACGACCGATTCTGGTGCAAGCCGTGTTGTTACTTACCGATGAAACTAAGGCCGTCCAGATTAGACATGTGGGCGTTGGCAATGAAGGCCCCCAAGATTTTGAAAGAACTGGCAGTAGAGTCACTGGTCGATAATTATCTGGGTCGGAACTACCACCCCCTTTGTAAACAAGAGTTATTAATCCGTGTTTCCACATTGTAGGAACATGCTGTTCGTCAAGGCAGCACTGAAATAGCCGCACCAAGGGTTCAGCCAAAATAGTAGCCGCCACAGCAAGCGTCTGTCGGCGGATGTCCTCAATTCCTGGACAGTCGTGCAAGCACATGGAAAGCAGATTTCTCACTGGTCTGCCGTAAAATTTATATGTGTGAGTCCTAGTGTGGGCAAAATAGATTCCAAAGATTCAGGAGACCACGGAATGCAATGAAACATTGGTATTTATGGTTGTAGAAGGACATTCGACGCTTCTTTAGCAGGCTGAGTTAGACAATCCGCTGTTTGAAGAGGGGGAAATCCACTTTTCATCTTGAGGGGTCTGTTCACCTGATGTTACAGATGCTTAGGATTTGAAGGTACTCGTTCGGCCAAAGCATGTTGACAAGCTACTCTGTGCTCGCGCGCTAATTGGGTACAGTGGTTATGATGGACAACATATGCCTTCCAGGTACTCGGACTCGGATCGGTTTTGTGGGTATACCACACCGCGTTGCGCATCACCATGGGTTTGCGTGTCTCACTCCGCATAAACGGCGCCAGGTTTTTCGAACGGATAGTCTTGGTTTCCGATGCTCCACTAACCAGGGTGTTACACTTCCTGACGAAACGTTCCCAGACAATATCGTGTGCATCCTCGGTTAGGAAACTGCAGCCGATCGCTTCAAATAGTCGGGTTAAGGTGTCATAACTGGTTACGGTTCGCGTTGTTTGAGTGCGATCCTTGGAATATTCAGCATAGCAATTGCTTTGTACCTGGGTCTCCCCAGTCGCGTCAAGAGAAACAAGACACACCGACTCAGCACAACAGAGTTCTATTCACAATTCCGAAGCAAAAGGTACAACTAGCTGTATACTGTGATACTCACTAGGCCACTCGATCGATCGCCTGTTCGACCGCACTGAGGCAGGTGAGTCCTTCCGCCTCAGCTTTCAGCCCCATCACAGCAAGTGTACGTGCAATGCAAAGGCGCATGATCACTGCGGCCTAGCGGAGCATCGATTAGCACTCGGTCGATCATTAGTTCTTCACTAGTGAATATTCGGTCCAATATGGATGGCTTGTTATTTCCCCTGAAGCTGGCAGGTGAAGTGACGTGGCCATAACGCGGAAAATCTGAGACAAGATCTTACAGATTTGTTTTGAATTGCTTTCCTGGTGTGACCTGGGATTCTAGAGCATGTAAGTTGAAAGCGCCGACAACTAGAACGTGACTGTACTTCCTGCTTATCACATGCCTCAATGCAGCCACCAAGTTGCAGTCCATCTCAGGTTTAGACGATGGTGGTCGGTAAATAACAACCACTAGACCAAGATCGTTCTCTCTCAGCCAGAAGCTGCACCAAATGGGGTCAGATACATCGCTTTTGCAATCATGTATGGGTTCGCACTGCAGGTTGTTACGATAGTAGAGGACTACCCCACCATCTTTGCCGGCTCGATCATTCCGGTCAACGGATATACCTGTTATCGAGGTTACGGCATCCGTTATCTCACAGCGCAATCACGTTTCTGTGATAGCGTTGAGGTCCCAAGCTACTGACGCGTGCCGAATTTCTACTTCAGCTTATTTGCTGAGCAGACCTTGGGCATTTGTGTACATGCATGAGAGCATCTCGGAGACCAAAAGTGTGTTGGGTGGACTGGATAAAGAAAGTGAGTTTATGCCGACCGATTTAAGGTCGGCAAATCGTTTTTTGGATGAGCTACAGACTCGAGACGAATTTGGTATATATTCAAATATCAGATGACCAGGATGCCGGCGTTTGCTCATGCTCTGCTGTGTCTCACCGGATGTTATAGCTACTGTTGAAACCGTCACCGAATCAGGTCCTACAGTTGGTGTTTTCATTGAGAGTTGCGCCTCCACTGAGTTGTCATTAGAAGTTGCTGGGGCTCCCGCTGCTTTCAGACGAATTTCTGTTGGCAACCTGCTACGGAATTTAGTCCAGTTCTCTAGACGAATTTCTGTTTTTAGTTCCGATTGCAAAACCATCTTCAGTAGCCTGGGACCGCACTTCTTATAGTTCGGGGATACGGAGATCCTTGCCAACGAGGTGGCCACGATATTTTTAATAGGAAGTCTCACGGATGTATTGCCATTGCTTCCGGCCGTTTACCTGCGCATTGTCGGAAATGGAATCAGTAAGCTCAGGAACACCGTGAGCAATCACGGTTTACTGATCTTTACTTTCTCTGTTCCTCTCTATTATTTGGATCCGCTGCACCTTCTTTCCACGGGATTTTAAGTAGTATGCGCACTCTACTTGACGCGTTGAGGAGTCGATTCGCAGACAGCAGAACGGCTTCTGTTCCATTCACCGAGTTCAGTGTTACCCGAAGTAACCGGGTTTCACCGTAGTGCAATGCTTTTGGGTGACACAAAAGACGTTTTAATTTCGTGGGATCAGCATGGACACCGATTGCGCTACAGAAGAAACCCCATGATATGGACCGTCTGTCAACCTACCCTTAATTCTATTGGATTTGGATTCGGGGACATTAGTGCTCACAATAGTTAAGACACCACCGTTGCGCCTGGTGGCTATGGGTTTTGGAGCCTTAGTTTTCGGTGCTTTTGGGGAATTTGTGTACGGCACTGATGAAGGCCATCCGTGCTGCGACAAGTTAATGTTTTCTGGTCCGGCCACCAACGTTACGAGTGCTATTTCCGGTGTTTGCTTGGCGGTAAGCGATGCGTATGTTACCTGGTTCCTCACTACGGCTGTTTGACTGCAGCTTAGAGTCTCCTGTATAGCAAACAAACTACTAGGTGTAACACACTTTACTGAAGCTGAAGCACGCACGCTGCAGACAATGTTTTTATTAATGGAAGTGAGAGAGAAAGGATTTGGTACGGATCGAGACTGAGTCGTTGGGGTAAAGTCGGGTCGCCTGGCTCTCTTCTGCCTGAATGGGGAATTTGGGGTGTTATTTTCACATGCAAGTACAGGTCCGTTTCCTCCAATAGGGGAAGTCTGGCGCAAACTAGTTGCTCGACTGCTTCTGTTAGTATTTCACACTGCTTCACTAGGACATTTAGACAGCTAACAACTGGGATAGAATTGCATACTGGGCAGAAACAAAAAGCTTCTGTCGTATTAATCGAACCCGCTTTATTGCCCACCATCAGGATATTTCGAAAGAGGGCAATAAAGCGGAGTGTGCAAGGAACCGATATTGCCATTTTTACTAAAAGGGCGACAGCCATTGTATTATTGTACATTACATCACTTGCATTGTAACGAAGTATAAAATGCGTACCTGTACTCAAAACGTACAGAAGACATTAATTCAGAAGAGCTTGATCAGTTAATTAATATTTATCCCATAAATCATCTTACCTGGATAACTATAGAATCTGACGCTAATGTATATTTTTTCAGGGGAAAACAATTCAGCATCAGCTGCACATTATTTTCCGCCGCTACTCAAGTCACGTTTGCATTGATGAACTCCAATTTGGACAAGGAATCTTTGCCTAGCTGAGGCAAACATCCGTAGCTATACAACTCATTCACACAGTAATTGGTTCTTGAATGCGACGCTCGCGGATTGATGTTACTCACGGAGACATCCTGCACATCATACTCCGAGTCGTTGCCTTCTTTCAGTTCTAGTCGGTCCTCTAAAATTTTACGGACCGTTTCCAATTCAACATTTGTCAGATCTGAAGTGCAATCCACATAGTTTTCGATGGCAACGAATCCTCCTGCATTGTTGACTGAAATTGTGTAAGCGCTGATGTCGTCCTCAGTGATGACGACATCATCAGAAAGTGCATCGGATGCCAGTCGACTGAAGCCAGCATGCTGAAAGCAAGTTTTTGTTGTTGCACCAGTAGCCTGTCCGCAACGTTTTGTAACGAATTAAATGCATTGAGCACATAAAGCTTGAAGCTGACGTGCACCGCCGATGATCAGCCAGATAACAGGTTGTTTTTGATGTGATAACGAATTCGGTCCACAATTTTCTTTCTGTATCGAATTTACAGATTCATAATCACAGTTTGGTCCATGAGTTGAAGATTGCTGGTGGTGTTTGCCGGAAATAATTCCAGTTAATTTTTTCAAGCATTCAGCCTGTGGATGCGCTGTACAATGATCCAAGAGTAACATACCTTTTCGGTCACTTTGGCCTAGCTCTTATCCCATTCGTGGTCCCGCAAGATGAATAGTTCTGTCATCATCCACAAGTTTTTGTGTGTCCATGTTCACACCATTACAATTCATGGCCTCTTACTTCTTCCAACTGAAACCAGTTTACCATTATCTGTGTCGGACATGCGAACAGCACAGGGAAGTGATCTTATGCATGGCTTTTTGATCCGCTGAGCTTAGCGACAGAAATTATCAAAGAGCTCTCCGGAGTTGTTGGTAAACTAGGCCTGTTTCGTTTGCATTGTACGCGTTGTCATCATCAAATATGTTTAAACGTTCAGGCAATCAAGTTTTCAGCCAGTTTTCACAAACCACTATAACTGTGAACACTTTTGGTCAAGGCGCATGTTTATACACAATTTGACTTTTATTCTTCCATCATTACAACATCCTACCGTGGCAGCAAAAGGTTGCCACGCCTTTCCCCGCAGTCTCCTGCCTTTTTTTCGGAAGCGGGCCTGTAGCATCATCATCATCATCATCATCATTATACCCGTTAGCTAGAGGTGAGAAATACCTCAGCTACTGTGCTGAAATACATAAAGAAAAAGGGAAATAAATGCAACTGTTGCATGCCAGTTGAGCTACCAGCGACGGATGGGCCTCGTTCCGGTAAGCTAATAGCCGACTGCTAGGCAACAAGAAAAATTAGTAGGTAGAATTATATTACGCTACGAAATGAGATCGTGGTTGGGGGAGGCTAAATGGGATGAGGAGGGACAAAGATAATCACAGCAGGAACGCCACTGAGGTCGGCTCCTTGCCATGTCAGCAAGTGTATCCAGACAAACAAGTTCACCGTCTTTTGGACCCCAACCAGGGAGCCGTGACGCTCCAAGCGAGGCAAGCTCCGAAGTGAGGGCCTTCATAACTCTCGACCAAGTCATCGCTTGGCCACCCCTCCTCTTCTTCCATCCACACCCCGGGTGAGCAAACAACGCACGTCGCAGGAGTCGGTGGGCTGGCATGCGTAACGCGTGGCCGAGACATCGGAGCCTGGTGCGTGAAATAACGGTGCTGAGCGGTTAATTTCCTTTTCCTGTGCGGTGAACATGGCGTTGAATACGCTGGTTACTCACGCGGTGTTCTCACCAGATGTGAGCCAAACTGCGGAGGCACCGATGGTCGAACGTAATTAGCCTCTATAGGTCCGCTGACCTTAGTAGACAGGTTTCGCAAAAGTACAGTAAGATGGAACGTATTGCTGCATTGTACCCTATAACCTTCAGGGCGGGGGTATAACGTGTAACCGTTTGGCTGTGCTTAACAACTAGTATCATCCAGTCATTGGTTGCAATTTCAACTTCTTCATCCATTCTAAATCGCTTCCTTTTCCTAGAGCTTGCAGTGCCATGCGACAAATTCTGCCAAATTTCCTATTCACTGACAATCAACTTGGTTAAGGTAGGAGGCGAAATGTATACACCAACCGACAACTTGCCCTGCGGGATTCCTGGTGGTTAAATTTTATTTTTCTCAAAAACGTCCAACTTTTCCTTCAAGAACAAATTTTTTCTGTTACTGGCCATACTTGTGTGTAACCATTAGAGCACTGACAAGTGTGGAGTGGAAATATTACCCGACTTCGCTCAGTTCTGGAGTTTTAAATAGCGTCGAATACTTGCCGACAGCCGTCTGTACATTTAGCTTTCTGGTGTATTGAACGACTTAAGTAACCATTTCTTATCTGTCGATAACGCCACAGAACTCTTCCTTTTCCTTGACTCGATCGGACTGGCTAGCTATAGGGTAATCGTATTAAAAGATACTAGGAACGGGGGCGCAAAATTGATAAAGCGACAAGGGCACTGCCCATGCACCTGGGCAATTAAGCGTTGCGACGACTCCGACAATGGGCAGACGATGAAAATTTAGCATGTTTGTGAGAAACAAAATTCGTATTTTGAAAAACTGGGCAGTAAAGCGGGGTGAGCTATAAACCGGGTGGTCAATAAAACGGGTCCGACTGCATTGTACCGTCCCGCTTTTATCAACTCCGTCCCAAGGCATTTTTGTGCCAGATTTTCAAGCAACTGGTGCAAACTAGATCACCCTTCACCAATTTACCACACAACTCACACTTACTCTTAACGTGAGGCATGTTCGCAAAGAACGTGAAGGTTTAAGGTCCCGCGTTTGTCGGGTACTCACTTCGTGTCGCTTTCCGCGTCAGAATTAAGCGTGAGTCAGCTAGGCGCTCCCGCTGTCAGCGGTGCTCCCTTGTAAGCACACTTTGCAGTGTTGGTCAGTTGATCGACCGATGTTAGGCCCGCCTGGTTTGGGGCCCAGTAAATGCACCTAACAACGCTGAACACAGATTGGGAGACCATTAACTCCTTCACAGATGCTTTGAGAAACACCCGAGTGGAATTTTGTTCAGATTTTTGGACTGCCTCGAGAATTCTGCATCGAATGACGTTGCACCGAAGGGCGATGGGCACATGGTTATCCACATATGTTTAATCACGGATGACTGCCAAATCCGTTAACACTGGTTAGGACTTTAGTGGTAAAAGAGAACTGCACGTATGATGGATCAGTGTGTAGAGCTGATAAACCCGTTTCTAATGAGCGTACGGTGACTACGCTGCGAGAAAATAGAGAGAAGATATGGAGGATTATTTCAAGTGACCCTGGAGCACGCACGTCAAGCGTGTGTGTGTTTAGGACTAATCATATGGATTTACGTCATCTGGTCGACAGTTTCAGTTAGCAGATTCGAGGCACCTTATCGATGTTTACGAAATCTATGGTGCTCCGGCGCTGTGATGCCGGAGGTTTCCAGGTAACCCATCAGTACCTCGGTGATGATGACTTCCATGACTGGCGAGCACAGAGAGAAACGTTTCGGGAGGGTAATGGACAGGAACAAGGTGACTTTTTCCTTCCGAATTGGGGTTATAATACCTCGTTTCCACGTTGCCGGAACTAGGTTTACGTCTAGAAAATAATGAACCAATCCGTCAATTGATTGGACTACGTACTTGGCTACAACCTGCAGTGATGTAGGCTGAATGTTATCCACACCAAGAGAGCTATGTGTAGGCAAGCATAGTAGCTTTTATCACCGTTTCTGCTGCGAATGTGATGCTGGATGATACCAATGGTGTGGTGACAGAAGCAAGCATAGTGTTTGAGGCTTGTACCCCTTAGAAATTAGGCAGGTGCTGGGCCCGTAAGGCTTTGACCACCTCTTTTTCTGTGTGTATACCTGGCAAATGCAGTTAGTGGTAAGATTCCGCGCTGCACCCATTCAAATCCATTCACGTGTCCGTCGGATGCCTGATGGTGACCGAGTCGGACCATCCTACTAATAAGGCCTTGTGCATCAGTAGACAAGCAGGTCAATTGCTCTTTAATCAAGTTAAATCATTGGAACTTGGAATAATGTTAGAGATTGTGCCTACCATTGAGGGATCGGCCAGCAGCCTTTTTGTTTTGCGGAGTCTTTGGCATTTGAAGTTTGGTCGGGGTATTTGACTGATCTAGGCTGTCCTGGTCTCCCTTGTTTTGTCTTATTCCTTCGGATGCCTATGTTTTGCTTAAATTAATCCCTTCACAGAGCTGTATGAGGGGAGGATTCGCCAGTTTGGTTGTCCCCATTAAAAACTTAGCCATCTGTCGCCGTGTGCCCGCTGCCCCTAAGCGTATTTTTGTAGTAGCCAATGGTGGAATTCAGACCAATTATCCAATATAAGCGATGTCAATAGCTCAGTCTGAAGTACCACCGGGAACCGTCCCACTTGTAGTTGGGTGGAACTGGAATTCTTGTCAACCGCTTTACTACGATACTATCGAGGGAGAGTTCTTAGCGGATGTCAGACCATTGCTCCTGTCCGTATGTCTCCGCTTCCTCAGAGGAGGATGCTTAAAACTCAGGAACACCGTAAGCCACAATGGTTCGTTTTTCATCAGACTCACGAATTTCATTCTGGTGGCTATTCTCCTTAGGATGTTCGTTTCAAGGGATATCCGGAAGAATGCGCACCCCATGGGATATGTTACGGAGCTGAATCGAAGTGAGTAGAACGGCTTCTGCATCACCAGTGGAACTCATTGTTACCCGGAGAAGTCGAGGCTCAAAGTAGTGCACTGAATTTGGATGACGTGGAACCAGTCTTGGGTTTAATTACAATGTCAATTGCACCACAAATGGAATTTCACTAATTACGGTCATCCACCAACTTCCCTTTTATGGGATTTGACAGCGAGTCAGGAATGTTCGTGCACACAACAGTCAAAGCACCGTGACTTCGGCTATTAGCTACAGGTTTGAGAGTATTGATGGAGACAGTTTTAAACTGTTTGGTTGCTTGTGTAGTTCGCTTCAACCTAATGTTGTTGGGTGTTGCTACCGGAGTCGACGGTGTTCTCTTCGACGTTCACGTAGAGGCAACTGATGTGTAAGATGTGGGTCGTTTCTGTCTGGTGGACGAACTCGTGCTCAAAGTTAGCACCATCACCACTGCCTTGATATGGGCTGCACCACTGAAAAGAGTGGCAGTAGGCCAACTTGAAGCTTGTCCGCTTATGGTAGTAAGGTGATCCAGTGGATTTAGAGACAGCCTTTGCAGTGTGGTTGTAGCGTCTGGCTCCTTTCTTCGGCTTAGAGGCAGGGTTTGCGTTGGCTGATTGAGGTATTAGCGTGGCAATATTTACCTCCGAGGGAGCAATATTAACGTTTACTACATGCGAGATTATCCCAGTCAACCAATCGCGCTTCTCATGAGCAAACATAAGCAGTTGACAACGGGAATTACTTCACAGGTTGGACAAACCAAAATGTGTCAGCAGCTTGGTTTATCTGTCTGGTCTCTTGGACGGATTTACCTATGCATTGTGGATGGTACGAGATAATGCAGCTAGAACAAGTTATCACAAACCTAAGGACTTTGCCGCAAATATCTGAAAAGCATACGCGGCGTTGCGCCATGTTTGAAATGCTGGCTGCCGTGTGTGCCTTTGTTATTGTCAGTTCTGCGAATGTCTTTCGTTACAAAGTCTACACGAGCAGGCTGAATCCAAACGCTATTGTTCATGCTTGTGATCGTGCTGACAGAGTTTAGATTACTGTTCTACACAGGTTAGATGACAACTGTGGCACAAATCCAAGATGGCTGGCACAGATGGCAGTAAGGCCAATCAATAAAATCGCCTAAATTTGCCAGAGAATGTCCACCAAATTTACACAGGTTGAAAAATACACCAAAAAATATGGGTGCACCGTTAACACAGAAAAACCAGTATAACACAGTAATCTCGAAGTGAAAGTAGTACGCAACACGGTAACTCAAAAATCCGCGGCGTCCGTGAGTACAGCCGCCTAATCAAACAGAGCGTGTTCGCTTTGGTAAGCATGATAAGAAACATGATAGCAAATGATGAGATAGGTTAAATAGCTTGATCTAAATCACTAGACCAGGATATGGGAAACGGTCGACAAGTTTCTTCATATCAAGCAAGAGCATAACAAGTGCCTGACATACATCTAGTTCTTGAATTACAATATCCAAAGACAAAAATTAGCATTTTCGGCAGGAATTAGCCGGTAAATTGCAATGTTTGGACTTGTTAAGCAGATTGCGTAGAAAAGTTTGCAGATTGCTGTTTGACTATTCTTTCCATGGTTTCGACGCCATCTCCATGTGGCTCATTGGGCGGTGGTCCTGTAGGACTAGTTGATACTATTCCGGTACGGTGCGCGAAAATACGCGCGGATATCAGAAGGCAATGGGAGTCGGGCACAGCAGATTGTATTCGATGGGCTACAATAAGAAGCGAACGGATGAAGTGAGGCAAGAACGTACACGTGAGCGCGGGAACTTACAAGGCAGTTGTGTGTCGAGCCGGTTGTAAGATTAAAACAAGAAGGAGTAATGTACAATCGACTAACAGGTAAATTGTACACGAAAGATAAGAGTTATCTTTTTGGGCGCTACAGAGCTCCCCCCTAGAAGGCTGAACATAGATAGCCTTCGAAATTGGAAAGGAGTGTTGAAACGCGGTTCGTAAGGCAACATCGTGCCGAGTAAAAATGAGCGTGCGTTCGTGTAAATAGGGGTTCGTCGGAAGTCGGAGTCCGCTGTGCCGTTTATGATTTGTTATTTATTGATTGCAGGGCAGGGTGCATTTCGGCGAGCCGTTGGAGCGGGCTTGTCAGGCTACAAAAATACTGGCTAGCCCAGAAAAAGGCCGACAGGACCTCAACCTCCGCTGCTGCCAAACGGTGCGCTTGGGAGTGGTCTTTCCCCCCGCCGCACCCCGTCCCGCGCCAAAACGACCCTCGTCCCACGAAGAAACGACCATGGTCCCACGGAGAAGCGACCCTTGTCCCGCGTAGAATCGACACTCGTCCCGCGGAGAAGCGACACACGTCCAGCGGAGAAACGACCAGCGTTCGTGGCAGGGTCCTCGAGAACACTCCTCGTGTGGGCCAGCCGATCGAAGGGGAGGGTTGGGGCATGTAAAGGTGAGAAAATAGAAAACACGCGCAGAAAACGCAAAAAGAACAAACGAAGGATCTGCGTGTTTACATATTTTGGTTTTTGAATATTTTTTGAAAAACGTTTTTCGGGGTTTTTGATATTTTTGTTTGTTTTCAAAACGTTAATCGACCAAAAATGAGGCAAATATATACAATATCTACAAAGTTAAAAGTATTTACACTGTACATAGTCGGAGAAACGGACGGGCTTACGCACCTCTCGACCACGGCGATTGGTTGTGGGAGGCGGCGGACTGAGTTCGGGAGATGTCGGGACGGCTGACGCTTGTTGACCGGGATCGTGGTCTGGTTGGACTTCAATAGCATGCGGAAAGCTGGTGCGGTGAGTTGTGACGTCGCACGACGCACTACTAGACGAAGTAGGCGAGGGGTTTTCTTCCATAAAGGCAGGTTTTAGACGGTCGATGGTGACGACTTCGTGTCGACCACGGCGGTCAATAGTGTACGCCTTACTCGCACGATGTAGCATTTTGAAAGGTCCTATGTACGGCGACTGAAGTGGCTGTCGAACACCGTCTGCGCGAAGAAGGACGTGTGAACACGAGGACAGCTTCTCAGGCACGTACACTGGTGCCTTTGCGAACGAGGAGCGGGTGGACGTAGCTCACGCATCTGGTGAGCCAATCGATCCGTGTAACTTCCGTAGTCAAAAGTGGAAGTACATGGGGCTGGTGTTACAAGCTGTCCGGGCAACCGCCGCGTGCAACCGTAGACTAGCTGCGCTGGTGTGGCGTCGAAGTCGTTCTTAACAGTGTTTCTTAAGCCTAGGAGAACGAGGGGCAGCGTTTCAGACCATGAAGGATCTGCGTGCGCACGTAGCGCGGCCTTCAGTTGGCGTGGAAAACGCTCCACCATGCCGTTAGCGGTCGAATGATACGCTGTCGTCTGGATGTAGCGACAGCCTAAATTCTTAAGCAACATGGCAAATGTCGACGAGAAATGTGACCCACGATCGGTGGTCACGATGGCGGGACAGCCATATTGAGCTACCCAGCGCTCCATAAAAGCTTTCGCTACCGTTTCCGAGGAGCAATTTCGGATGGGGACGGCCTCAGGCCATCTAGTAAATCCATCGATGCAGGTCAGTAGATATACAGAGCCTTTGGAAGGCGGTAAAAGACCAACGAGGTCGACGTGCACGTAAGGAAAAAGTGCGTCTGGCGTCGGAAACGTGCCTAATGTGCTTCTCGTGTGCTTGTGCACCTTCGCGCGTTGACATGGAAGGCAAGCAGCTGCCCAAGTACGGACGTCCCGATGGACATTGCGCCAAACGAATCGTGCGGTTACGAGTTTAACCGATGCACGAACGCCAGGATGAGCCAAGCCGTGCAACGCGTCGAACACGGTCTGTCGAAACTCGCGTGGGACGATTGGGCGCGGCGTGCCCAGAGACAAATCGCAGAGTATCGTTCCGTCTGATGATGTCAGCGGAACGGGTCGTATATCCAATGAGGGAGACCTGCGTAGTAGATCAACCTCAGGATCGTTGAGTTGTGCTGTGGCCATGGCTGCCAAGTCGATAGCAGTGCCGGCGTCAGCGGAGATAGCTTGAATGCGGGAAAGTGCATCGGCGACGGCATTGTGCACACCTGAGACATGCCGAATATCGGTCGTAAACTGAGCGATATAGTCAAGGTAGCGCGACTCTCTAGGAGAGTATCGGTCGGTAGTCGAGCCGAGCACGTAAGTCAGGGGTTTGTGGTCGGTGAAGACCACAAAGGAGCGGCCTTCTAGGACGTGTCGAAAGTGACGTATCGCTAGATATACGGCTAGCAGTTCTCTACCGAACGTGCTGTAGCGAGATTCGGTAGGTTGTAGGCGTTTGGAGCAAAACGCTAAGGGCTGCCACGTGTCGGCTACGCGTTGCTGCAAAACAGCGCCGACTGCCACATCCGAGGTGTCAGTACTGAGGGACAGCGGGGCGGCCGGATCTTGATACGCTATAGAAGCTATGTTGGCGATAGCCTCTTTCAGCGACTTAAAAGCAGCGCGTGATGCGGCAGGAAATTCGAATTTCTTGAGTTTCCCTCGGAGAAGGTCCGTGAGGGGTTGCATCAGCGAGGCGCAGTTGGGTATAAATCGTCGGTAAAAGTTGACAAGGCCATCAAAACGCCTGAGCTGTTTGAAAGAATGAGGCTCGGGGTAGTCGATGATGGCTTGAATTTTATCTCGCAGTGGCACGACGCCTGCAGAAGAGATACGATGGCCGAGGAAATCGACTGAATCGACACCGAATGAACACTTTTCTGCGTTGATCGTCACCCCGTGTTGAGATAAACGATCAAAAAGTGTTCGTACGTGGCGCATGTGCTCTTCTCGTAAAGAGCTTGCGATTAAAATGTCATCCAGATACGCGTAAGCGAAGTCTAAACCGCGACAAACTTGGTCGATGAAACGCTGAAAAGTTTGCGCGGCGTTCCTTAGGCCAAATGGCATGCGCAGAAACTCGAACAAACCAAATGGAGTCGTCACGGCAGTCTTAGCGATGTCCGCTTCGGCTACCGGAATCTGGTTGTATGCGCGTACCAAGTCGATTTTGCTGAAGATACTTTTACCTGCCAGACTGGCGGTGAGATCCACTATGTGTGGGATCGGATAGCGATCGGGCGTGGTCACCGTATTCAAGGATCGGTAGTCGCCGCAAGGACGCCAGTCCCCCATGACCTTCTTCGGGACCATGTGCAGAGGCGACGCCCATGGGCTGTTGGACGGCCTGACGATACCAAGTTGAAGCATGTGGTCAAATTCGGCTCGTGCTGCCCGTAGTTTGTCTGGAGCAAGCCGTCTTGGTCGTGCGCTAACTGGTTGACCACGCGTAACTATGTGGTGCGCGACCTCTGTCGTGACTGGTGGAAGCTCTGCAGCCGGTCGAACCAGTCGCGGGTACTCAGACAGTAGGTTCGCATAACCTGATGGTACATCGGCGATTCGAAAAACGGGACTGATTATCGGGGCGTCCGTAAGAACGCCTTCAACCCCTAGTTTAGTACGGCCGTCTAAAAGTCTGTGGCGACCAGCATCAACAAGCAACCCAAAATGTCGGAGGAAGTCGATACCGATAATTGCGAAGGGTACAGACGCAACCATGAAGACCCACTGAAAATCTCGGCGAAGATTGAGGTCTAGGTTCATCATGCGCTGACCGAATGAAGCTATCGGAGAACCATTTGCCGCACGCAAATTGTACGTAGGCTCTGAGTGCTTGTCGTTAGCGGTGGCTGGGATGACGCTGACTTCAGCTCCCGTGTCGATGAGGAACGTGATGGAAGAACGTCGATCCTCAACGTAAAACAGTCGGTTTGCTTGGTTATTGAATGATACGTTTGTAGTGCTGGTTTGCGGGCTATCCGTTTTCCCTGAAGCTGCTGGGTCGTGCCTAATGCAGGGAGCCCGACAACTTCTAGCTCTATCACCGAATTGGCGGTGATACCAACATACGTCTTCGACGGGTTTGACATTATCTGACTGAGAACTTGTAGGAAAAATGTTGCGCTTTCTTGCCGAACGTGACGTACTGGGTGTAGGCACAGACGAGTCGCAAAGAACGGTCGCCAAAACGTGGTCAGCAATTGACCGTGGCACACGCTGCTTCGAAGCTTTCCTTGCTGCTACCTTGCTGCGAAGTAGCGCAATTCCCTCGTCTTTAGGGTCAGATCGGCCTAACGACTGGGAGCAAACATGAGGTTCGGTTTTCATCGGTGAGAATACGTCACCGGAGCTACTGGTCGTCTGCTGCGGAAATCGTTCGAACGCAGCTTCTGCCTTGGTAGCTAAACCTTTCAGTGGTGTATCTATAAACATGGACAGCATTACCGGTAATGGCTCTGGGAGACGTGCGAGCCACAGCTCCTTTATCCCTTCTTCGCTCAAGAATAAGGGACAAGCGATGCGCTGAAGTTCGCGGAGCAACGCCAACGGCTTGCGATCTCCAAGCTTGAGACCATTGAGTTGTTCAAATCGAGTTCGTGCGCTGGGCCGTAACTCTTTTAAAATCGCTTGCTTCATCGTTTCATACTTTGCCTCGTTCGATGGGCAGAGTAGAATGTCCTCAATCAGCGTCACAACCGAGGAGGGAAGGCGTGGGACGAGCTGATTGTACCTCGGACGGTCCGCCGTAATGCCCTTATTTTCTAGTTCGATCTCGAATATCTTAAACCAAACTTCTGGACTGTGTTCCATGAAACTTGGAACAGCCCAAGTAAGCATGTTTACGCTGTGAAACGACTCAGTTGCCACTCGCGAAATGTGAGTCGAAAGATAAATAATGAACAAAATACGAGAAAAGTATTAAAATTACGCAAGAACCAAATGAATCTAGGTATATAATCGAGAAAAAGGAACGAACTCACCAAAAAATACAAACGAGAAAAAAGTTGAATTCGCGCGTGCGAATCGGGGTCATCAATTTGTAGGACTAGTTGATACTAGTCCGGTACGGTGCGCGAAAATACGCGCGGATATCAGAAGGCAATGGGAGTCGGGCACAGCAGATTGTATTCGATGGGCTACAATATGAAGCGAACGGATGAAGTGAGGCAAGAGCGTACACGTGAGCGCGGGGACTTACAAGGCAGTTGTGTGTCGAGCCGGTTGTAAGATTAAAACAAGAAGGAGTAATGTACAATCGATCAACAGGTAAATTGTACACGAAAGATAAGAGTTATCTTTTTGGGCGCTACAGTCCTCAGTGTCTTGTCCGCAGACGCGTCTTGTCATTGCGGAACAATCGCTTGCTTTCTATTGGCAGGAAAGGCGCTGCAACTTAATGCTAACATGAGTGTTCAAAAATATATGTTGCATGATTTGAGCCAATTGCATAAACCGCACGGAATGCAAGTCATCAAGGCCAGGGTAAATGGACAACTTGAGCGAGCCGATCGTCTTTTTGATAGTGTCAAGATAAAAATCAAAACTATATAACTCAAGCAGCTTGCCCATTTGTTACGTCAGGTTCAGAAAGATTAACAAACCACGAAGCTTTAAGCGAACAATTGTTTTCGAATAATTCTTCGTCAGGCTCATACGATACTATACATTACGGGAAGGTCTGTCGGTGCGGAGCCAGATACATTGGACGGACGACCAGGCATTTAGGTGAGCGAATTAATGAACTCCTCTCAAGTTGGCTCTACCATTGCGAGAATAAGACAAACTACAGCCCGATTACGAACCGTCTAATCAACACAGGCCACCAGAAAAAAACATCCTTTCAGATTCTCTACAGAATACTACCAAGGCATAACCGTTGTGTAAGAGCAAGCCTACTTGCCACCGCTGAGGCACTATGCATACGCCTGACAAACGCGGATTTGTGTGTCTAGAAGAAGATGATACAACACTACAACTTCGTGGCTGACCACCAGACGGGAAGGAAACGATGGTACTCCGCAACTCCACCTGAGTTCAGTCATGTGAGCAGATGATTTCCGTCATGATCACAAATTGCATTTTCTGATCAATTGTTTCTTTGTTATAATGACGGCTGCAGCAGACCTTACCCTAACGTATATTATTGTATGAGCCTGACGAAGAATTAATCCAAAACAATTGTTCGCTTAATGCTTCGTGTTTTGTTAATATTTCAAAACTATTTAGCTCAGCTTCTGTTAGTTGGCAGTATTCGGTCAGCACTAAGTAAGTAGTCAGAACTGTCTGTTCAGGATCGCGCTCAGGCCTGCCTCCTCAGTAGCGACTCTTTTGTCTCGCGGCAGTATTGAGTTAATGGATGTTCCTCACGGAAAATCATGCTTTTTAACGAATCAGTAAGGACATTAGACTGCTTTGCGTTTATTAGCACAATTCACTCGTGTACTAAACTTGCATATCAGTGCCTGCTTCTGCACGCTTAAGGGATTTCGTTGCGGTGTATGGTTCACTTTCTTGCGTTCAGAAGACTGCGTTTTGGGTGATTAGGTATGATTGACCGCTGGGCAGATGCCTGCGCTTTCGCTGCAAGTGAGTCTAGGCACCTTACAATTCTTACACAACTCGGCGGTTATCCTAATCCACTGATCTAAGGAGCGCATAAAACCTACACCAAATGTCAAGCATTATCGGCCGAGAGTGCGATATATCCCCCAACGCGTCCCTCAGAGTTGATCAGATCGTGTAGAAGCAGGTGAGATACCAGTAATTCCCGGATTGGAGAACCAACGTATACACATTATAACATTTCGAACATAGAATATACGAACTCATTTGCGCATATCATTCTTGGTGCCATTTGATTCTACTCTCCGTTGCATGGTATCCACTCAGCTTACTGTGGCGGTTTGGTACAAGCCTAAAACTCCAGCGTCCTCTGTTTTTAAGCGCAGTGGACTTATGCACTACGAGCCCGTCATCCGCAGTGGTCCCTTAGTCGCTGACTTCATCACTTCTGCTCGTTTCACCCATACTACTCATTATTAGTGCACCACAGTCCCCACCCACAACATTTTCCACAGTCGTTGACCTCACGCTCAGTCTCTCCGACCTTCGGGGCTGTCCCATATATTACGTATTTTGCTTTCCTCTCTCGTACCACTTCTTCAATTTGCTGGCTTGAAGTTGCCGCCAATCTCCCTGTCTAACGGTGCTGTGTACGGGACCATGTCGATGGTTTATGTTATATTTCCTCTTCCAGTTCGGGTGGCGTTTCCTCTCATTTAGGCCACATGCGGTCGTGTGTTTGTGATCACTGTAAATTGCCTTCAAACTGATCTGGAAATCTCCGAAATGTCTCCTCATGTTTACCCGGGATTTCTACATCATATGCGTCTGGGCTGCCTTCAGGTTTCGGTTCGCTACCTTCCAGTGGTTACATGCTACCCTCGGTGGGAACCAGCACTTAGGCCACATTCCCAACTCTCGAACCATATAACATTGAAGTGGGGACTGCTTCGCCATTGTTTGCTTGGATGCCCGTTGAGCTAGCAAGCGTAGTGCTAAAGGTTCTTCCCAATATCTCCCTTTCGCCACCAGCCATTCTTTAATTGTCCTGTGCTTCCTCTTCCTCAATCCATTTTTGTGGGCATGGTGGTGAGTAGTTCGTATCTACTGATGCCCAGTTTTTTCAGACATGTTTGGAGCGCGTTACCTTCAAAGCATGGGCCATAGGCCCTCAGTAAGTCCTACGGAAATCTGTAGTCCGTCACTAGGTGCTTCATCACTGCAGGTGTGTCACTGTGCTAGCCTGCTGATCCGGAATTGCCGCAGCTTCAATCCAGCGGGTGAAGTGATCGGTCATCAAGATTATGTATCGATTGCCCTGCTTCGTTAACAGTGACGGCCCCATCACGTGCATTGACAAAAACTCGCCAATCGCAGCTACTGGAATCGCGAGCAAAAGTTCTGGTGTTCATCGTTTGTCTCGCCTCAAGAGCTGGCACTGCTGACAAGACAACACGTATGTATCGACGTTTTTTCATACTCCGCCAGTGAGCTCGCTGCTTAAGAACATCATTTGTTCTGGTGCATTCGGTATGAGTCAGCTCTTGATAAGAGAACACCAACGTTTTCCTCAACTTTCGTGGAATAACCGGCAACGGGGTAGCGTGCCGCACAATTGTCCACATCAGAATTCTAGCTTAGTTGACTTGTAGATCTACCGGCGTGTGCACCTACGACCCAAATTTTTGGCCTTGGCTTTTACTTGTCACCGTTTCATTCATTATTCTTGCTGTTATCAGCCTTTTCAAGAGCCTATCCTTTCGGTGCTCGGCTATTATTCTCCGCGGATCCTGCTCCAGCACCAAACCACTGACACCGAAGGCAACGTTCGACAAATCGTCGTCACCCGTCAGACGCAATAAAAGGTCTGCCGTTCCATTGTCCCTCTCTGATATATATAGCATACCGTGTAGTCGTATTCCTGTAAGCGCAGCACCCTGACAAATTTACTTAATATCCAGCGCGGCTCAGATATGACCTAAGACGGAGCTGCGAGGTTGGAATTGGGGTGGCTCAATTGTCAATATTTTCTCCGACAGGTGCTTTAGCTCAACCTGACCCATCTTGTGACCAAGCAGTGTTACGGAGTTTTTCCCGATTAACGACTTAGGACCATCTATTCGTAATCCTGACTGTTGAATCGTTTGCAACGTTGCTTCTGACTGACGGCAGTGTACGGTTTCCGATTCTCTGTATAAGCCAATATCGTCCCCATACACGGCCACATCCGCTAACCCATCCAGCAGAGACAGCATCAAACGCCGGAAAGTGAACAGGACAATACATATTCCGAAAGGCATCCCTTTACATTGGTACTGCTTCTAGCGAACTGTAACCGCGGTCTTCTCCTGGTCCTCTTGTTTGATTGCCACTTGCCATGTTCAGATCGCAAAAACGCAACGGTGAATACTGAATTCTGTAGATTGTTAAACAAGTCTGCCGCTGATGGCAGCGGGAGCAAACGATGCAGTGAGATTTCTTTCAGTCTGCTGAAGTTCACGCAAAAGCGGTATTTCCGTTGGCTTTCTTCACTAAAACGACTAAGGAGTTATACGGGCTGTAAGGTTCCTCGATTACACCCGCATTCAACATCGCCTAAACTTGCCTTTTAACCTAGACCTCCAAACGGATTGGTATTCTTCTGGATCCATGTGCCCGATACGGCTGCCACAAAAGCTGCATTGTATGATCAAACCAACCACAGAACCTGTAGACGCTGCTATCCTCCGTGAAGTGACGTTTGTATCTGCCGACAAGCGATTGCAGGGCAGGAGTAGTTTGTAAAACGGCAACGAAGCAGCACGCCCGTGTTGATCCTTCTCTACCACCGAGTGGTATATCCCCGTGTTTATTCAGCAGCTTTCCTCGTTTCAGATCGACGATGGCTTAATTGATTTGGCGAATGTCCGCACTCAGAATTGTCTGTTTCGCGACTGGCGACAAGACAAAGTGATGGTTGAATTTATCACTTCCGATCCCAAACACTTGCTCCGTCATATTATTTGTGTAGATATAGTAAACACCGAACGCCTTCACCAACGTGTAACCCGATTGAGTTTTGATTCCAGCTCGATAGTTGCTCAGGTAGACAGCGTCTTCTGTATCAACGAAACACCTCTCAGTTTCTCTATTCACCTGTACCATGGCTTTGATCGCACATTTTTTCAAGGCCCCAACTATGCTCTCACCAATACGAGAACAGTACTATGTGTAACTTTGTCTGTAAAAATAGTGTAGGACGCCTTGATGGACATTGCCCCTTCCAGTGTCCCAGTTTCCCACAATGGAAGCATTGCCCACCTTGCCGCGTCCACTGACGGGTAATTCGAACTTCTCCTATGTCTTGCGCAGTCTGCTGTAACTTCTAACCTGTACAATAGCTCCCTGTCTCCTGTCTCCTGTATCAACTTACTTGCTACTATAGCAAATTCCACTATATCCGTCTTCTGAGTGGCGTTCAATATCGGCAAGCGTTACGCCTTCGTCGTAAGCAGGTGGTGCAGAAACCGCTCCACTACTACTTGTTCTCTTGACGCGTCGTCCAAAGCTGGTCCCCGGGATGGACCACAAACATGATAGGATCCACTCCAAGGGAAAGTTGGGTCACCTTGAATCGTCACATCGTGCACTGACAGTCAGCCAGATTATCGAACCTCGCAATCAGCGCCTCCGTCGCGGCGGCCAATTCCAGCTTGACTGGGCTTCATCTGGCTGCATCCAGGAGCGCCTTCGCCCGTCAATTGGGTAGAATCCAAAGTGCAATCAGCTTCGCCCGCTCCTGCTTCAACCCGACTGCCTCCACGACATTTCCAATTACCTCCAAGAATCTCCGTACATCCCAATCCTTAAATGGCTCCGGCCACGGAAACGTCATCTTCTACCTTCGGCAACTTCCTCATGCCATAGTGATGGCATGGATATTTGTAAAAATGTGGAAATCCTTAGTTTCATTACACTTGGAGTTAACATTCTTGCGTTCCAAAGAAGATGGGGGGGATTAAGTATGGTTGAATGTTCGGCATATACCCGCATTTCTTTGTTGTGAGTAAGTTTCGGCGGTGTTCATTATTAATGTACAGTTATAAGATGTTATTACAACCTAATATCAGTTGCAAGAAGCATCTGTCCTAATTCGCCGGTCTTCGGAGAACGGAGAATGTATAAAAGTTAGTTAACTTCATTAATCGATAAGATAAATACTTCTCTCTTAACCTCCCGCTGGATTTGGTCAGTTCAAAAGAGTATTAGTACTATGCAGTCATACCTGTGATGCAGTCTAACACACTTGCGCATTCGTAAGAGATGTCATTCGTGCAAAATGAGTACGGTACAGGGGCGGCTATTACCATGATCACAGGACCATTGAGCTACTCGAGTAGTGCTTGACACAGCGAGTAAGAAGCTGATTTTCCGGTTTTGGCGCACCCGCCGAGTTTCTTGGATTGCGACACGTAATCACAGTTATGGCCCCGGTTGACAGTAAAATCCATTGTTCTGTCAAGTGAGTGCACGTTCGTGAGTAGTGCCTCGGCGATTTCCCTGTATGACCATGTGAAGTATTCTGAAATATATTAAAAATATAGTTTTCTTGTATGTTAGCGCATTATGCGGTTTTCCAGTCTGAACGTTGTTCCCGTTTGTTTGAGTCACACACACAATTCGTGTCCCCGCTTTTGCGGCCAATCGGACGCGACAAGCTGCCTGGCACTCATCCTCGCATTAGACACACGTCCATATCCTCCCCAGCTAGGTCTCCTCTGGTGCCCTAAGTTTAGCGATAGCTACTTATTATAACGTCCAATAAATCTTTTCTAGCTTTTATTTCGTATGCTCTCCCGTGCTCAATCGGTTGTTCGCTTAGCCGCAAATCGGATATATAGCGCACGATTGAAGCTCTATAAGTGGTTACCCCGTAAAATTTGAAGAGTTGGTTACTAATTTTTCTTTCCAGATCCCGTAACATATCCGGTCTACCTATCTAATTTTCCTTGTACTTTTTCGTTCAATTTAACTGGCCACGTAGTTTCAACCTTGGAGGTCATTCATTCAGATTCTGTAGACCAGGTTAATACATTCAACCTACCTATCCCTCCCTTCCGCGAGAATATTCCTAGCTCCTGGTTGGCCCAACTAG
Organism: Dicrocoelium dendriticum; assembly: GCA_944474145.2. Classification (NCBI taxonomy): domain Eukaryota; kingdom Metazoa; phylum Platyhelminthes; class Trematoda; order Plagiorchiida; family Dicrocoeliidae; genus Dicrocoelium; species Dicrocoelium dendriticum. Next base: position 77,640,708 of record OX104059.1, on the reverse strand, counting down.
AATGTCCGTTTTTGCACCGCGGTGTTAAGTCCGAATGGATTAACTTTCATTATGTAGTAACCTTACTCCCGCTGTCTGTCGTAGAGGACACCGACCAATTCTGGATCTACCAAAGTAGCAGAAAACTTATGAAACAGCCAAGGTCGTTGCTCTGAAAACAACAGGCTTGTACGCCAGACAACCAGTTATCGAACTCCTAAACGCAACCAAGCTAGGCAATCCTAAACCCTCATTTGTTTCACAAGCTGCAGGACTAAGCGAAAACCTTGACGGTAGTCGACGCCTTTCGCCGCAGGTTGTGGTTTTAACGGTTAACACACGAGATATATAATGTTATTTGTGCTTGTCTAGAAGTGCCGCTGTTCCGGTTGGCTGAAACTGCCGACTGTATCTGAGACTCTGGCGTCCAGATTTCCCAGGCTGAATTCACCCCTAGTACCGAGTTGACCCAACTGCAAGCGCAACTTGTTGCGCTTACCAATCGAATGGAGATCTTTACACCGTCCGAATCCAGCTGCCGAGATCGTGCTACTAATCGCAATAGTTCTAGATCACACTCGAAATCTCGGCCTAGGTTATCCTTTTGATGGTATCACGAGGGATTTGGTCGCCAGGAAAGGTCGTGTCGCCCGCCCTGTTCCTTCCAGCACAATACACAGGGAAACGGATCGGCCAGCACGTAGGAGCGACGAACGTTGCTCGTTGCTACAGTCGCCTTTTCTCCGTCACTATTCCGAAAACAAGAGATCCCTAGTTAGTGGGCACTGGTGCCGAAGTTAGCGTTCTTCCTTGCCAAAAGAAAAACCCGAAGGTGAAGGCGATTAGTTCACTGCGCGCAGCCAAATGTACCAACATTCACGTGTACGATCCACACTTGCGCAAGCTTAAGGTAAGCCTACTAAGGTCTTTTAAATGTATCTATCTCGTATCAGATGTCCGGATGCCAAAGCTTGGCTTTGACTGTCTGCAGCATTTGCACTTGCTTTTTGACGCGAAACAACACCGTCTGATCGATCGCCAAATAAACCTGATAGTTATACGTACGCTGACCGACATTGAGTCAATCCGTCTTGTATACACCAACCAATCGAGCTCAGTTATCGTTCAGATGCTTCTGAGCAAGTGCCCTCAAGTCTTCCATGCAACAGCGCCGTTGCCATCCGCCACGGAGGCTGCAAGGTATCACATCGTGGGCGTCGCTGCTCCACATGGTGTCCAAAAGGTCAGGAGACTGGCGTCCATTTGCTGATTACCGCGTGCTCTATAACCTTACTGTTCCCGACCGATTTTCACTCCCTCATATTCAGGGCATGATTGCTAACCTGTGAGGCACTCGTGTGCTCTCGAAATGTGATCTGGTTCGCGTCTACCACCAGCTCACAGTCGTTAAGGAATATACACAAAAGACTGCCGTAATTACGCCGTTTGCACTCTTTGAAATTTTGCGTAGGCACTTCGGTCTTCGCAAAGCAACCCAGTATTACCAACGGTCATGGGATATCTTGAGAGCAACAAGATCCTAGTGTCACAGCAAAACGGATTCCGCAGAAATCGATCCTGCACTACAAACTTGCTGCTGGCCCGAGCAAGCTGGACAGAGTCATCCGATGCCAGAGTGGGAGTCGACGTTGTCTACCTAGACTTTTTGAAAGCGTTCGATCGTTTAGACCACCGCATTCCCCTTCACAAGCTTCGGCGCTATGGAATCAGTGACCCTTATATTCGGTTGGATCAGTAACTTTCTCGCTCAACGTCAGCTGAATGTGAGAGTCTGCAGCTCCGTTTCCGACCCAGTTGACATCCAGTTTGACGTGCCTCAAGGATCGGTACTGGGGCCACGTTTATTCTGAACATTAACTAACCATCTTGCCAGTGTACTGCAGTCGAATTTCTTGCTATTTACTGAAGATGTCAAATGTTGGCATGATTTCTGGACATCGGATGATCACATGGCATTGCAGGGCGATCACAATAGGTCTTATGCATTGTCATCCGATAGTCTGCTACAGTTCAACGTGACCAAGAGCAAAGTGGTAAGTATACGCCATCAGCTTGTCCATGAATATCGACTTGGGGACCAGCAGTTTTAACGTGCTTCCCAAGAAAACGACCTTGGAGTGATGGCGCAGGCCGACCTTGGTTGAACGACACAGACTGAAAAGGCATCAAAAAGCGTCAGTCAACATCATGGACTTTTACGGAGGGCTTGCGGCAATTTTGAGCCAGCAATATTTCCGCAAATGATGAACACGTACGTGAGAACTCACGTGGCATCTGCGATCCAGGCCTGGCGTCCCTTGCGCAAGCGCAACGTCGATGCACTTGAAGCCACACAAGTTAGATTGACCAAACTAGTTAGAGAACTGGAAACATTATAGTGTTGCTCATCCCAACACTGGCACCCCACGACCGCGGTTTTGCCCGGGTTGGGACTCATCAATTGAGGTTGCTTGTAGCAACCCAACCACACAGCGGATTCTCCAAGTCCAACTTTGAATTCGTTTCTGCTGTACAAAGCGTTGCTCGCGGATCTCAGTGGCATAGTGCTTATGGCGTCAACAATGAGCCACTAGGCTCTGAGTTTTAGCCCAACTCAGGCTATCTCCACCTGATGAGTCCCAACCAGGACGAAACCGCGGTCGTGGGGTGCCAGTGTCAGGATGCGAAACACTATAATCTTTCCATTTTACTTACGGTATTGTGATCGGAATGACGGAGGTCCAACTCAAGTGAACCGAGTTCCCAATACAGGTTGCTTGTAGCAACCCAACCACACAGCGGATTCTCCAATTCAAACTTTGAATTCGTTAGAGGATTGTTTCATCTCTCCTACCAACGCAGACTGCAATCCCTGCGATTGTACAGTGGTGCATATCGACGTCAACGACGAGACCTAATCATGGTTTACTTAATACTGACGAACCCAACTCACCCATGTTGCAATCTGTTGCAGCTGAGCCAAAATACCAACTTGAGAGGCCATCAGCTTAAACTGGCTACGCTCTACAGTCGACTAGATTGTCGACGGAACATTTTCTCCCTCCGTGTGTCCCGTGCCTGGAATACTCTTCCGACTCATGTTATCCATGCCCATACATTAACGCTTTTCAAAAACACCTTGATGAAATGTTTTCACACTTGCATTACTTGATATACTCCGTTCCATTTGGAAGACGAAATAACGCAAACCGAACCGTGGGTTAAACAGTCTTCTCTGCAACCTGGCGGTGAGGATACATGCAGTAGTGTCCATGTGGTTAACCTGGATGTATCTAAACTGGATTAACCTACCACATCTGTCAAATGAAGAAACAAACGAGTGAGCGTTGTCGTTTCCTTTTTTATTTCAGACGCACTTACTGAACATTAAAAGCTCGCTACACGGTTTTACGTGTGCAAATCCCATTCCCACTGCGAACTACCGTTATGCACTAGTGCATTTAACTCGGTGGACGCTTGAAATAACGATTTACTTATTTGATGATCCTTTAAATTTGAAATGTTACTCCAACCGACCTACGGGACTTGTCAAACACATGCATTTTGACCTCTGATAAATCATTGTTCCTTGTTCATTGATTCATTGATTCATAGATTCAGTCACTAGAGGTCTAGGTTTCGTCTATCTCTATATCTAGGATAGCTTAGTGGCAAGCGCTTCTGAAGAACAACGCGCAGAACACCCAAGATACTCAAAATGACTTGATGCACTGGTAGCTCGGGTCGATCGTTCCTGAGTTCACTTGTTCGCCGAGCTTCGGAGTTGGGATGCAAACGTTTCATCACCAAGCGAGGTGACTTCGTCAGTGCGCTGCTGGGTCCAATCTAATCCGCTGACTTGTTCGTCGATTTGTGATCGATCAGCAAGTGACTTTTGAACTGGCCTCGATCTGTGCCCCGTGACCTTCACCGGTCCGCCCAACTCTGATAGATACGGGCGATCCGTGGGATGGTTTTGCCCCGGCTGTTGTTGATGTGTTGTTGATGGCTCGTTTAGCCGACCACGACGGTTTCTTCTTTTTTAAGGTGTTTTAGTTCCCTCCGTCTTAACGTTTGGTACACTGGATCAATCTCTATGTGCATGTTTATCGAATGCTGCGTTGAGTACCATGCTTCGAGGAACTCTCTTCCTTTCCGTGTCTCTCCTTTTGCTAGGACTTCTGTGTTGTTCCAATCGAAGTGATGTCCTTCTTCGTCTGTATGTATTGAAATCAGTGAGAGAGCGTAATGGTTCTTACAAGCTCTCTTATGCTCTTGTATTCTTGTTGACAGTCGTCTTCCTGTTTGACCCACGTAGTTTTTATCACAATCTTGACATCGTATCTTGTAAACAACATTTCGTCTTTCGTGTGTTTAGGGTCTAGCTTTGGGGTTCGACAGAGTTCTTCTCAAGGTCACGGGGCACAGATCGAGGCCAGTTCAAAAGTCACTTGCTGATGGATCACAAATCGGCGAACAAGTCAGCGGATTAGATTGGACCCAGCAGCGCACTGACGAAGTCACCTCGCTTGGTGATGAAACGTTTGCATCCCAACTCCGAAGCTCGGCGAACAAGTGAACTCAGGAATCTCAAGATACTATTTGATAGGCTGGTCGCTAATACCATCACAGCTAACGCTGACAAATGCGTATTTCAGCAGCCTTCCGAAGAACCACTTGACCACCATATCGATCAGTATGGCACACGGTCCATAGACCATAGAGTGCGCACCATCAGAGTTTCCCCGTCTGTTAAGCTTTGGAGAAGCTTCTGATAGGATTTGGAGCCTGGTTCGATTTTCACTGGCACGGGTTGAGTACGCATACGATAACGGCTTAGATTGCTGTCCGATCGAACAGATTTGCTCTGACGTGGTGGCTTTGGCTTAACCCGGGGTGCGCGCTGGTGAGGTGGAAAATCGCGCTAGAGCGAGAACGTTCCTGGTCATACGTATTCGGGTAGACGCTGAGCCCACCTAACGGAGGAGGCTATGCACACTAGAGGTGGTAGCAGTAGACGCGCTAGCGGCTTGGGCGCTAACGCTCTCGGTTACCGGCGCAGACAAATAGCACGTAACTGAACCGATTCCCAACTAGGGTGAAGAGAAAGCAAGACAAATGATCCTCTGAAGGAACTTTTACGTCAAACCAAGGGCGAATCACAGACAATGCTATGGGTCATTAAGTTAAGGCAAATGGCTAGCGCGACTGGGTGGTGGTTTGTATAAGAACATTGTCAACGTGCGCAGTTGTGCCGCGTGTCGGAGTGGCTGAAAGCTGCTATTTTTGAGGGGGGAATTGAACACCGGTTTCCACAGCCATTACGCCGGAGTTTGTGACGCGTTTTGTGTTGATGGTTGACGGACTCGAAGAACGTTCTAGACTACGTTAGCCGCCATTCGCGGTTTTCACGTCATGCTCGATGTTTTTGTCCACACTGTGCCAACATGCGAAGTTCACTAACGGACCTGCTTCTTGGACGTAAAAGCGGTCGGGTGGAATTGATTGCTGCCGCTTCGGAAGCATCAGATGTCAGCAAAAAGGCCATGGCCGATGCCGTTATACTTCACCACTTCGATTCAAAAGCATCGGACACCGCCATTAGTGCGTCCTACAGCAACTTACAGAGGAATGCTGGACTCTAGACACCTAAAATCTGGCGAATTAAAGTACAGTAGGTTCAGCCGCGAGCTGCTGGCCGATTACTTTACCGTCCAACATTTCCGGACTTTCTTGATGAGAACAAATGCATTATCTTCACCGATCACCAACCACATACTTACGCACTCCGAAATCAGTCAGCTCGACACTCATCGCGTAAAATTCGTCAGCTGGATTTCATTGCCCAATTCTTGACTGATATCCGAGACAACTTTGGTCAACGAAACGTTGTCACTGTTGCTCTGTCCAGAGTATCTGCGATCGGCCCTGCTAGGCAGGCTATCGATCTGTCTGCCGTGGCCACCGCACTATCAAACGGCCAGATTTTTCCGAGAACCGTCATGCTTCTTTGAAGATATCTCCACACATTTTGCCGTTATCTGATGTTACAATGTAACGCGAGGCATCAACCGGACGACCGCAAGCCGTCGTTCCAGAAACATTTCGCCGTATTGGTTTCGACACCCTCACAATATCGTTCACCCAGGCATTAAGGCTACTGCTAAGCGCGTCTCTGAGAGATACGTGTTGCCGGGGATGCTACGCGATCATACGCGCTGGGCGCGCAGCTGTCTCACTGGTCAGTGAACCAAGATACAGTGGCACGCGTCCGCTCTGCTTGGTCTCTTCCCATACTTTTCATCGCGATTTGCCCATGCCAATCTCGACATAGTTGGAGCCCGTTTAAACGAATGAGCTACACTTTGGCCATGATCGATCGTTGTACCCGTTGCGTTGAAGCCGTTTCCTGACGTAGCTACGGAAACCGTAACTCGAGCCTTTGTCAAGCGCAGGGTAGCTTCACATGGCCGTCCAGCCACAGTGACGACCGACCGTGGTCCGCAATTTGCACCTTGCACTTTCAACGATCTTCGCAAAGTCATTGGATGCCGACGCATTCCCACCACCGCCTATTATCCATCGGGGTACGGCATGGTGGAACATCTCCACTGACAGCTGAAAGCCTCACTTAGCGCTTCCGATGGGCTGTGTTGGACTGAGTTGCTACCTATGATCCTCCTTGGCATCCGATTAGCCCTAAAGGCTGCTCTACGTACGTCTAGCGCAGAATTGGTACATGGACCACCATTGCTTTTAGCTGGCGATTTCTTCTCCGATAGCTCCAGCATTCCCGGTTACGGCGCAAATTGTGCTCATCGGCTAGCCATGAGCATGCGTCACTAGCAACTTCCCGAATTCAGATGTAAGTCTTTTGTTCCGCAGAAAGCGCAACCATGTCCGTTCGTTTCTTTCCGCGCCGATGCTCTTCGCATACCACTGGAGCTAGCTTATGAAGGTCCTTTCACGGTTCTGCAACGTAAGGACCGCATCTTTATCATCGACCGTCATGGTAAACGAGAAGCCGTTACGATTGACTGTCTCACGGTTGCTCACGTGGAACCTGAGTTGGAGGAAGACTCTTGCCCGTCTTCTGACTAATCGACCCGTTCTATAATAGAAGACTTACCTGCTTCCAACACCCCTGACCCTAAGCAGCACGTCCCATCGATGCCTATCATTTCAGCTCCGCAGTTTCCCATCGAATAAAGCGCACGCACATATAGCGATCCCTCTAATTTTGCGATCCGAACGCCTAGGAAGAAGCATTTCGTTGAACCGTACAAATCGACTACATCGGGTAGGCGAGTTCATTGGCGCGATTAAGGGATTAATTTGCTTTCCAAATTTCCGTTTCCAGGTTTCTTTTCCGTTTTAACCAACCCCGTACGGAAACCGAAAAAAGCAGCAAAAGTTATTGCAAACGCCAAAACATATCTGCAAGCGCTTTTGAAAACCCAATAACAATGCAATGCGTTTTGTAAACCCAAAAAGTGGAGAAAATGTTTTTAATACACATAAAATGAGTTGCGTTTTGTTTGAACTCCAGCTCATCCGGTAAGTGTGATGGTTGCTTTTGTCCTCGCTACCACTGTCGGTGCCCATGTTGCCGTTTACGCTCCGTGTATGAACCGGAGGAGATGAGGAGCTTGATGCGAACATTTGATATTCACGAACTTTCAAACATTTGACTTTCAGGAACTTCTTCCGCCAATTTTTCATTTTTGTACTGTCAGGGAGGACAAAGTAAGGAGCTCGCTAGGGTCCGATCGCCTTTTTCTCCCACAGCAGCCGCATCGAGTTTCACTACCTGGTCTCGCAGTATGCGGGCCCGCGACAGACAGCCCTCACGTAGGTCGAAGGGTCCTTCATGGTTTCGCATCTAGGAAGGTGGCTTTGTTGTGACCACGGCATTCTCCTGTAAGACTATGTCAATCATGCTGAAATATATTAAAATCATGGTTTCTTATGTGTAAAGCAATTAGGCAGTTTGCCTGTCGGAAAATCGTTCCCGTTTGTTTGTTACATACGCAACGCGAGTCTCCACTTTTGCGGCCAATCGGAAGCGACTTGCGTCCCGGCGCAGGTCCTTGTACTTGATATACGTCCATATCCTCCCTAGCTAGCTTTACTCTGTGCCAAGTGTTTAGCTACAGCTACTTAATCTAACGTCCAATTTATGTTTTCTAGCATTTGTTCGTTTGTTCTCCCGTGCACACTCGGTTGGTCGCTTAGCCGCGAATCTGTTATAAAGCGAACGATCGACGCGTTATACCTGCCTTGATGGAGCCTGTAAAAGCCTTGGTGTACCGCAATATTCACAGCAGATTACAACGTCCAGAAGTTCGTATAGTTATCTAGATGACTCGTCCATTTATGAAACAATGGCATGAATAACAACTCGTTCGTTCCATGAGAAATAGTTCGACCTACCCTGATAATGTGCATCTCACCACTGGCATGCAAATACCTTGTCTTGGGTCTTAGTAACATATCAGTTCGGGAAGACCACTTTCATCATGCGATGTAACATTAAGCACATGGTCTCCAGGGAATCCGTTAATGGGCTTGCTCTTCTCTTGTCCAAACATAACAGGGTCACATTTTGGACTCATGTAGAGGGATGAAGATACGTCCACAAACCAGATGATGGCAGTGTTTACTTCGAGATCATAACAAAACCATATTGTGTACATCCAATAAACCAAGACATATGAAGGAATTGGCGAAGTAAAACATGTAAACTATCCGCCTTAATTGCTTATTAGTTCGAGTGGCATGTGGTCCGTTTATCTGCGTGTATGAAAAGATCCTATAAAAGAGGGTAGCAAGCGTTGGATCGGAAACCATTCTTCGATCAACTTCGGGAGGTATGTTAACCGTATTTGTCGCATAATATTCCTTAGCCTGTGCAGGCATGAACCCGTGAGTCCTTAGACAATCCTTTACACCGATTGCACAGATTGGTGACTTCGTTTTGGTTAGGTATATAGCCATGTGTTATCTGAAGCAGACCCGTTTTCTTTGCCACCATGCCTGAATCCGCATCAGGATAGATAATTACTGCACCATTTCTTCCACTTGTTGATTCAATTCAAAATAGTGATTTAGAATCATTCCATGAAGAGGGCAAGCGTACATTTGAACGAGTCCCGTGACGTGAGCAACAGAGGATGTAGCAAATTGTCCCAAATACTTACGTTGGTAACTCTTCATTCAATGTTACGTTTTGCTCCAACATTAAACTGTCACACATATTTCATGCCAAACAACTTCCCTTTCAATAGTACAATAGTATGTGGTTGGGGATAAGCATAACCTTACTAGACCCACGCGATGAAAAATTCACAAGCAAATTAAAATCAAAAATCTTCCAACATGGAACTTTAATTATCAGTAGTAAGGACACCACACGGTAGCAATACTTTATGTAGTGTTTAGCACTAAAACGAAAGTCTAGAAATCTCTCGAATATCGCGATGCCTGGCGCCTTCACCACATATATTGGTAGTGTACTCCAGTGAGAACAGATTTTAAGAGAGTAAAAAATACTTTCTACAATTCAAACAGGAGTGCTGCGTCACTAGCTTCGTGTGATGGCCTCGACATTGTTTGTAAGGGTTATGGGTCAACGGTGATGCAGATATTCCACACTTTCAGTTAGTATCCGGTATGTGAGGGCGAGATCCCCGCGAAGCCATCAGTATTCTGAGGAGAAGACACCAGGCAAACGAACCCCCAGTTAGTAACTGAGACTGGATAGTCCACGTGTTGCCTTGGTAGCCCCCTCTTTTGGGATTGCTGCAAGAGACGAGTATCTCATGCTAACAAGGGGCTCCAGGCCTGAACCGCAAATTCAACATGGGGACGATGTGCTGATCAACAGTTGAACTAACCGTCGCTCAAAGTTGCCGAGAGCTCGCCTCAAAAGCCTCAAGTTCAAGTTCGCCACGTTCACTGCTTTCGAGCATTGCAGCGAATTGTCAAGATTTTCTTGCACGATGATTCCTAAGTCGCGCTCACTAGTCACGTGTTGCAAGTCATGTGTCACAAAGATATGCGTTGACGAAGCTGCTGCGCACCGTCAGCAGGTGGCACTTTGCAGGTTTCAGTGGAAGCTGGTTCATTTCTGCCTATTGGTTAATCCGAGCCAGATCACCCTGAAGATACACACGGTCAGGTGCTAAGCGAATTGCTCTCCATATTTTTGCATCGCCTGCGAATATATTCATCTGGTATGGAATGTTTGCTGGAAGGTCATTGCTGTAAAGTAAAAGAAGGTATGGCGCCGAGGATGGAGTCTTGCGGTACACCACTGGATATGCATAGGCTTTCTGAGTGAGTGCTAGCAATTCTTACCTTGATGGTTCTGTCTTGTACGTACTCTTCCAACCAGGTGAGCAAGGAAGTGTCGATACCGTAGGCTGCAGGCTTTGGAGGAAAAGGAAGTGATCGACTGTCGAATGCTTTAGAAAAATGTAAGTAAAACACCTCATCAGCTGCTCTGGTCCGTGAATCCTGTCTAAGGAACAGATTGCTGAAGCAACACCGGCGGCATCTGTAACCGTGTTGGACATTGGAACTTGTTTGCAGACGTGTAAAATATCGCGTCAGTCATCTGCGAAGACTGATTTCATCAATTTTGTTAAATCAAGTAGGAGAATACTAGGTCGGTAGTTGGCAGGGTCCCATCTCTTACCTCCTTCGTATCTCGGAGTGATAATGTCACGTTTCCCCTGATGTGAGTGTATGGGAGTCAAACAGATCCTAGAAAATGGCTGCCAAATGTACTGCTGTGTTGGGGGCACAATGTTTATGCACATTTGGGCAGATCTTGTCGATTTTTGAGGCACTGTTTTCCAGGAGAGAATGTAATTTTTTCATGACAGCCTCTGGGATAAAGGTGACACTGGATAAGCCGACAGCATTTGTTAAGAGTTTAACGAGCAAACGTTCCAGGGTATTTCTAGCCATTGAGCAAAATTTCAGGACTGGAGCAGTAGTTGTCAAACCACTGTACGTCTTGGCTGGTGGTATTCCATGTTTAACCTACCTTTTATCGTTTACATGCCCGTATAGCAGTGGTCGTTACTCACAAACTTGTGTACGATGTTCTCCTGCTCTTCTAACATGTCTGCCCTAATAAGTGGCATGCAGCAGTTTCTGGTTATTTCCTAATCCCACAATGATATATCACATGGGCTTAGCTTGTTTCCCAATCGCATCTATTATGTAGATCAATTTACGTGTTCTGCGTCCGATCCAACTGTTGTACCGGCGTGATACCCGTAGCATTAGCACTTTTAAGGCTGCTTGTATGACCAAGTTAACTTTACCTTTTAATTCATACCACGCGTCGTTCGCCGAACTGTGAGTCTGTCGGCCCCAGACAACGGTTGTCGCTAGGTTATGAAGCTTGGAATAGTCAGTAATAGTTCGTTGGGTTTCGTGTTCTTTATCAACCATACTGGCATAACACACGTTATTAAATTTTAGGACTGTATGGTCGCTACTTACTAGAGGAGGGTCGTGTGCGGCGGACTCAACCATCAACTCTTCAGTTGTTAGGATTAGGTCCAGTATTGATGGCTTGTTTGAACCGCGGTGTCTGGTTGGTCGATGCACTTGGTTATACAAAACTGCTGCATCCAAGAATCCAAGGAGTTTTGCTTTAAATGATGGCCCATTAGGGGACACTGAGACAATTGAAGGTACGTCGAAATCGCCAATTATAACATGATGAGAGAATTTTTTGAAACTACATAGTGAAGTGCATTTAACAGAATATTAACACTGTATGAGGAGGAGTTCGGTGGCCTGTAGACAACTGCTAAGTGGCAAGAATCCCTCGTCTTCTTCTGTGATACATCACCTCGCTCTGCTAACTGTAGTCGGCAAAATAATGCGTCAGGAATAACAACAGAATGTTCGGTAATGGCCTCACATATAAGGTAATCTCGATAGTAAATGGCAACACCGCCAACGCGAGATGGATTATCATTTCGAATGACTAAGATACCACAGAGTTCAATCTCTGGATCTAGAGTGCTGTTCGAGAGCCAATTTGCAGTCAGTGGTATGATGACCTAGTTTGCTGTTTCATG
>OX104059.1:77586403-77628130 GCA_944474145.2 Dicrocoelium dendriticum | reverse complement strand
ATTGTTTATTGCTAAAGTGGCTTACACTTTGGAGGCGTCCGCTCATCTGCGTGGTCTCCATGGAGTGTTCCCCAACTGGTACTTGCCCTGTGTTCACTCCTCGTGCGCATGAAACTGTAATCCTGATGTCATCTTCAACTTTGGGGAAGTCGGCAGGGCTCGCTGTTGGTGTGTCATCTTGCACCACCACACTACTTATACCCGGCGCAGTAGTATCTATCTTTAATCCACCACAGTGCTTGTATTGGTCCTAGGAGAGGCATGGAAAACAGTTGTTCTCCTATGGTCTCTTGTTCTTTTGACTCCAAATGGGAATTTTCAAGTTGCTTATATTATTCGTTGGTCAAGGTTTATAAGGCGAACTCGTATATCCCCGCAGAATATGTTGTGAAGCTAATAGGTGTTTAAGATTTCAGGAGGCTTAGTAAACCGGTCGCTTAGATTCAGGTATTACATTTTGGATACTTTCTGTTCCTGACCCAGGGGATCCTCTTCGTTGACGAATTCCTGATGTCTAGAGCATAAGATAACTACCATGCGAAACCAATTTGCACGTTAATCCTTATTTAGTCACATTTTTGCACGAAGGTTTGACTTGTAAGGGAGTTCTTCAAAACCTGGGTCCGCTGTATCGAATTTCTTTTATTGTTTGTCTAATGTCGGTAATGTCTCTCAAGACGGGTTTTTGAAGCGGGACATGTCGTATGTCGGTCGTTAACGGAATGACGCTAGTCCAGTCGCCGTGCCTGTCAACGGAAGAGTTGGTTGGTCATCTAAGCAAGCACGTAAGTTGACGGTTGGAGAACGATAAACATAGTGAATTTACGGCATGCAACCGTGTTGATGGTGCTGTACGGCGAGTTTCATAATTAGCATTTTACTACCGAACATCTATTAGTAAAAGGAAACCTACGGCAGAGGCAAAAGCCGGTGCTCTAGCATTTGGGGTGCTTTTCAGGTGCAGTGGCTACCAACCTCGGATTATCATACTTCGTTTTACTTATTTATATACTCTATTCGCCTACGTGTTTTGGTAAAAACTGCAAAGGCGTTTAAACCATCGAACACAGTAAAGTTAAGCGCGTACAGCTTCAACACTTGGAAACTGACAAGGCCACTTTTAGTCTCATTTGCACTATTACGCTCTGGGATTTCCATTAATCCTCCCTTTATATTATTTGGCTAATGCACACAACAGTAACAGAGAACATACGCTATCCATTCGACCGCTGCTGTGTTGTTTACAATTTAACTGCGAACAACTCGACTTGAAACCCACCCAAATCCCAAATTTACTTAGAGCTGATCAATAAGAATCTTTGCACTGCACTTGGTTTACACGTGATTGATTTCCTTGCTCAGAAAGGAAGTTATGCCAGGAGAGTAGAAGGATATGAAATAACCGTTGGACTTACACCTGACCGGTTGGGCTTCTGCCGCGCCAGCGTATCTGCCCACGCCATGCTGACCCCAACGAGTCCTGCTTCATGAGGGGTAGTTGGGCTATCGTTCCCTACAATTTTGAGTCCACGTCTGTCATCATCTTTGCTCAAAGAAAGCTGACTATACCATTAAAGCGCGTGACAATCTATTAGACGTGAGTAAATACACATAGCAAACAGCAGATAGTACAAAGGACGTGCAGCTTTGCCTGCGTTCTTACTTCCTTAGAGGAGACTAGACGTCCCTTTGTTGGTTCTGTCTCTGAACACTCTCTATTATTTTGTTTAATATTTGCTATCAAGAGTAATAGATACTATATTTACAAGCTACTTCCTGCGATGCCCACTTCCCGCGTACGGTAAACGTCATCCCTAACCAAGTTATTATTAACAAGGTTGCAAGTACTGCGATACTAGGACTCAGACAAGACTCAACTGTATTTAATAAACAACGGGTGGCGCATCCTCATTCCACGAACAAACCAAGATAATAAGTGACATTGCAAAGCTAAAGGAAAATATATGTCTACAAGCGCCAGCCTCATTAAGCAAACGAATAGTTAGATTATTTCTTTTCAGCTGCAACTTTTTGTAATAAAGTAAGACTAGCCTCATGGAACTCTTTAAGGACTGAATAGCTGCTTTTGAATACAACAATACCTGCCTGATTAACCCGATCCAGCGCAAATAAAAACGGTGGCCAACCTTTGCTTGCGTCGCGTCCGGAGTCCAAAAACGAACGGGGAGGCTTAAGGCGCTATAGTTCTCGACACTGCGGATTCAGTTAATATAGACCACGTAAAACAACATCGCTGAATGCTTGCAACTTGTCCGTAGTCGATCACAAATGTAAACGTTTTTGGGAACAAACGCAGCTTGTGGTTGTTCGATAGGTTTGAACTTTTAGTGGAGAACCTGCGGGTAGGTTCATGCTGTGTCGATTCCACGTGGCCCAACATACTCAGTTCAACTAGGTGGGGATTAAGAGTATCGTATCAGCACTACAAAGTCATTTTCTTTCATCAGCACTACCATTGATTAAAGCAGAGACGATGAAGTCTGGATTCAGGAATAGACAAACGGTTCGCAGGCAGTGTTCAGGAAATAACGTGCTTTCGCTTAGCAAGCGTACTCCTTATAAACAGCCACAAATGGCTGCCCAACGGCACTGTGACGTGGCCGACGTGACCAGTTACTAAATACAGTCACTTCTCCACCTTACTCTGACAAGCTTGAACAATCTATAGACGTCCAACATTCCTTCAGACAATTTCGACGCCAAAAAACTTATTCAAAAGAACGGTAACATATTCATAAACAGAAGCAACAAACCTACTTACATACCTACATGTATGGATCTACTTATGTGAAAAAGCTATTACACTATTGCACAGTTTTTTCTGAATTGGTTTACTATTACTATACTCAGGCAATTTAGGGCGTCTCGCGCAGCCAAAATAAAAATTTATGTATTTTTTGCGTAATGGGTTTTAAGCCCTTGTTTGTCATAACTCAAGGCTAGCATGGGGTTGTGTCGTATACATTCACAATGCGGTATGGGAAACAACGGCCAACGTCCCTCAACTAATTACTTTTGTATGCACACCCAAATAGACATACGCTACTCCTCTGATGTATATATATGCAACCCGATTACAGTGTCGCAGAATTTATCGCGCTAAAAGCTGTGTTCTGTCATAAAGTATACAGATACGTCAAGCCTGTTACTGGGTGGAGATTCCGATATATTTGATCTAGCGTGGACCACAAGCTCTTACATACCCAATGCACGCCTCTACTCTTCTTTACATTCATACAGACGTATCCGATATGTAAGATCTCCTACTAGGAAGGCTCATAAATTAGACCTAATATTCAACGCTGGCATAGTAAATGCCTCTGGCGATGTTCTTGAGTCTGTAGCGCCCAAAAAGATAACTCTTATCTTTCGTGTACAATTTACTTGTTGACCGATTGTACATTACTCCTTCTTGTTTTAATCTTACAACCGGCTCGACACACAACTGCCTTGTAAGTCCCCGCGCTCACGTGTACGCTCTTGCCTCGCTTCATCCGTCCGCTTATTGTTGTAGCCCATCGAATACAGTCCGCTGTGTCCGACTCCAATTGCCTTCTGATATCCGCGCTTAATTCCGCGCATCGTCTCGGACTAGTATTGACTAGTCCTACAAATTGGTGACCCCGATTCGCACGCGCGAATTCAACTTTTTTTCTCGTTTGTATTTTTGGTGAGTTCGTTCCTTTTTCTCGATTATATACGTATATTCATTTGTTTCTTGCGTAATTTTAGTACTTTTATCGTATTTCGTTCGTTCTTTATCTTTCGACTCACATTTCGAGAGTGGTATCTGAGTCGTTTCACAGCGTAACCATGCTTACTTTGGCTGTTCCAAGTTTCATGGAACACAGTCCAGAAGTTTGGTTTAAGATATTCGAGATCGAACTAGAAAATAAGGGCATAACGGCGGACCGTCCAAGGTACAATCAGCTCGTCCCACGCCTTCCTCCGTCGGTAGTGACGCTGATTGAGGACATTCTACTCTGCCCATCGAATGAGGCAAAGTATGAAACGATGAAGCAAGCGATTTTGAAAGAGTTACGACCCAGCGCACGAACACGATTTGAGCAGCTCAATGGTCTCAAGCTTGGAGATCGCAAGCCGTCGGCATTGCTCCGCGAACTTCAGCGCATCGCTGGTCCCTTATTCTTGAGCGAAGAAGGGATAAAGGAGCTGTGGTTTGCACGTCTCCCAGAGCCATTGCCGGTAATGCTGTCCATGTTTATAGATGCACCCTTGAAAGACTTAGCTACCAAGGCAGACGCTGCGTTCGAACGTTTTCCGCAGCAGACGACCAGTAACTCCGGTGACATATTCTCACCGATGAAAACCGAATCACATGTTTGTTCCCAGTCGCTAGACCGATCGGACTCTAAAGACGAGGAAATTGCGCTACTTCGCAGCAGGATAGCAGCAATGAAGGCTTCGAAGCAGCGGGTGCTACGGTCAAATGCTGACCACGTTTTGGCTACCGTTCATTGCGGCTCGTCTGTGCCTGCACCGAGTACGTCACGTTCGGCACGAAAGCGCAACATTTTCCTTACAAGTTCTCAGTCAGATAATGTCAAGCCCGTCGAAGAAGTATGTTGGTATCACCGCCAATACGGTGGAAGAGCTAGACGTTGTCGGGCTCCCTGCATTAGGCACGACCCAGGGAAAACGAATAGCCCGCATACTAGCACTACAAACGTATCATTTAATAACCAAGTAAACCGACTGTTTTACGTTAAGGATCGACGTTCTTCCATCACGTTCCTCATCGACACAGGAGCGGAAGTCAGCGTCATCCCAGCGACCGCTAGCGACAAGCACTCGAAGCCTACGTACAATTTGCGTGCGGCCAACGGTTCTCCGATAGCTTCATTCGGTCAGCGCATGATGAACCTAGACCTCAATCTTCGCCGAGATTTTCAGTGGGTCTTCATGGTTGCGTCTGTACCCTTCGCAATTATCGGTATCGACTTCCTCCGACATTTTGGGTTGCTTGTTGATGCTGGTCGCCACAGGCTTTTAGACGACCGTACGAAACTAGGTGTTGATGGTGTCCTTTCAGATGCCCCGGTAATCAGCCCTGTATTTCGGATCGCAGACGCACCGTCCGACTACTTGAGCCTCCTCTCCGAATACCCGCGACTGGTTCGACCGGCTGCAGAGCTTCCACCAGTCACGACAGAGGTCGCTCACCACATAGTTACGCGCGGTCAACCAGTTAGCGCACGACCAAGACGGCTTGCTCCAGACAAACTACGGGCAGCACGAGCCGAATTTGACCACATGCTTCAACTTGGTATCGTCAGACCGTCCAACAGCCCATGGGCGTCGCCTCTGCACATGGTCCCGAAGAAGGTTGTGGGGGACTGGCGTCCTTGCGGCGACTATCGATCCTTGAATACGGTAACCACGCCTGATCGCTATCCGATCCCACACATAGTGGATCTCACCGCCAGTCTGGCGGGTAAAAATATCTTCAGCAAAATCGACTTGGTACGCGCATACAACCAAATTCCGGTAGCCGAGGCGGACATCGCTAAAACTGCCGTGACGACTCCATTTGGTTTGTTCGAGTTTCTGCGTATGCCATTTGGTCTAAAGAACGCCGCGCAAACTTTTCAGCGTTTCATCGACCAAGTTTGTCGCGGCTTAGACTTCGCTTACGCGTATCTTGACGACATTTTAATCGCAAGCTCTTCACGAGAAGAGCACATACGCCACGTACGAACACTTTTTGATCGTTTATCTCAACACGGGGTGACGATCAACGCAGAAAAGTGTTCGTTTGGTGTCGATTCAGTTAATTTCCTGGGCCATCGTATCTCTTCTGCAGGCGTCGTGCCACTGCAAGATAAAATTCAAGCCATTATCGACTACCCCGAGCCTCATTCTTTCAAGCAGCTCAGGCGTTTTGATGGCCTGGTCAACTTTTACCGTCGATTTATACCCAACTGCGCCTCTCTGATGCAACCCCTCACGGACCTTCTCCGAGGGAAACTCAAGACGTTCGAATTTCCTACCGCAGCACGCGCTGCTTTTAAGTCGCTGAAAGAGGCTATCGCCAACATAGCTTCCATAGCGCATCACGATCCGACCGCCCCACTGTCCCTTAGTACTGACGCCTCGGACGTCGCGGTCGGCGCTGTTTTGCAGCAACGCGTAGCCGACACGTGGCAGCCCTTAGCGTTTTTCTCCAAACGCCTACAACCTACCGAATCTCGCTACAGCACGTTCGGTAGAGAACTACTTGCCGTATATCTAGCGATACGTCACTTTCGACACGTCCTAGAAGGCCGCTCCTTTGTCGTCTTCACCGACCACAAACCCTAACTTACGTGCTCGGCTCGACTACCGACCGATACTCTCCTAGAGAGTCGCGCCACCTTGACTATATCGCTCAGTTTACGACCGATATACGGCATGTCTCAGGTGTGCACAACGCCGTCGCCGATGCACTTTCCCGCATTCAAGCTATCTCCGCTGACGCCGGCACTGCTATCGACTTGGCAGCCATGGCCACAGCGCAACTCAAGGACCCTGAGGTTGATCTACTACGCAGGTCTCCCTCATTGTACATACGACCTGTTCCGCTGACATCATCAGACGGCACTATACTGTGCGATTTATCTCTGGGCACGCCGCGCCCAGTCGTCCCACGTGAGTTTCGGCAGACCGTGTTCGACGCGTTGCACGGCTTGTCTCATCCAGGCGTTCGTGCATCGGTTAAACTCGTAAACGCACGATTCGTTTGGCGCAATGTTCATCGGGACGTCCGTACCTGGGCAGCTGCTTGCTTCCGTGTCAACGCGCGAAGGTGCACAAGCACACGAGAAGCCTATTAGGCACTTTCCCGACGCCAGACGCACGCTTTCATCACGTGCACGTCGACCTCGTAGGTCCTCTGCCACCTTCCAAAGGCTCGGTATATCTACTGACCTGCATCGATCGATTTACTAGATGGCCTGAGGCCGTCCCTATCCCAAATTGCTCCTCGGAAACAGTAGCGAAAGCTTTTATGGAGCGCTGGGTAGCTCAATACGGCTGTCCCGCCATCGTGACCACCGATCAAAGGGTCACATTTTTTTCAGTCGCCGTACATGGGACCGTCCAAGGTGCTGCATCGTGCGAGTAAGGCGTACACTATTGACCGCGGTGGTCGACACGAAGTCGTCACCATCGACCGTCTGAAACCCGCCTTTATGGAAGAAACTACCTCGCCTACTTCGTCTAGTAGTGCCTCGTGCGACGTCACAACTCACCGTACCAATTTTCCGCATCCTAGTGAAGTCCAACCAGACCACGATCACGGTCTGCAAGCTTCAGCAGTCCCGACATCACCCGAACCTAGTCCGCCGCCTCCCACGACCAATCGCCGTGGTCGGGAGGTACGTAAGCCCGTTCGCTTCTCCGACTATGTACAGTGTAAATACTTTTAACTTTGTAGATATTGTATATATTTGCCCCGTTTTTGGTCGATCAACGTTTTGAAAACAAACAAAAATATCAAAAACCTCCGAAAAACCTTTTTCGAAAAAATATTCAAAAACCAAAAAATATTTAAACACGCAGATCATTCGTTTGTTCTTTTTGGCGTTTTCTGCGCGTGTTTTTCTATTTTCTCGTCTTTACATGCCCCAACCCTCCCCTTCGATCGACTGGCCCACACGAGGAATCTTTTCGAGGACCCTGACGCGAACACTGGTCGTTTCTCCGCGGGACGAGGATCGCTTCTCCACGGGACAAGGATCGCTTCTTCGCGGGACGAGGATCGCTTCTCCGTGAGACGAGGGTCGCTTCTCCGCGGGACGAGGATCGCTTTTCCGCAAGACGAGGGTCGCTTCTCCGTGGGACAGTGGTCGTTTTCTTCGTGGGACGAGGGTCGCTTTGGCGCGGGGCGGGGTGCGGCGGGGGGAGAGACCACTCCCAAGCGCACCGTTTGGCAGCAGCGGAGGTTGAGGTCCTGTCGGCCTTTCTCTGGACTAGCCAGTTTTTTGTAGTCCGACAAGCCCGCTCCAACGGCTCGCCGAAATGCACCCTGCCCTGCATTCAATAAATAACGAATCATAAACGGCACAGCGGACTCCGACTTCTGATGAACCCCCATTTACACGAACGCACGCCCATTTTTACTCGGCACGAGTTCGCCTTACGAACCTCGTTTTAGCATTCCTTTTCAATTTCGAAGGCTTTCTATATTCAGCCTTCTAGGGGGGGAGCTCTGTAGCGCCCAAAAAGATAACTCTTATCTTTCGTGTACAATTTACTTGTTGACCGATTGTACATTACTCCTTCTTGTTTTAATCTTACAACCGGCTCGACACACAACTGCCTTGTAAGTCCCCGCGCTCACGTGTACGCTCTTGCCTCGCTTCATCCGTCCGCTTCTTGTTGTAGCCCATCGAATACAGTCCGCTGTGTCCGACTCCAATTGCCTTCTGATATCCGCGCTTAATTCCGCGCATCGTCTCGGACTAGTATTGACTAGTCCTACAAGTCCTTTCCTGGTAGTGATCACACAGTAGTATCATTTGCTTTCAGCGCTTCCCCACGATAACGCACATTGACCGTGTTCATCTTCGTTTACTTACCAAGAAATATAAAGCCGTCAACCGGGTGTGTATGCTAAAGTAATGAGATCTATACCCTGAAGCAGCTTCTTCCTTATTGAAGACTCACAATATACTGCAGGTGCTCATTAGACAAACATTTATGTACACCATGATAACCTTGCTCCCACAGTGCACCGACACGTTTATCACGGTAGCAAAGCGCATATGTTACAGCAAATAACCATAAAGCTTAAAAGGTTGCCAACAACATATTGTAAAATACATGACCTTCCCTTGGCACTACGCTAAAAGTTTGCCACAGCTTTGTAACTGGCATTTCGTAACAAAGTGAGCGCTGTTGAAAGCCGAGCCCTCCATGCAACTATTTCAAGTGTAAGACTGCGAGTAATGGAGCGCAAAATCGGTTTGCACGATGTATAGCCGGAAGCACTACTGTTCAACGGAAGCTACGGCAGTGTTCCAGGACGTTGTGGATTTTCGCCCGGCAAGCTTTCTCCCCACAAAAAGCCACAGATGTCCGCTTATCAACACCGCAAAGTGACGGGTGTGACTCGCCACTGAATAACGTCACAGCTGAACATTTCACACTGTTTGTGTAGATTCGTCGCAGTTAGACAAGGACAGACAGCCACCACACATACAGGAACGCTCTAGACGGCCTTTTCGTCCAATTGGGACTCGTCAGTAGCGCGCACCCGCAGAATCCCGCCGGATTCGAACCCACGACCTTACTCTTGCGAGTCAGCGACTTATGCCACTGAGCCATGGGCGACGGCAGCGGACCGCCATGACTGATATCTAAATGCGATATAGCGCGGCTCATCCTCCACGGTCTTTCATGTACAGTGGACAGGGCGGTCGCAGACCTCACTTCTACATATAACCTGTGCAACTGTTTTTACTTTGAAGAATACTTTGATGGAACACAGAACATTTCGATTTCTTAATGCTCATTGATTGCACCAAAACCTTGTTTCGATTCCTATGCTCATGGATTATTACATGGCGAATTCACGCCCAACTTGTATCTTGACACAACAGTTATGACTGATTTTTAAGCGCCCCGGTGCCATCATGTTTCTTGGTCTGACCATTACCTGACAAAATGCTCACTCGTATGGACTACATCTTTGCTGTTATATCTTTCATTAAAACGAAATTTTTACTATTCCAAAGAAGCTATGCTTGTATGCATATTTGATCGCGCCTTCACAGGTGTGCCACGTTTTACCGAGAATATACCATTTATTTATTCATTTATTTATAAATGGACCCAAGACACGATGTCACTTGTTACAACAGGTAATCACATAATAACGGGCCCAACCCACCACAGAGAAATCTTCGCCTCCTTAAAGGTGGAGAATGACTCTCAAAGATTTGGTATACCACCATCAATCCTTGAGCAACTCACCAGTGAATGGGTTGAACCCCGTGACATATGGCTGACGGCATCCGGTTTCGCATTTGTCCTTCACTGAGACCAGCTACAGGACGCATGCGCCTACGGAGGGACCATGAGTGGCTTGCGCTGCACCAACCACAGCTCCAACCACATACCCCTTATCCCGTGTAGACTCGAAGGAATAAGACCGGTAGGCATGTGGATGTGAGCCACATTTTATCAACGAAGCCTGCCCACGCTCCATCAATGAAAAACAGAAGCACACTGTAGTCGGAATCAAGCGTACACAAGTTGGTAGCTAGACCGTAGTCCGCTCCACACTGCGTGCATGGAACCACACTTCGAGCCTAGCACAACAACCAGGACCGTGCACGCCATCCACTCCAAAGACGAACAACTGCCTCCTAAAGCCAGTATAGACGGTGTAGTCGGTAATATACAGGTAGGAAGCTTGTCAACATGCACATCAAGTGCAGCCCCACCGGGGATGACAAATAACAGCCGATCACTTGCAATGATATTACATCTCGCTCTCCAACATCGAGCAGTCCACCGAGGTGTCACTGTTCACGGTACGGCTAACCTAAATTTTTATGGAACACATGTACTTGAGATATTTAGTTTGTAATGATACATATAATGTGAGGTTCATTAGCGAAAGCACTTCTGCAACTGAGCTTTAACTCTGAGTTCCGGATGCATCGTTGTTGTCTGTTTGTTGGGCTGCCTTTGTTCGTGGTCCTTTTCTCCGAGATTTCCACAGAAGCGGTGGCCAGAAACCGAGGATACGCCCACTGCCTTGACATCAGCACTTCAACGAAGCACAATATTCTCTTATCTGGAAATGGTTGGATAATTATTACGCTGCCTTTTTACTTACCGGATGGACAAAACACTTATTTGTTATCTTGGATGGATGCCACTATATTGAGGCCTGAACAACTGGTTTCAGCCTACTTCTTCTTCACATAATTCTTACTCGGATTTCACTTGCTGACATTTAATGTCAACTCGGACATTTCATCTGACCGGAGGGCAGATTTTCCTGCTTGTGCTATGTACCTAATTTGGAAATATCCCAACACAATACTTCCACTGTGGCAAGAACAAATGGGTTCGACCCTTTACACTACTGAAATTCTCTTCACTTACCACGTCTGGAGCGGCCCACACTACTTTTACCGTCCATATGGTCGGGAATCCCAGTGTCTCCAATTAACAGAACTTACCCTGGAAGGATTTCCACTTCATTATTCCGGACAACTTGCAGCTTTTCGGGCCTGAACGATTACGCTTGGCCATTCTCTTTCCTCTAATAATTGATTCAACAACATATTACTGTATACCCCTCGGAGACAATACGCGGTTCTACAGACGACAAATACAAAATATTCCAACATGTTCGTCTTACAGTTTGCCTACCGTGCCATTCCGTCAGAAAGTGCCAGGACCCATGGATGCCACAGCCCCACTCCCATCATGCATCAGCCGGCGAAAATTATGGATGTACCCTGACTGCGACTAACAGAACCAATAATAGGTCAATAAGAAGCATTGCCAGTTACAGCTTGTTGTTCGAATGCGTCGATGGCAGTGTTCCAGGACGTGGTGGAGCTTCGCCTGGCATGCGTTCTCCCTTAAAAAGCCACAAATGTCCGTTTAACAACACTGCGACGTGGCGCAGGTGACTCGCCACTGAATAAAGTCACAGCCAATAAGTCCACACTAACATGCTGACCATGACTACATACTACCAGGCTTGATACGCCCGGACACTTTCTTACCTGCATAATTCGTCGCCAAGTCTTTTTCTTCGCATTCGTCTTTGTTCTCTACGCTACACTCACATGAATCCAGCGTATCGTGTAATCGCGATTGAGCGTGTTCTTCACCAGCTTTTTTCTAATTGAGCAGTTCTAGTTCTTGATCTACCACTGCCTGAATGGTTACTGCAATTTAGGGCAGACCGACTGTGTCCAAACCAACGTGCCCGAACTCACGACAATGGGCTTTCTTCCTTTATATTTCTGTCTTATTTGTAGAGTTTCAAATAGGAATGTCTGAAGAATCTCCGATTATCACTATTACAGTTGCTATGACATCTGTATAATTGCACTTATTTGATCATGCCCTCGCGGGCATGCCTCGCATAGCCGAGAATAAATGTTTATTTATTTATTTATTTAAAATTATCTGTTAAATAAAACGGCTACACTGACAAAACTAGACGATAGATTAGCATATGAAGTAAGGTGGTTGTCAACGGATCCGCGACAAGTAACATATATCCACAAGGTACCCAAAATTAATAAAAACACCATAAAGTTAACGGTAATCACAATTAGCATGAGCAACGTGGACAGTTAGTAGGAAATTATTCAAGTAGGAGGAACAAAGCAAATAAAGGGGAATGCGTTTTATCCGGCTTAAAAATACCTAGTGTAAGTGTAAGTCGGTTTACCCCAACTACGGTAAAGAATCGTCATGGATGCCACAGCAGCCCAACACGGCTTGTAAAATACACAAAAGTATCCAATGCCGGCGAACCAACTAGTTTACTTGCTGTACTTTTCATTGTCGGGGAAGTAAATCTAAGTTTGCTTCTATTGGATATACTTATGTAATGCATGAAATCTGGCACGGTACCAATACAGTGAACAAAGGCATTTGCATACCGCTACCAATAGCAGGCTCCTTATCTCAAACAAAGAATTATGACTTATAACTCATTTACCTATATATTATCCAACTTTGTAGAGTGGTATGTAGAAACGGAAACGACGGACTTCCTACTGTCTTGTAAGTTGGTTGACAAATTCAGGACGGCTGGCTAGCCGACCAACCTCCACCGCGTGCCGGTTTGGTGGTTCGGGTTAATTCTAGTCCAAATAACAGATCGGCGACAGTGCTCCAGGAAGTGGTGGGTTATCGCCTGGAAACCGCTCTCCCTATTAGAAGTCACAAACGTCTGTTTAAAACCACCTTGACGTGGCGGATATGACTCGCCAATAACTAGAATCAACTCATTATCGGAAGACCCTACCGGTTTCGCCAACGTCGACTACTTCAATGGTTTCATATATTATTTTGTTAAATTGGCATATTCACCGAACAATCTCACCAATTCCAAGTACTAATAACAGGTTCACAACACATGGTGATCTACACATGTACATAAATGCTACACACCTATTTATCCAGTGTGTACGGGTTAAATTGTGACATTTCTGTACATCTACTGATGTAAAGCCTATGTATTATCAAGCTCATGCCTTTGAAGTCATGCTTTGCTACGTCGAGAAACAATGACTTATTTGTTTAGTTATTTGCTTTCTGAATGCTCCTTCGTGCATCAGGTGCCAACTGGAATTTCTCAATCATCTAATTAACTCACAGTATGACGCCAAGCCTGTAAGCGTTAATTACCCCCATAGGCACCAAGTTTTTCATCCGGTACCATATGGAAAACAAATATCTAAATGGTTATCGTAGGGAATGGGGATCCCGCATTCAACGTTGAACTCATATCTTACGAAGCAAGTGCGGGTGGTAACGATTCAGAATCATCATATCATTATACACATCAGCTAGAGGTGGGAAAACACCTCCGCTATTGTGCCGCATACGATACAGAAACACAGCTCAGAACCAACAGCAGCCACTAACAGTGTAGTAATGGGTAGTACCCTTGGGCCTAGACTTTTTGCTTTATATCAACGACATATGTGACGTAATGAAAGTCGGAACGCCGTATGTGTTTGCCCACGGTAGCAAACTTATATACACTTCTTGCTATCATAAACGAAACGACTAATATAATCAAGCTCGACATGCACGCGTTCTGAACCTGTTGCTCAAAGTAGGGAATGTTAAGTATGGCAAATAATTGTTAATTTATGGCTTCCAAGCGAGACATAACACTACAGTTCTGGCTATTTTGATACTCAAAGAAATATATCCCTACGTTTCGCGACCTGGGACTCAACTACTCGTGCTCACTCAAAGCCACCAAACAAGTAGCTTACGTAACTGCGAGGACCAGAAAAAGCTTCGGTATATTACTTAGTACCTTCAACGTAAAATTATCTATACTGCGCCTATTTATTACTTCCACTTCATTTTTTGAAATTATGCTCTATGGTGCGTAATCGAGCAACCAAAAGAAAACGCCTTGTGCTAGGAACTAAATAATTAAATAAATGGTATATTGCTCCTAGACACAATGGTGAGGCACTGCGATCAAAAATATGCGGAAGTACGCGTACAAAACTGTAATACAAAAATAACTGTTAAACAGACTACATTTGAGGACAAAAGAAACCTTCCACGCATTATTTAAACGATGCAGAAAGTGGTGGTATGATCTCGGTCAAGGTCACGCAAACCTTGCAGGATATGAACCCAAATGAAATATTACATAATCTCAAGGTGTCAGTGACCGTTTAGTTGCACAAAGAGGAAAAGCTGCTACTTGAGTAAGGCTGGTGGTACAAATGGTACATAGCAACGTTCTAACCTAGCGGTTGTCAAGGGTGCTAAGTGCGCAATAGTAGAAACTATTCATGAAATGGTTTGCATAATGTATGGTGATTCAAAATACATCCTTGTGCACATTAATTGAACCAAACTACGATTGTGTCTCTTTTTCTATGAATATCAGGTTTTTATACATGAAAGCTGCCCTTTTGGCCTTTATTATTTTATTTTGTTTTGGGAATGGATATTCCATCATTGTTTGTGAATCAGACGATGTAATAACTGCGCATGTCTAGTCGTTGCATCACCTAAGATTGCGTCATACCTTTATGGTTAGTAAGGTTTTTGGTTCAACTTCTTGTTCTTTTGTGATTCAGTCATTGTTTGAGATGGACGTGACTCCCAGAAGGCGCACGAAGATCGTGACCTTGCACGAACACACAGACAAGAACTACAGGGACATAGCAAGAATAGTAGGCGTCAGTCCGGCAGCCGTCAGCCGTGTGGTCAAAAAGAAAAAGGAAACGGGATGCATTTCGCCAAATTGCAAAGGGAAATGTGGTCCTAAGAGGAAAACCACTGCCAGGGATGACGCTTACCTAATACGGGAAAGTGTAAAAGATCCTCGAAAGACTAGTGACGCAGTAAAACGTGATTTGGGATAGAAAGGAATAGAAATCAGTTCTTCAACGGGATCTGGCCCCGCGCCACACAACAAAAATGGTCAAGACTTTTTCAATACTAATCAAATAACCATCTTGGACTAGCCTGGGAATTCACCAGATTTAAACCCCATAAACCCCATTCAAGCAACGTCTTCGTGGCATGGAATGCACTACAAAGGAGAAAGTTATTCAAGCTTTAATTCAAGTTTGGTACAGGGACCCAAGATGTTGAAATACGCCAGATCCGTCAGGAAATGTCTTTTTTAGTCCTGGAACAGCTCTTTTTTTGGAGAACTTCCATATATTGTGGAGAGCGCATCATGCCCTAGACTGGAAGCAAGGCGCCGACGCCGTAATAACTAAAGCACCCCCAAAACAACTGCTCTTGTGGGTGTTTCACAAAGTGGTCAATGTGGGAAGCACGAACCTTTTCTCCCTCTGAACTCCGAACATACTTACTTCTCTGACCATGAACATAGAAATGGCTTTCATCGCTGAATAGGACTTTTCTCCTATCTTCTTTTGTCCAGTTTTTGTATTTGAGTCCCCATTTGTAACGCTTAACTTTCATTACTTTTTTCAGAAGTTGTTTATTCGCAGGCCTTCTGGCTTTCCGACCAACTTCCAGGAGTCGCCTGCGAACCGTTGAAGAACTGCTTTCTATTCCTTTCTATCCCAAATCACGTTTTACTGCGTCACTAGTCTTTCGAGGATCTTTAACACTTTCCCGTATTAGGTAAGCGTCATCCCTGGCAGTGGTTTTCCTCTTAGGACCACATTTCCCTTTGCAATTTGGCGAAATGCATCCCGTTTCCTTTTTCTTTTTGACCACACGGCTGACGGCTGCCGGACTGACGCCTACTATTCTTGCTATGTCCCTGTAGGTCTTGTCTGTGTGTTCGTGCAAGGTCACGATCTTCATGCGCCTTCTGGGAGTCACGTCCATCTCAAACAATGACTGAATCACAAAAGAACAAGAAGTTGAACCAAAAACCTTACTAACCATAAAAGTATGACGCAATCTTGGGTGATGTAACGACTAGACATGCGCAGTTATTACATCGTCTGATTCACAAACAATGATGGAATATCTATTCCCAAAACAAAATAAGATAATAAATGCCAAAAGGGCAGCTTTCATGTATAAAAACCTGATATTCATAGAAAAAGAGACACAATCGTAGTTTGGTTCAATTAATGTGCACAAGGATGTAAAGCGGAGTGGATTAGGGTGCATGTGTATGTTGTTGGTTTTATATTGCGGTGGCCATGGTTGGCGGTGCTGCTACTGCTATGATTGTGTATGTTGGAGAGCTCTTCAGATATTTTGCTGCGGCGAATTCGGACAGCGTGGAAGACTTAGAGTTACACTTGGGACGTTTTCAACTAGAAGCAGGGACTTGTTTTTCCGAGTTACATCGGTGTCCGCCGCAGCATTTCAGCGTGGAAGCGGAATGGACTTACACGATGGAGTTGCTTACGGTTACGTCCAGCACCGCTGTATGCATTGTAAACGAACGCGCTCTCATGGCAAACAGCAAGTTTTCATAGAGACCAAGTACCTTAACGTACGCAGGTAGCTACAAATGGTATGGTTGCAATGCCCGCTGCTCCGTACATTTGAAGGAGGAAAGTTATGCTGTTGAAAAGTTCTGCATGGTTCACAATCAAGATTTTCATCTCGAAAATCCATGGATGCACACATTTAACCTTCGTCCTTCATCGGGACAAGAGTTGGCGGTTCTAAGTTTGATGGAAAGTCTCCACAGCGCACCGGATCTGCGACGGTTCATATTTCACTAATATGATAAACTTGTCACGCGAATGGATCTTAGTACTTTGAGGAAACGTCATCGAAGTAAGACAGCGGGTGAGGTTACAGCAGTAGCAGCGACGTTCGAACGTCGTGGAGTTTGTTAGTTGGTGTCTGCAGGGAGGCAGATTCAGTAGGTATTTTTCCTTCTGTGGTCCGTCCCATCGTGAAACGATACGCCGAGAGGCTTTTGTGCGTGGCAACCACCCAGTTAAATTATGGTGGATGCATCCTGTGGCGTTGCAGGTTTTTGCCGCCCTTTTAGCCACGGAAAGAGTAAGCTTTAGTCTTGCTGTTGAAGCAATGCTGCAGTTGGTGCCATGCACCAGGCATGGTTGTACTGTCGTGATGGATAAACGTGCCGCGCAGTTGAAGGCCATTACTCATTCCTATCCGAAAGCAAAGATTGTTTTTTGCCGTTGTCATGTTAAGTGTGACATGAATTGACGTTGTAGTCAGTTACGTGGGAGCTCAGTTGCTCGGAAAATGCAGTTAAATGCTTGGCTGCATAACCTGACCTACACTCTGATGTATACCAGCTTGATAGGGTATTAACCGCGGACAGGTTTTGTAATACTGAGTGCTACCGGGATTTGTCCGTAACGTGGTTGAACTACGCTGACTGTTAGGCCGCTTACATGCAAAGAAATGTTGTGCTCATCGGTTGCCATACAACCAACCGGTGGCGAATGAGAACAAAATCCTTAAGGAGTATTTGTCCGAGAGATATTAGCTTCTTACTCTCTTCACCTGTATTGCTGCTCATGTGACTAGTTGTAAGCGTGAAGTAAACAAGATCATAGGGAAGCGTAACACGTTCCCTTATAAACAGCCATGATTTCGCAGCGAACGTGATTTAACCCACAGTCGCGTATCCTCTGTTCTCCCAATTGCTTAGCCTCTTGCCCCCGTTCCAAAGTTCGTCCTGTGTACGTCACCCGGAAGGTGACAGTGATTACAAATTTAGCCGTCAATGGCGGTTACCTTGTCATATTTGTTACATTCCTCGCCTTCACGGCCATTCTGTGGATGACATTCTGCACGGTTGTCCATGGGTTGTTCCTCGATAACCTCCCTCAGCTAGTTCTGACGGTGTGGAAGAGTGTTGTGTGTTGGATTTGCGAGATCCTGAGGCTGCCGAGGTGGTTGTTGTTGTAAACTGGGTCTCGAAGCTGCGCATCTCGCAGGAAGTGTTGTCGGACATTCACGCTCAGTTGTGCGGTTGAGAATGGGAAAATCCTTTGGCTCCAGTAAACGCGTTTAAAATGCTGGGCCCACTGATCTTAAAAGAAGGCAGAGTTCATATGTATTGCTGCAAATCCAATTAGCCTGTTCCGCTTCAGCTCGATTCTGAGACAAAAGTAAACATATGATGTTTATAAGACAACCCAATTGGTCTGTGCCTCGCGCTGCTGAGGAATAAAACGTTTATTTATTTATTTATGTGGTGTAGCTCGGCCGGAAATCTCACAAATCACACAACCGTCGCTGTGTCTTCTGTGTCCGAAGTTACCGTTCCGCAGCGCTTGCTAGTAACTGATGGAAGTAATTTAGACCACTTGACTTTAACAAAAGCAACTTGCCCCTCTACTTGCGCAACCCGGGTTAGGCAACGGAGATCGCCACGGAAATGTCATGTGACGGAGGTAAGTCCCAGTAAAGGTGCTCTTTGTGGATCAGAATTTCGGAAATTGCACACCGTCACCTCGTCCTATTATCCGAGTCATCGTTAAACGCAGGAGTGCTAGTCACGGCACCGTTTCCGAAGGCCTGTGCGGTATTTGTCAGCATGCGGATGACATCGCAATTCATGGTGACGCCGTCGATTGGGGCATGTGTGATGTGGGTACCCACTGGTATCACGCAACATGTGTTTAATACGAAGGGGTCCTGGATTTTGTCGGTTTTTCTTGTTCCTCCTAGTGCGCCGCGGAATTTGTGTGCGGCCCGCTTCCGTGAGTTATGTTATTGGTACACTTCTGTCGTATGCAGTTTCTTTATGCCTTCTCTGGATTGTCCCGCGATCGGTGACGGTTTCCGTTAGTGCAATTCCCCATTCCTGATACGTAACGGTTGCAAGATTGTGAACCCCGGCGTACCACTTGTACAGTTCAATCTCGCGCTTCTGTATTTCGCAGTCTAGATATAATTTCCAACATCATTTCCCGCCTTTTCCGAGTAGATAAATTTTTCTCTTTATCATGCTGTCCTCCTTAGCATCGGTTATGCATCCTGTTCGTGCCAGTATGCAAGGTAATCAATACGTCGACCATTAACTGCATTTGTGTTACGAGTGTGATTGGAAGTAGTTGTTCGTCTGGTGTGGAGAAGTTACCCA
Source organism: Dicrocoelium dendriticum (assembly GCA_944474145.2). Classification (NCBI taxonomy): domain Eukaryota; kingdom Metazoa; phylum Platyhelminthes; class Trematoda; order Plagiorchiida; family Dicrocoeliidae; genus Dicrocoelium; species Dicrocoelium dendriticum. Next base: position 77,608,851 of record OX104059.1, on the reverse strand, counting down.
GGACAACCGCGATCTACCATGGGGAACCGGTTCTAATCTTAAGTGTAGGAGTGTAGTGAAGCTCCTGAAGCCCGATATAGATTTCGAACCGCGCCTTCGTACCTACCGTATCAAATCAAGTTCAGATTTCGTTAGGGGTCAGCGGCTGGAAGACCTTATGATAGGATGCCACGGACATGCGAAGGAACCAGTGTTCGAACGATCACCGTAATTTTATAGGACGATGCTTGCGAAACCATGAACATCCGGTTGGCTGCTGCAAGCTTCTTCTGCGGGTCTACTGACGTGTTGCGATCCTGCGACAAGACGACTCCCATGGCCTTCTCATGTGTGACAGACATTAAGGGATAACCTAAATTATGCTACGCACCGAGAGGATCCAGGCCACGATTCAGAAGAACGAGACATTTGTCACGGTGTATCAGGATACGCCACTAAACTGACCAGGTTAGCAGCCAATCAAACAAAGCTTGTAATCTGCCGGTGTCCTCGGGGCAAGTTGTAGAGCACGTTCTTAGGTCCTCAGGGTGCACTGGACAGAGTGTTTGTAGTGCCGCTGGAAATTCGTTGATGTACAGTATTAAGTGCTCTGACCCAAGGGCGAAGCATTTCGGAACCCTGCTGGTCATTGGCACAAGCACGAAACGTAGCGGTACACCTTCGAATGAAGGTTGTGTGCCTCCGGGAAGTATGGGTAAACCAACACACTGAGGTTTGAGCAGAAGCCTTTCATGTGGCACTTTATAAAATGCCATGCTGAAGTGAACAAAGACGACTCCAAGTTGGTTCCTCTCGTCTCTCAATGTAACCCATGCTTCTCGGGCAGCAAGCAGGTTGGCGATGCAGGAGCGTGCCCTGCGGAATCCGTCCTGTGAGGGGCAGATTGCGCATAATACTTCCCAATGACCGTGGAGCGAAAGCTTGATTATCCTTTCCATGATTTTGCAGACAACCGACGTCAGACATAACGCGTAGTCGTTCGCATGGTCTTGCGGGTCACCACGTTTGCATTAAGGCCGTACAGCTCCTACTTTCCAAATGCCGAGTAAGACGACGTCGGCAAGTGAGCCACGTTAATTGAGACATTTGCTCGACAAGGTAATCGGCCAAAATGTGGAGGAACGTTGCATGTGGTCAGGCAACGGCTAATGGGGATTAAGGTTTCCACTCACTGATTAGTCGCAGGAGGATCTCTAGTTCAAGTTCCGCTAGATCCACGGTCGGGGTGCAAGTAAGCGCATATTTATTGGCCAAGCGTGATTCAACTGCGTGGACAGCTGGGTACCGCAATTCCTTAATTTGTCTTAACCAAATTCGTGACGCGGTACAGTGCTTGCTCCAGGGGCAGGTAGAAAAGGTATACCAACGGCCGGTCTGGTCAAACCCGCCTTATGTATGAGTAAAGCATCGCGGTGCATGTTCGGTTTTGACCAGCCAAGCATTGTTCGTATTTGGCTTGCCTCAACTACTTGGTTAGGGTGCATACGTTTCGGACTCCTTTGTACGTTACGTAATACGTGCAATTGTAATGCGCGCACTTTCCCAGCTCAGTTTACAGTTGTATAGGTTTAGCGGAGTCATGGAATTATCTTCAGGAAGGTTATTGTACTTATTCATACTCAGGCTGCTAATAGCTATGCAATGCTGGGTGCATTAAACTCCCTGAATTCAGGTGCGCTGATCTATCCCCCAGTTTGTCGGTGGACACTGTCCGTTAGGATCTCCTTGAAGTAACGTTGCATCTTCCTTTGCATAAGTTTGTGGACCTCCCGACGATATATGAACAACCAACTTCAATCTACCTTGGACCTCGTTTCTCCATGTCGCACGATTTCGTTAGCGATATAACTACGGCCGTCCTCTGGGAGCCCGTGACCATGTATCCACGTCCTTTGGAGGTGCTCTAAGTGTCAGAAACCTACCGCTGAGGCAACTCCAGCTATTTGTCGGACAATTCAACGCAATGCAAGCCGAAGCTTCAATCCTGCTTCGTTCTACCACCGTGGCTGGCACCGTTGAGACAGCCTGGGAGACATTTACGGTATAACTCAACGTGATCCGCACTCCCCACATTCCACTCAATAAGCGTTGAATGCCATCCGTATATGCCTCAGACGTGGTAAGTTCGCAACGTTCGATAGCACGTATGGTCCGACCATGAGTTATGCAGAAGACACGAAAAATCAGTACAACTTACAATTGGCCCCTGTTATAAGGTCTGTACCCTTGAGTGCTAGGCTATGCCTGCTTGGCGACCACAATGCACGTATACGGTGTGATGCCACCTTGTGAGACGTACACAGATGCCCACATAATATTGCCCCTATACCGAGGCATGATAAGGCATAAACCAAGCTCCTTCATTGCGGTTCGTTGCATACTACTTCATCAACGTTGTCTGAGATTCAGTGTCGGTGACATTGAACTGCTACGAAAACGAACTACATTTATCAGCGTAATCGGCATTCATGAACTCCAAAAACTGGCCACAAACAGTATGGAACCACTTGCTTCGCCTGGTATACGTACGATGTATGCATGCTGCCCGCTTATCTAAGAAGCCGCTGTCCCCTCCATCAAGTATGAGGCAAAACTAGACCGCGAGTGGACACCAGGCCAGTAGTCAGAGGGAAATGGGGTAACGCACGACCGAACTGAGTTCCGCCTACTCTTCCAGCTTGCTGTATAATTAACCCGCATTGGCCTTTGCTGGCAACTTCAGAGAACAGCCCTAGCCATGCGCCTCCTCCTAACGGCGCTGCACAACTCAGACGCACATGCTGCAACCGTGCTTCGTAAACAGTGCGCAGCGGGGTAACAGAAGATAATGACACATGGGATGGAAAGACTCTAACAAGCTAATTCCCCGATGCACGCAGACTTGGCTCCATGTCCCGAAATTTGTACCTGCATGCGCCTATCACAAGCTATTGGTACGTTGACACGGTTAGTTTACTTACCGCATCGAGTCACTCACGTAAGCCATTGCTATGCACATTTCTTACTCCGGATTCCATGCGTCATCCGAATGATATGGCATCGGGGTGTCCGCCCAATTCAGTAATGTCGTGATGTTTTTAACCATGTTAATTTCTGGTATCCACTTTCCATTCTCTTCCCACGTACGATGCCGTCGCAAAGATGTTCTATCGAGTGCACCGGTGCAGGTAATCAACCTCGATTTTCACTAATGCATCGTGCATCTTTTTAATGCAGGCACCCTGTGAACTTGTTCCTGAGAATGTGGTGGCTCCTATTTGAAAGAAGCACAAACCATTTCTCAGTGTCCTCGCTTCGTGGGTTACGAACCGTTAACAAGCTCACCCGCAAGTCGGAATATTTGGGAATGCTTTAAACATCCTATTCGACCAGTGAATCCAGTTTCACACTGCCTTTTACCAACAACGTCATGCTCCCGTTATCAAGCGTTACGTCACCGTGTTTGTATGAGGCAGTGGCGTTTGCGTTACACGCCCGGCGGAGGACCATTCTCATTTACCAGAGAAACGCGATCAACCGCATCCTAGTGGTTTGGAATACTAGATGTGCTTAACTTCTTGTAAGCACCCGGTTGCTAACTGCCTACTCGCTTTTTCCCATACCCACTGCTTATGTTTACAACCATTAGAGATTGCCATGCATAAGACTATTTTGCCGGACTCACTTCAACGTACATGTTTCCCTGTACAGTAGTTAATGTCTCCTTGTAAAGGTACATGCGTAACCGTTAGGTACACCCTGTGCTTGTGCGTCTCGTTGCCAACATCAGGATTTCATACGTCAGCCATCATTCATTGCTAAAAAGGTTGCGATAACTTGCGTGCGTAGGTAAAATGCAAATGCACGCTTCCTAAGTGCTCGCTATTTGTTGATCCAATGCGCTTCACACGTTCCCTCATGCGGCGTGTATAGTTGTGAAACTGTATGAATGCCCTCTCTCCATGTCTTGCCATTCATCGTTTGCATGGCTATCTCTCAGCGCAAATACAGCGCGAAGAGCTGAATTCCGCCGCATGAAACTAATGAATCCAATTGATAACGTTCGCCACCAGGCCACATAGGCAAGTGGGGTAATTTTAATAGAAGCAATCCAGGTCCATTTCGGTTTGGTACTTTACGCAGTACCCTAAGGCATCCTGAACACGTGTACACATGGACACACACGCGCTTATTTTGTACCCGAGACTAACAACTGCCGGCCCAATAGACTGTAGCTTCCTTGCGCAGATTTTATACCGTCACTATGGCAGCTATATGAAATAACAACATCCATGAAGCAACGTGCATTCAGTCACATTGCTTCCACTGCAACTTATCCGTATAATTCACCGTACCGCATATATTGTCTAACGATGCACTAATTGTGCAAGCCAGTGGCCTCTAGATAATTACCATATGACAGGAATTGCATTAACTCACGGAGAATCCGTCCAGCAAAGAAGGCATTCGAGGTTGGTCTAGCCTGTGGCGACAACGGTTATAACACAGCAGGACTTGCTTGCATTTGATAAGCATACCTACTATATCCACAAATATCCAGCGATCAAGATATTTCATATAAAAATAAATAAACAAAGAATATATTCTCGAATTTGTCGAGACACCAAACCTGGCATGATCAACATTTACATGCAATTTTGTTTCTCAACAAACACGTTGCTATGTATGTAATCGGCAGTAAGCCGAAAGTAGTACAGGCTTTGGAAATTGTAAAATAAATTGTGAGGAATAAAGTCGTCAATGCATGGCGTCACGTTGGGTTCCAGCGTGTGTAGTGTAAAGAGTCTGGGCAGTACATGCGTAGTGAAAACGATACATGTAGGCAGGGAATATCTTACTCTTAAACGTGTCAGGAAAATATTAGATTATGATTCTAGTCGACTTGCCAGTATGTATTTGTGAGCAGTGACTTTATTCAGTGACGAGTCACATCCGCCTCGTCACACTGTTGTTAAGCGGACATTTGTGGCTTTTTATAGGGAGACCTCTTGCCAGGCGAAAACCCACCACGTTCTGGAACACTGTCAGAAATCAGTTTATACACTAATGTAAAACTGGCAGAGCAGCTTGCCGACTGATTTCACTTTCGCTTATCCGCAGTCAATTGACTTCCAATTTCCTCTGTTAGCTGATCAGGTATCGTTGGTATGTGCGGCCATAATGGCTGAGGACCACGGAGGGCTAGAGCTTTATGAAGATTCGTCTTTGTGAGTGTCCAGGTGAGCAACATGTCGGTTTCTTGCGTTTGGATTATTCAGGTTTATGTGCACTTTTCAGCAGTTTGAAGGCCTCGTATCCAGCTATCATTACTGGACAACGGTCGTGGTAGTGAGTGCAGTTATAGCTATTTGCTGTACAGCCTTGTTCTTTGTAGGTTCTTGTGGGTTATGTCCTGTCCCGGGCAGAATCTCTTTTTCGGTCCAATCCCAGATCCCCAAGAGGTTCCGGACCTCGGAGAAAAGGGAAGGTGAGAGATAAACAAGGCCGCAAAGTTCAGGCGTGGGAACAAACATTGTTTAAGTCCTATGGTATAACACTTAGTAGAAACAAATGATGTACAATGTGCAACGATGATTGTGCTGAAAGTGTCTTTTGAATGTTCTACGAAATCAATGGCTTATAGGTTGTTAGCTATAATCTACATGGGATACAGAGCGTTGCGCTATTGAGCAAAAACACAGTATCGGTTTGCTATGATGCAACTATTGCGTGGGAAGACAGAAAGCAGAATTTAAAGACCAGCAGGTAGCCAACCTACTTCGATAGGGAGCGCAGAATAAGTAAGTGAAGGTATAAATGGCTTGCGATGAAATAGATTCAAAGTCAAATGGTGGTGAGTCAGCGGATAGATAGGGTTGAAGCGCTGTGTACAAAGCTTCTAGGGATCAAGCCAGAAAGACGACAAGAGGGTATTAAGGGTATAGTGCAATGGCCGACTGAGAAGGGAAAGGCCTGTGAGAGAGCTTACCTCCTACATAAGTAAGTGTCAAAACCTTTGCTGCAAAAACCAACACAAAACACTAGGTGAGAAAGGATTGATCGATAGAAGTGAAGTAATAAAGATCAGGGAGAGGAAAGCGAAAGCGGAACAAATGTATACGTAGCGTCGCACAGAGAAACGAATTATTCTAGGGTGCTAAGAAAATAGTATTATGGTATGCTGACCCAGGAAAAGTCAGTGAGTCTGTTGGACTCATACGTGGGCAAGTGTCGCAAACATAGCAGCGAGTAAGTGCGAACTGAACACCTGGAGATGATATGTTAATGGGCGTCTGTGTACTGACCAGGTGAGAGGAGTGATGAACTAAAAAGCTAAGAAGGGTTAATTGACGGAAGGGCAGCGAATAGCCAGAATGCAAGCGTACATTAAGATTGCTGAGGATATAAGTACCTGAGGCCTAACCGCAGCAGCTAGGGTGCTAAGATAATAGTACCAAGTCGGATAGAGCCAGGAAACGCTGGCCCGAGACTTGGCGGAATACAGGGTAAAATGCCTAACACCATACATCGAGTAAGGGATAAAGGAAGATCTAGAAATGTGAGGCAGAACGGCGGCTTGCGCTGAATACATGGATATGCTTGCACGACAGAAGAAAGCTAAGAGAAGTTTCGTGATAGAAGGACAGCGGACGAGAGAAGCACAAGCATACAATGGGGTTGTTAAATAGTTCAGAACATAATAGACTAAGACGCATCGACGCGCAGCTAATCAAATCATGCTGGGGTGATAATGGAATATAACTAAGGAAGCCTGAGCCGGGAGGTCAGTGAGAGAGCTGAACTACAATCAATTAGGTGTCGCAGATGAGTAGGTGACAGCTGTGCCTCTAGCAAGGAAGCCTGTGCCGGGAAAAGCCGGTGAGAGAGCTGGACTTCAGTATAAGTAGGGATCATACACTTAGCGCGTAGTAGATAAATGAACGTCTAGAAAGGAGCGCTGTGCGCTGACTACTTGAGTTATATTTGCTCCACAGAAGAGAGTTAGGAAATGTTTCATGAAGAAAGGACAGCGATCGGATGATGCGCAAGCATACCGTACGGCTGTTAGATAGTTCAGAGCGTAGAGGCTAAGAAACAGCGACGCGCAGCTAATCAAATTATGCTAGGGTGCTAATGAGATAAATAGGTTGCCGCGATAGAGATCTAAATTTCAATTGGCGGTAAGGCAGCGGAAAGGTTTGATGCAGATAGCCTAAAGGAATAAAGGTCATTGAGATACGGAGCGGATCTTAACAAGCTCAGGATAATCACAGATGCATGGGGCCTACGACCACTAGCTGCTTACTAAACAGAGGAACCGAATTTAAGATGACCGACAGATGGTGGCGCTCAGAAAGCTTACCAGTGGCCAGATGTAGCCATTCCAGTAAGACGATTGATCTCTAGTGTATGCCTACACGGTCACAGAATGCGTCAACAAACCAGCGAAGGTAAGTGATAGCCATTCTAGGGGAATGTATGATGGAGAGACAAGAGCTGTATCCTAGCGTGCTCAAGATCTACGCAGAAGGGACATGGAGCCTTCAACGAATCTCTGCAAAATGGTGAGGAAGATAAGAAGAGCAATAGATAGTGGAGTTAGGAGAGGGAAGGTATCAGTGGCCAGCGAGAGCATTCGAATTAGGCCAACCAATTACCAGTGGATACCTGCAGTGACAGAAGTCAAAATACCAGCGAAGGTATGTAATGCAAACAATTCAAGAGCTTAAGTGTTGGCGAGATAATGAGTGGCTTCTAGCTCCAGGATTTATGCTACATACAATGACTCGCTGCAGATGAAAAGTAGTGACGCAGGTAATACGAAGAACTGATAATGATACCAGGAGAGAGAGTAACGAAGGCCAGCAATGGCATTTGGGCGGAGCCTTATAGTTGCTAGTAGATACCTGATTAAGTCAACAGACAGCAAGTGTATGTGCCGTACGCTGTCCCAGAGCATTGAGGGATAAAAGTGTAGTTCTTAGCAGGCTCAGGATATGCGCAGAGATGGTTGGAGCCTATGAAGAATGGCCGCTGCTAAACAGAGGTGTAATAGGTAAGACGAAGAACTGATAGTGTCGCTATAAGTGACAGTATCCGTGATCAGCAATGGCATTTGCATGAAGCCTTCTATTTACTAGTGTATACCCACAATGTCCCAGAATAAATCAACAAAGACCGGATGCATGTGATGCAGACAGTCACAAATAATGAAGGTTGGAGATAAAAGAGGGTGGCTCTTAGCAAGCTCCGAATATGCGCAAAGATGTATAGAGCCTACAATGAATCACTGCAGAAAAAGTGATGATGATAAGGAGAACGAAGGATAATTGTGCTAAGAGTGAGAGCCAGTGGACAGCAACCGAATTCGGTTAAGCCATCTAGTTTTTTATTGTATACTTACAGTAACAGAAGAAGTCAACAAACCAGCGGGGTATGTGATGCAAACAATTAAAGGGAGTAAGAGATAGAGAGATAAGAAGTGGCTCCTAGCGCAAGGCTTATGCTACCTACAATGATTCGCTGCAGTTGAAAAGTGGTGCCGTAGGTAATACGAAGAACTGATAATGATACTAGGCGCGATAGAAAGTGTCGATGAATAGCAATGGCATTGGGGTGAAGTCTTCTAGTAGCTAATGGATACATAAAGTGTCCCAGAATAAGTCAACAGACAGCAAATGAATGTGACGCAGACAGTCACAAAGAATGAATGTTGGAGATAGAAGAGGGGGGCTCTTAGCAAGCTCCGATCACGCGCAAAGATGCGTGGAGCCTACGACCACTATTTGCTTCTAAGTAGAGGTGCCAAGGTTAAGAAGATCGACAGATAATGGCGCTACGAAAAACTTTAGATGGCTAGATGTAACCATTCTCTTAAGCAGTTTGGTCACCAGTGGGTACCTACAGTGTCACAGAATACATCAACAAGCCAACGAAGGTAAGTGATACAGACATCCTGAAAGATTACAGGGTGGAGAAACAAGGCATGTCTCCTAGTAGCTTCTCGGGGTAAGGGAATCGGTGCATTGAATATGTAGCGCCTAGATCATTTAGGTCTCGATCGTATGGATGCAGTCAGGAAGCAAGATACTGGTCAAATGAGATTAGACTAATGCAATGTACAGAGTTGACTGTCTAGTTAAAGAAATGCAATCCGATGGAAGGCGGAATGAAGACAGCGAAGTAAGGAAAGAACAGGGTCAAAGTAGAGAAAGGTTTACTGATTAGGAGTAGCGAAGCCAACGAGACCCTAAGGTAAGGTGGACAGGGTATTTGGTCCTCATAATATCGGCCGATAAAGTCAAAATAGTCAGAGAGGTCAGAAAAGAGGAGCTGAAATACACGAGGCTGTATTATTCGGCGCGCTGAGATTTCGTAGTACGGTTAAGGTTGAAAGACAAAGAGTGTCAGCAGAAATGGACATGTTAGATATAGGAGTGTTTAAATTAGTTAGTTAGGTATAAGCACTCGGGGTGAGGGAACTAGGGTTTTGTTTGAGCCGAGCCTATACCGTTTACAGCTCAGTACTCTGTAAGCAGTCAGAAAGTAGGAGACTGGTCAGAGGAAACTAGGTTAGCACACAGCTTTGGGTTACTGATAAAATGGGGAAAGCAACTGGTGAGGGGAACAGAGTGTTCAGTCTTCCAAATAATGACCGGTACCGTCACATTATTCAGAGGGGATCAGCAGAAATGGACAGGTTAGAGATGAAGGTGGCTATGTTAGAAAGGGGTGAGCAAAGCCAGCAGCCTCTCATGGAGTGGGGCATAGCCAGAAGTCTACAGGGTAGTACCCGTAGTCTGGAGTAAGTCAAAGAGAAGCAGGCCAGTCAAATGAGACTAGGTTAGAGCAGGGCACTGACAAACGACGGTCCGATAGAAGAGGAATTAAAAGCGAAGTGCGTGATAAGGAGAGGACAGGGTCATTTTGAAAGGAGCTTTATTGGTGCTGGGTGTATAGTCTAACAAGGCTCTTGGCGCATTGAGATTGTTCTCACCAGTTAAGGCTTTGTATAAAGTTCCATATGTGATCAGGGCCGTTCTCCAACAGCTCGTCCTCAGGATTGCAGGTGCCTAAGATGTATGCTACCATGGGGACATTTAGTAGTCTATTTATAGCCGCGGAGAAGTGCAGGATACTATCAGATGCTAGGATGGCTTCTGGTAACTTGTTCCACACATGCGCATATCTATAGAGGAAGAAGTTTAAACGTATGGAGCAACGGGTTTTGGGTGGTGAGAATGACTGTGACTTTTTGCGTAGAGGATAGCTTGTGTCGCCCAGCGGTTGAAAATATCTTTCAATACTTGAGTTCAATGTTTTGCATAGCTTATATCGAAAAACTAGGTCGGTTTTCAGTGTCCGCAGCCAGAGTGGTTCCAGATCAAGCTGCTTGCAGCGGCTTTGATAACTGAGCGTAGTTGATCCTAGAAGGCGCTTTGTGAACGGACGCTGGACTTTCTCGATGACCATCCTATCACTTTTGCGTGAATTAGTAACCACTATCAAGCAATACTCTACTATAGGTCGGGCACACAACTTGTAGAGCATGAAGGGCGACTCTAACTGGCTCACTGACTTTAGTATATAGCCAACGATAGACCTGGCTTTTGCAGACCTATAGCTCGCTTGTTCCGTAAAATTCAGTGAGCTTGTGTAGTGCACAACGAGATCGCGCACGGTAATGTTGTTATCTAGTGGTATTTCGTTAAGAGTTAATATATTGGGCGGTATAGAACACCGGTAGAAAAGGACGTTACATTTCGCTGGTGCGAACTCTAGTTTCCACAGGTCACACAATGTTTCAAGGGCGACGAGATCACTTTGAATGCTGGAGAGGCCATTGCGTGGGCAGCTAGGATCAAATGAGAATACCACTTTTATATCATCAGCAAAGGGGTAGCGAGTGCGGTGTTAGAAGACTTGGAATACATCATTGATGTACAGTAAAAACAGCAGAGGACCTAGGACGCTGCCTTGGAACGTTCCGCTGGTTACAGCTGCCTTTTTAGACGAGACGTCGCCCAGTAGCACTGACTGCGTTCGATTAGAAAGGTATGAAGGAAACCAAGGATGGAGGCGGCCAGAAACACCAAATGCAGCTAATTTTGTCAACAAACCGTTGTGTGGAACCCTAGTAAATGCTTTTTTCATATCGAGGAATATGATGACCAGCGCTCGACCCAGGTCTATGGTGTGTGTAACGTCGTTTAAGAGTTCAAACTGGCAAGTCTGACAAGATTAAGTAGGCAGTAACCCGTGTTGGGACCTAGTAATAAGGTTGCGTTTCAACAGAAAACGAAAAATCCCGTCCTTTATTATTTTTCCATGAGTCTAGACGCAATTTGTGTTTGGCTAATAGGACGGTAATTGTCAATATTTTGTCGGCAGCCTCGTTTGTGTCGTGGTATGATGTTTGCGTATTTTCATTTAGACGGGTATTTTCCGCTCTTCATAGAGATAGTGGAGATATAGAGGAGAGGGACTGGAATATCCGGTCCTGCAATTATTAATACGGAAGAAGGCACACCGTCTGGACCTGGGTAGTGTGACATTTTCAAGGAGCAAAGCGCTCGCTTGGTGTTGTTTAAGTCAAAGGCAATGATATGTATATGATCTTCAGTGAACTTGTGAATCGTAGTTGGCAATGCCGAGTCATTGCTGGTGAAGGAATTACAGAAGTGCGTGTTAATGCAGTCGCAGAGCTCGACCGCATCAGTGGCTATAGATTTATCAGGAAGCAGAAGGGTAGTGATCGGTATATCTTTGCTGCCACCCCGCTGCTTCGTTAGTCGAATAAGAGACTTTGCCTTATTGTCAGTGCAAGGTGCTGCGTGCTCAGCTAATGTGCGAGCATTGCTTTGTGAATTTCTTCAGGTGATTAGTAATTCGTTCATGCGGATGATTAGATGAAAGCTTTTAGTCTTGCTGTAGCGGGAGCGCATTTTCTTAAGCCTGTTAGCTAGTTTGCGTGTGGAAGCCTCATCAAGAGTCTGCCGTTTTCTTGGCTTCCTATTTTGAGGCACATGGACGTTTAAGCAGTTAGTGAGGTTGTTATAAAGCTCCCTGATGGCAGGATCTATATTTTCTGAGGGGAAGAAATCGTCCCAGGTTGACGCTTGGAAAAGGGAAGAAAATGTTTCCCAGTTGATGCGCTGGAGGAGGCGTGATACCTCATACTTGTTATCTTCCTGGTAAGGGAATTTAAGCAGTGCAAAAGACAGCTTCACCACCTTGTGGTCGCTGCCCGGTATGTTGTCTAACACGCTGGCGCATGCGTGGGAAATGCCGTTGGTAAATATTAGGTCCAGTATGTTAGATTGTCTAGTCGGTGTATTCACATGTTGAGTCCAGTCGTGTGAAAATAGTGTCTACAAGGGCTCTATATTTATGTGGGGCTGACTGCTTAAGCCACAAGACAAGAGGCATATTAAAATCTCCAGCAATAATTTTATGACGTGCAGGAAGCAATGAGACTTCCTGAAAGAGCTTGACTATTCTGTCAACGCTAGCACAAGAGGAGCGCGGTGGGTTGTACAAACAGCCTATGAAGAGGTCTAGTGAACCTCCAGCGGCCTGAATCTATACTGAGTCTTCAGAGTTACCAAGGGATACGGTTTGGAAAGATGTTGCATGAAACTCGTTATTGACGTACATGAGACATCCGCTACCTCGGTGATTGGCGCGTCCACTACAGAAAATGGTGTACCCTGGAATGCGTAGTGGTGTGTCAGATTCATCAGCCGAATGCCATGGTTCTGTGGCCAGCTCAACTCAATTTCCGATGTGTACTTCGTATTCGTACCATTACATTTGCATCAAGTATATCATTCAGCTGTTCTGTGCATGAAATTCATGGCTTACCTGATGACATAAATACCACACATTAGTTATGAGAAACTTAACCGCGTCCGTTCCTAATTTTTACAAACAGATGTTTAAATTAATACATATATTTTTACATTATACCGTACAGGTAACTATAGAGAGAAATTCGCGTAGAAATATACATATATACTTGCATAGCAATAAGTCAGCTGCTTACGTTAAACAATAGGAAAGTAAGCACTGGTATCCGGTTATGCCTTGTTGAGGATAGCGCATGCAAAGCGAATGTTACACATGCACGTTTATCAAATAGTAACTTTCACTTCCTTCTTTATCCAATAATGTATGCATGCTCCATTCCATCTATTAGCGTATGCGGCCTTACAGCTCCTTACATAAATATATATGTATGAAAATTGACTCATAACAGTTAACCAACATAGTTTGCGCCTAATCATAGCCGACTTGATAAACCATATATATACACGGCATATATATAGCATATTAAGGCAGGTGTGCTTAAGCACAACCTGCCATTGTCAAGTAATGATAGCTGGATACGAGGCCTTCAAACTGCTGAAAAGTGCACATAAACCTGAATAATCCAGACGCAAGAAACCGACATTTTGCTCACCTGGACACTCACAAAGACGACTCTTCATAAAGCTTTAACCCTCCGTGGTCCTCAGCCATTATGGCCGCACATACCAACGATACCTGATCAGCTAACAGAGGAAATTGGAAGTCAACTGACTGCGGATAAGCGAGGGTGAAATCAGTCGGCAAGCTGCTCTGCCAGTTTTACATTAGTGTATAAACGGATTTCTGACAGTGTTCCAGGACGTGGTGGGTTTTCGCCTGGCAAGCGTTCTCCCTATAAAAAGCCACAAATGTCCGCTTAACAACAGTGCGACGTGGCGGATGTGACTCGTCACTGAATAAAGTCACTGCCCACAGCTAAATACTGGCAAGTTGACTAGAATTATAATCTAATATTTTCCTGACACGTTTAAGAGTAAGATATTCCCTGCCTACATGTATCGTTTTCACTACGCATGTACTGCCCAGACTCTTTACACTACGCACGCTGGAACCCAACGTGACGCCATGCTTTGACGGCTTTATTCCTCACAGTTAATTTTACAATTTCCAAAGCCTGTACTACTTTCAGCTTACTGCCGATTACATACATAGCAACGTGTTTGTTGAGAAACATAATTGCATGTAAACGTTGATCATGCCAGGTTTGGTGTCTCGACAAATTCGAGAATATACTATTTATTTGTTTATTTATATCGGTGAACTGGCACTTACTTTCAGGCTGGCCTCCGCTGGAGCGTCCCGGCTCCGTAGATGGAGTTTAAAAGACGATGAAGACGTTTGTCTGGATACACTTGTTGATATGGCTAGGAACCGACCTCAGTGGCCTTCGTGCTATGAGTTTCTTTACGCGCCGTATCCTTCTTAGCATCCCCTCCAACCACGACCACGTTGTTTTGCATGGTAAGTAATTATTTTCTGTTGCATAGTAGCCGGCTGGTAGCTTAACAGCAGGATACCCATCAGTTACCGGTAGCTCAGCGTTTTATTCTCATTTCTTTTATAGGTATTGCGGCACAGTAGCTGAAGTGTTTTCGACCTCTAGCTAACGTGTGTAGTGTGTGTGTGTGCCTTGGTGAACTGTTATCAGACACTTCGAACAAAACACATACACGACGCGTCAAATTTCACTGTAGCCATATTTCCATTACCTGTGTCATTGGCGAAAGCAAACTACAACGCATTCAGTTCTACTGCCACGTCAAGTAATCATAACTACGAGGGCTTATTTTAAACATGCGCATACAGGTGGCGTACATTGTCATATATATATATATTAACATAAAATCATGCAGAAGCGTGCACCATTTTATATTCAGTTATCCCGACCTACCTGCGCATATGAATACGTGTCAATTATTCCTTTTTTGGTTGCACTTTTCAACCACATACACACACCGGCCCACGTTATACAGTTGAAATATTCCCATCACTACTACCAATAACAAATAACCAACATTGCATGAACATATTCAATTCCGCCTGCATATACACAGTAATGCAGTAATATAAGTAGTCCGTTATCCGTAATTTAGGGTCACTTTTGAACACTTTCTTCTGTCTGCCATCAACCACGCGTGTAGTAAGGCTTTTGTCATAGCAGTTATTCATTTTGGATTTCACCATATTTATTAGATTACCTTTACTTCCAGTTTTTCTTCAGCAAACAATCGATATGTTACTCAATTCTTCATTACGTATACCGGCTCATTATGAATCCTCTAGGCACCTAAGCTGCCTCCGCAAGTTATGTTTAATGTCTTCCGCTTATTTATTTGTGCAAAAAATATGTCGTGTGGATTTCTTAACCTTTAACCTGCGTTGCTAACAGTAAAAACTTTGTATACTAGATTGCCATTTCACGCTTCACAACCTTTAACACAAAAAACATTGCCCAAACTACAAAAGTGCTCTTCATGCTGAACGCATTGTGCGAATAGTCCCATATGTTGATTTTCCGCCAGCCTTTGGCTTTCATCATTTCACCACGGTCGCCTCAGTATAATCCTGATAAATCACCTACCATGTAACCCCAATTAACGTTGCCTAATAAATTATACCATTCAGCTATATCACTCAGAAGACCTAATATTTACTCCATGAAATGGATGCACTACTTGGCATCAAAGAAATTTAAATTTAACCGCCAATGCGCCATCAAACGGTCCCCAAGGTATGATCAAACTCGAGATCGTTGTGCTGCTAACCAACTCGAAAAACTCACTTATTTTCTTCTGTGGATATTTTTAGTAGAATTAAGTATTTTCTTCCGACAACGGACTGTCTAACCCAAGTTAAATTGCAATTTTCTCCAATGGTTGCTTTAATCCAAACGTAGAACACAGGGATTTCCAAGTAAAAATGAAAATGGAACAAAGAAAAGTTACTAGTGTGTATCTGGTTCACGAGTTACGGTGCAATAAAAGAAAAGGCAACTTTCCATTATTTGATAATTCCTTAATCAACCTAGTTTTTCAGCTACCATCAGGGCCACAATATCATTTTTGGCCGACCATCATTAAAACGTTTACCGTTAAAAAATTTCTTTTTTGTCATAATAGACTAAAAGGATTTCTTTTCTCTCCTCTATAGAGCGTTTTCCGTGCATGCGCAAAATAGTTTCTCACAAACTGACGTACAGTACATAATTTTTCCCCGCCGATTGATCAAAACTATACTATTTTTGCTACGGTGTTTAAGTTTCTTGCTTTATCATTTATTTAGATTTAGATTTGGATTTTGTTCCATGGCTTAGATGCGGACGCTGTTTAATATATGTGTGGAAAACCGACGTGTTCCTTTTTCATACTTATGGTAATGTAGGGATATGAAACCTACCTTCCTAGCGTAAAGCGTGCTGCTCATTTTGAATAATTAAGGTTTAAAACTTTGGTTAGATGCCTTCAAAACCTGCTTAAAAGTGTTTCACCAGTGGCACTGATGTGAAGTACGCGTTCCACATTTACAATTTTAATAAAGCTTCGCAACGTCATTTTGAAGCATACCGGATTCGTACACCATTCAACACCAGTAGGTACATTATTCTAATGATTTATATGACATGGCGACTAAAAAATTTGAACGCAGTTTGTCCATGCCATTTAATGAGATAATCGTGCTATTCTTGTTAACTAAGATAATGTTTGCACCGCTAGTTACCTGCAAGCGTGAGAGTAAAACATATGATTTTTACTTTTGAGTAGAAGTATTTAGACGAGTAGTTTCGTGCTTCGCAGGCAGCCGACAATCCAGATAAAAAGCTACCTATCCGGAAATGAGCCAGACGGTTGTTTCGCCCTATTGCGGCACGTCAGCAGTGCGCATCCTTCGGTCCTCTACAGAAGATCGAACCCATTGCTGCTAGTGGCTTTTGCCAACTAGTCTGCTGCTTATGCAACTGAGCCATGGAGGATGGAAGCCGAGCACCACGAATTGTTAGCTAATTGCGACATAGCCCGACCCATCCTCCACTTCCATGCAAGCACCTGCCATGCAGATGACAGCGGTTGGCCTTCCGGCATTAGGACTTCCCGGTTACGGCATATATGAATCGACATAGCATTTATGGGATCCTTCCGAGTAAATTTGTAGTACATGTGTAGAAACATGTTGGCAAGAATTTTTCTTCGTCGCAACAGCCGACAATCCAGATAATTAAACTACATATCACGGAAGGCAAAAGACAGCCGGTTCGCCCTATAGGGGCTTGTCAGTTTTGCTCATCCTTTGGTCCTCTACGGATGATGGAACCCATGGCTGACAGTGGCTTGCGCCAACTAGCCCGCTGCTTATGCAACTGAGCGATGGAGGAAGGAAGCCGACCATCACGAATTGTTAGATAATTGCGATGTAGCCCGACCCATCCTCCACTGCCATGCAGGCAACTGCCACGCGGTCGACAGCGGTTGGCCTTCTGGTGTCAGGACTTCCCTGTTACAACAGCTAGGAATCGACGTAGCATTTATGGAATCCGTAAGGGCGAGTTTGTAGGATTTATGAGTAGAAGGTTTCTGGCGAGCAATTTGGCACCGCAGTCAGCCGACAAAGAGGTCAAGTAAACCACCTATCCGCGAACTCACCAGACGGCCGGTTTGATCCATTGGGGCACGTCAGTGGTGCGCAACCTTCGGTCCACTACGGAGGATCGAACCCATCGCTGCTAGTGGCTTGTGCCAACTAGCCTGCTGCTTATGCAACTGAGACATGGAGGACGGAGGCCGACTATCAAGAATTGTTAGCTAACTGTCATATAGCCCGGCCCATCCTCCACTGCCATACAGGCACCTGCCATGCAGATGACAGCGGCTGGTGTTCCGGCGTAAGGACATCCAGGTTACCAAAGCTATGAATCGACATATCATTTATGGGGTCCGTAAGAGCGAATTTGTATTATTTATGCGTAGAAGGATTTTGGCGAAACCTTCTTCGTCGCAATCAGCCGATAATTCAGGTTAGTCAGCTACATAGCCGATAAATCAACGGACGGCCGGTTCGACCTATTGGGGCACGTCAGTGGTGAGCATCCTTCGGTCGTCTACGGAGGATCGAACCCATGACTGCTAGTGGCTTGTGCCAACTAGCCTGCTGCTTATGCAACTGAACCATGGAGGACGGGAGCTGACAATCACGAATTGATAGTTAATTGCCATATAGCCTGACCCATCCTCCCCTGCCATGCGAGCAACGGCCACTCATTCGACAATGGTGTCAGGACTTCTCGGTCACGGCAGCTATGAATCGACATAGCATTTATGGAATCCGTAAGAACGAATTTGTGTTACTTATGAGTAGAAGGATTTTGGCGATAACTTTTGTTCGTCCCCATCAGCCGACAATCCGGATAAGTCAACTGAATATCCGGAAAAGCACCAGGCGACCGATTCTCCATATTGGAGCACGTCAGTTGTGAGCACCCTTCGGACCTCTACAGAGGGCTGAACACATGACCGGTAAATCAACGGACGGCAGATGTGCACTTTGTGTCTCGTGCTGGTCGGATTCCTTCCTCCATGGCTCAGTTTCATAGGCAGCGGGCAAGTTGGCACAAGCCACCAGCAGTAATGGGTTCGATCCTCCGCAGACGACCGAAGGATGCGCACCACTGGCGGGCCCTAACAGGGTGAAACGGCCGTCCGTTGCTTTATGGGCTATGTAGCCGACTTACCCGATTTATCGGCTGATTGCGACGGAGAAAAGATCTCGCCAAAATCCTTCTACTCATGAGTAGTACAAATTCGCCCTTACGGATTCCATAAATGCTATGTAGGTTCATAGCTGCCGTAACCCGTAATTCCTGATGCCGGAAGACCAACCGCTGTCACCTGCATAGCAGGTGCCTGCATGGCAGTGGAGGATGGGCCGGGCTATATGGCAATTAGCTAACAATTCATGAAAATCGGATACCGTCTTCCATTGCTCAGTTGCATAAGCAGCAGGCTAGTTGGCACAAGCCACGAGCAGCAATGGGTTCGCTCCTCCGTAGAGGACCGAAGGTTGGGCAACACTGACGAGCCGCCTTAGGGCGAAACGGCCACCTGGCTCATTTTCGGATAGGTAGATTTTTATCTGGATTGTCGGCTGATGGCGACGAACAAAGATACCAAAAGCCTTCTACACATAAGTAGTACGAATTCGTCCTTACGGGTTCCATAATTACTGTCTATTCGTAGCTACCGTAACCGGGAATTCCTGACTCCTGAAAGCCAACCACTGTCATCTGCATGGCAGGTGCCTGCATGGCACGCGTCGTGACGTTAAGCTTGCCTTGTTTGTCGTCTGCGTCTATTTCCCTTCAGACGGCACCCTGGATGCAATTAAGGATAGCTTTTAACAGCAGCTCAATGAACTACGGCGTTTCTCCCGGTGGTCTTCCACCGAGCGGGCACCACATTTGTGGATAGCTTTGGTCTTGGTGGCCGTCGATCAGACAATGGAGACAGACTGCTGTCTTTTTGCTCTGATCATCGCCTGTATCTTCCTAGCACTATTTTACGGCACACGAGGAGACACACCGCTACCTGGGGCCCGCCCTCACAAACACAAGAGTGCTCCCATCTTGACCACATAGAGAGCAGCTACAGATGGCGCGGAAGCGTAACGGACTGCCGATCGTATTGGTCAAGTTACCTAGATTTCGCTCAAGCATCGGTTCGTGCTATGCTTTACATGCGTTTAGGAGGATCACTCAAGCGCGCTCTCTACCGACCGGACATCGCAAATCTACAAAACCCTGCCATTTTAACCAGCTAACAAGCCTCACTGTCAACCTTGCATGCCTCAACTATTGACGGTTATCTAACTAAATAAATAAATAAATAGTTTATTCTCAGTTTCATAGTGACACACCAACTCAGGCATGATCAAGGTTTAAAAACAGATGTGTATCACGACGATAAATCGGGTTCAATCGTGTGTAGTTGAAACGGTGTCGGGAAGAGTTGATATGTGAGTCTAGTCGACTTGCCAGTATGTAGTTGTGGGCAGTGACTTTATTCAGTGGCGAGTCACATCCGCCACGTCGCAGTGTTGTTAAACAGACATTTGTGGCTTTTATAGGGAGAAGGCTTGCCAGGCGAAAACCCACCACGTCCTGCAACACTGCCGTAAATCATTTTGAACATTAATGTTGAACTGGCAAAGCCGCTTGACGACTGGTTTTACCTTCGGTTTTTCGCAGAGTAATGGCTTCTAATTTCCTCTGTTAGCTGGACAGGTAATCTGATCGGGGTCGCCATGATTTTTGAGGTCGGTGGAGGAGAGGGACATCGCGATTATTCTTCTTGTTGTATGTCCAGGTGAGCAAAAGTTCAACTTCTCCGCTGTCCAGATTTTTCAGATGTATACTTCCTTCTCCGAGGTCTGGAACTTCTTGGGGATCTGGGATCGGAACGTGAAAGAGCTTGTGCCTGGGACAAGACATAGAAACCCCAAGGACCTACATAGAACACGGTTGTACAACAAGTGGATAAAAATGCACTCACTACCATGACCGTCGTTCAGTAATGGTAGCTGGACATGACGCCTTCATACTCCTGCGAAGTATACATAATCCTGTAAATTCTAGAAGCAAGAATCGGAAGTTTTGCTCACCTGGACACGAAGATGACGAAGGTCTAACCCTCCATAGGCCTCAGCCATTATGGCCGCCCCGAGCATAAATAACCTGTTCAGCTAACAGAGGAAATTAAAAGGCAATTGACGGCGGTTAACCGAGGGTCAAATCAGTCGACGAGCCGCTCTGCCAGTTTTACATTAGTGTAGAAACGGATTTCTGACAGTGTTTCAGGACGTGGTGGGTTTTCGCCTGACAAGTGTTCTCCCTATAAAAAGCCACAAATGTCCGCTTAACAACCCTGCGACGAGGCGGATGTGACTGGCCACTGAATAAAGTCACTGCCCACAACTACATACTGGCAAGCCGACCAGAATCCTAATGTAATATTATCCTGACAAGTTTTCTCTACAAACGGAATGCCCAGCCTGTTGACACTACGCCCACTAGAACCCAACTTGTCGTCATGTTTTGACGAATTTTACCTCAAGATTAATTTTACAATTTCCAAAGCTTGGACAACTGTCGGCTTACTGCCAATTACATACATAGCAACGTGTTTGTTGCGAAACATAAATTGCTTGTAAACGTTGATCATGCCTGGTCAGGTGTGTCTCGGAAATTCGAGAATGTACTATTTATTTATTTATATGGGAGTGTGAGGATATGTCCAGTTCTCCATACTGGACAAGGGTTGTGGTGATTGTATTTCGGTCCTTTCAGAGTTCTACCATGCTCCATGTAAGTCCTTGTGGGTTATTACGTCCGTCTTGGGCCAAAACTGTTCCTCAGTCCAATCCCAGATCTCCAAGAAATCCCGGACCTCAGAGAAAAGGGAAAGTGAGGGACAACCGAGAGAAGGCCGCAAGAACAGGCATGGAGTTGAACATTGGTAATGTCTTGTGTTAACATTTGGGCTTGAGACAAAAGCATGTACACTGTGCAACGATAATTATGCTGAGAATGTCTTTTGAATATCCTATAGAAACATTCGCCTTACGGGTGGATTGCTAACGCCTGCGTAGCGACAAGAGCGTTGTACCAGTAAGTAAAGTACGAAGTATCCGTTTAGTATGAGCCAATAATTGCGTGGAGATAGAGCAAAGAGAGTTAGAATATTGGTAGTGATTGTCAGGTGCACGAACAGCACGTAGTTGGCGTAATCCGAGAGGGAGGGCATAATAAGCGAAAATACATAGGTTGCCGCGAGAGAGTCCTAAAGCTCAATTGGTGGCAGGGCGGCGGAAGGACTGGATGCAGATATTCTAAAGGAATAAAGGTTATTGAGATTTGGAGTGGCTCCTAACAAGCACTGGATCATCGCATATCCATGGGGCCAATGGCCACTAGCTACTTCTGAACAGAGATGTCGAATTTACGACGACCGACAGATGGTGGCGCTAGGAGAGCCTCAGCAACCAGATGTAGCGATTCCAATCAGATGATTGGTCACTAGTTTATGCCTATATAGTCGCTGAGTGTATCAACAGGCCAGTGAAGGTAAGCGATAATTCAACAGACCAGCTGAGCTGTGAAGCAAACAATCCAAGAGAATGAACGTTGTAAGAAGGGAGCGAGCTCCGGATATCCGCAAAGTTAAATGGAAGCTATGGCGACTAGCTGCTGCTAAGCAGAGATAGTGGCTCTAGAAAGATGTATCAGTGGCTGGTGTAGCCATATCATTAAGGCGTTTGATCACTACTGGATACTTACAGTTTCCATGAAGAAATCAACATGCGAGCGAAGGCTAGAGAGACAGACGGCAGAAGAAAATGAAGGTTAGAGAGTCAGGGAGTGGCTCCTTGCAAGCTACATGGAGCCAGCAATGACCAGCTGCTGTCAAGAAGAGTTGATGCGGATAGGACGAACGACAAATAACGGCGCAGCGGGCGCAGACCAGAGATGCTTTGGCTGTTGCCAGTATCAGCACTTGTGGAGTTGCCAATCACCCACCGAGGCATTGGGTTTTCGCCGTCTACTTGTCGCTGAT